>JAGPOW010001296.1:134190536-134201552 GCA_030014935.1 Caiman crocodilus
GGATCTAGCATGTAGGGCTAATCTGGTACAAGTGCTACATACAGCATGCACCCCAGGTCAGCCCCATGTACTAAATGCAGAGCTGCAGCTGGCATGTGCTACATGCAGTGTGTAGAGTAAAGGCACTGCATACACTGTAAGCAGAGTGTGTGGTCATTCCAGGGTATATACTGCACCTGGGGTCTGTACCAGACTGGCCCTGTGCACTGGATCCATAAAGTGGCTGGTCTTTGGGCTTGATCCAGCCTGCAGATTGTTCCTCCACCCTTCATCCAGCCTGCAAGGCCAGATGAGTTTGACACCCCCACTATACATCATACCACCCTTACAGAATCTATTTAATATATTTTCTTGTATGGGCAGCTGAAAATGCAGATATATAAAACGTGACATCTTTCTTTGAAAATAAGATGCTGGATACTCTGAGGATACCAAACAATTTGTTTTCTGAAAAACATTTTTTCAGCTCCAATAAAGAAAAGCCCCCCCTCTACACTATGCATGTTATACAGATGTAAAAAACTAAAAAGTTTCAAAGAGTACTTCATGCTAGTGATGCAGATATTCACACAGCAAAAATGAGAATATTTGTTTCATGTAGGATGTTTATTGTAAGATAATTTACAAATATTTTGGAGCTTTACCCCAAATTCTTCACAGAATGATGGACCAGACTTGTTGATGCAGCTATAAACCAGCCATCTAGAGGTGTTCCTCTCTTCTTTATCTAAAATACAAGTAATATTTGATTCAGAAAGACAGTAAAAAGTTATCTTAAAACTAGATCATGTATTCAGTTATTTCCATTTGATCTTTATTCATGTTGTCTATTAGGTATGGAGCAGCCTTCTTAAACCTACTACTTCTACAAAGATTTTCAATATCAGTCTGAGGATATTTCTGCATTTTAACTACTGCACACACTTCAAGGCATTGTCTTGCCTGTATATTTCTGAAGTTTGCTTACTCTTAGCACATTAAGACATTTAAAACCAAGAACAATTCAAAGTATTGTGGCTTAAGACTGCTGTATTAAAAGACAAATAGAATGCCAGTATTCGAGTCTGTGTTCACTAAATCAAGTATGGGTTACTTTAAAACTTCTCCTTTTCCATCACAGCTGTCTAGATCAGGAACCAGTATATAAGCCTGTTACATATGTAGCTGTTTAGAGCAATGTTAAAGAAGTTCATAAATAATTTTCTATGTTCACTGTTCAGAAAAGATTACCACCTACATATACAGATTCCAATTAGAGATGGGGCCATGCCAGTCACTGGGAGAAAGGGCTATTTGAAAGCTACATCTCAGTGGTATGGTTTCCGACACATTTACTTTTAACATACTAAGCTATTTAACTAATTCAGGATTATCCGTGTTTATCATTTAAAAAATAAAAAAGGGAAAAAAAAGCCAGTTTTTGCTTCATCACTTTACCTCTTGATTTGTTTGAGCCTCTTTCCGATTACGCCCTGGTTATGATATTGCAGAGAAAACAGAACAAGCAGGTTAGGAAGCAGCTCAGCAGGCCAATGAAAAGAGAAAAGCCCGTTAGCACTACATGTGCTTTGGCTTATAGCGCAAGATGTTGTCCAGCCATTTTTGTTCACACTTATTGCTTACTACTTAAATTACTTATAACTTAATTATAAATTAATTCCATGCAGGTTAATCAATTATGCAGGTACAAAAACAGTGGCTGTGCTCATCATTCATAGCTTTCCACATTTCAACAGTGAAAACTGCTGTTAATTCTCAGTGAAAACCGTTTGTTTCCTTAAGACACACATTTGCATTTAACAAACATCAAATTTCAGCCCACAAAAGTTATCCCTTGCCTTCTAAAATATACAGTAGATTGAGCTATTCGGAAGAAAGGTCTACCTATGGTATGCCGCCCACCCCCACCCCCATTACCCAAACAATAATCAACACTACACTGCAGGGAGATTTGGGGCTGTTCAAGTACAGAGAATTAAAAGATAATTTAAAAGACACAAACAGTTTTACCCACAGGACCAAGAAGGGGGGGTGGTAGAGGGGAATATCTTGTCTACTCAAAGATGGCAAGGCATAAGCCAGGCAAGTAGGCTGCAATTTCACAGCTACAGAACTTGCTCCATCAAACAAGCAGCTGTTAGAGCAGAGCACTTGTGAAACATCACACCAATTACTGGAAAGTTTCAGTGTGTTGTTAAAAACGCACACTATTAGCCTTAGAAGAATTGCTCTCTTAAACAGAAGATGCAAACATGAAAACCCTTGTTTCACATTTATACAGGTACTTACAGAGCAGCAGCACCAGATATGATCTCAATAAGCTCCTTGGTAATGACAGCTTGACGTGTACGGTTGAATGTCAAGGTCAATTTGTCAATCATCTCAGCTATGAAAAAAAAAGTTAAATTGCTAATTTAGAATCTATAAAAGAAAAAAAAGAAAGCCGCATCTCCAATATGTTTGAGTAGAACATCATACAATTTTGCAGATTCACGTGGATAACCGGGAGGTAATTATCATTAATTATCAAGGAAGGAGAACAAAAACAGGGCACTGCACCCCGAAATGTTTTTTATTCATTTGTTTTGTTAGCTGCAATTCAGCTTTTAATATACCTTAATCTAGTGAACACAGTGCAATATGATTGGTTAAAAAAAATGCAAACACTCTATAATGTCAAGTTTCATAATTTGTAATCCAGTTGCTTGCGAAGAGCAGTGCTATAATATGGTTTTGTTAATCATTATCTCTCCATTGCTGTCCTGACTAATGAAAACCTGTTCTTGAAAACCTATTCTTTGAGTACAAGTCACTCAACATGGGGGTTAGACTAGATCAGCTTTTCCTACCTTGTGGGTCATGACCTAAAAAAGTGGACTGCAAGAATATCTGAAAGGGTAATGAACAAACTTCAAAAATGGATTCTTCTTTAAAGGAGAAAAACATGGGAAACTGTGGCTTTCCCTTTGCAGGCTGTCAGAGTTCCAGCTTGCAAGGGCCCTCCCATTCCCCACACCCACCCCCTTGCCCCACACACTGGGGGGCTGGGAGCGAAGGGCAACAGGTCAAGACTGGCCAATGTTTACAAATGCGTCCTGGTACAAAAAAGGTTGAGAACCACTGGACTGGACCTTTCCAGGTCCCTTCCAGCCCGACTTCTCTAGGATGTGGCCGCTCAGCAGTCACAGCTCTGGCCCCATGATGCTGGAGAATCTGCCTCCACTGCTGATGCTACACGGCTGGAGCAGGACTGGAGCTTGCACGTGCTCTGCGCCATGGCAGGGAATGGAACCAGCGTCACACTTGACTGTAAGCAGGGTTGAAGGGGAGGGGGGCAGGTAGCAAGGGAGACAGGTGGTAAAGGGGCAGGGGCAAGAAGGCTGTTCCGCCCCTTCCCTCTGTGCTGTTTTCCCACTGTAGCAGTAGGGGGACAAATTTGAAGATAACCCTCCAACAATCAGATTCTGTACCTGGAAAATGATAAGAAATGTACACATTTGTCATAGATAGAATCCAATTAATGGGGGGGGCAGATGTCATCTTAATTTCAAAGTCATCTTGCATTCAGGTAAATAGAGTGATATTGATGATAATACAAAAAGTAAACTATCAGTTTGGACAATACCCAAATTCTTTTTCTCAGCCACCAGCTTCCTATTTGACCTTGGGTAAGGTACCTAATCAATGTTTCATTTCTCACCACCTGAAAACTGGTGCAATAACAACAACTGCTATGGGTTTATGCAGCTCTCTGAAACACTCAGATCACAGATGTCAAAAAAGTGCATATTATTCATAGCAGTCACAGGACCAGCTTAAGAGTTTTCAACAGTTATAAAGGAATCTACATTGTATTTCCACTCAAAGTTTCTCACTTCACCCAGAGAACTGTATACTGGAAACAGTCACTTAACAGTAATCCCTCCTCCTAAGCACAGAGTAAAGATGACATGTTTATGAAGTACTGGGGTGAAAAGGCAGTGAATACGAAACATGATCTGGTGAGTAGCAGCAGAAACTAGAAACTGGATCTGCTCTGCCTGCTAGCAAACACTATGAAATAAACCTTACAACAGAGATCTGCTAAAACATCTTGCTGAGCATAAAGCCCATAATGTATCCTTACAAGCATTTTTGCTAGCACTGTCCATAGCAGTCATTCTGGCACTCTGCTCACTGGTGGTGGATTCTTTCAGGGAGTAGAAAAGGATGTTTGTTAATGCATACTCCTGGTAGTTTCTTAGCACATCAGCATCAATATCATCATAGATACCAATGTTTTCTGTAAAGACAGGAGAGAGAAAGAATTGAAATTTAACAAATGCGGTCACATCCAATGTCAGTTGCTTTTGATTTAGCAGTATCTTGCAATACTTTCTGGGCACTCCATCCTATACAGACTTAAATGACTTTCTGAATCATCACAGGTAGACTATTTTTCATGTGCGTTCATGGTGCAATCAAAGCACTGAGCATTATGTTGTTTTAAAAGATGAATCTCAAATCTGGATTTTAGGCCACAAAATGTTAAACAGTATATCCTGAGTAACTGAAGACATCAATATGTGGGCTCAAACTAACAGACCTAATTTATTGCACAGTTCCTTTACAATTTTCAGAGAATCATTTTTTGAACCAAGAAGTGATAATTGTTCAGACATCTTTCTTGCCTTGGAAGAATCTTACATTTTAAAATGAAATTCACACAATTTAAATAGTTAAAATTGCATTTTAACTACTGCACACACTTCAGACATCTTTCAAGGATTCAATAGCTGAACAATTAACACTTCAGACATCTTTCTTGCCTTGGATAATACAATTTATATTCTTGAAAATGCTCCTGAACTTGCAGTTTTGGTTTAAGTACAAATATAACCATGTAAGCTCATCCACTTCTTGGCTCAGCTGATTTCTATTACAGCATTCCAAATTTTCCATTACTGTGCTTCATATCTAAAACATGGAAATTTATACCTACTGCTCTCAGCTCTTTCTTTTTGTCTTTTAACAAGGGCCTGCTCATCTAGCAGAGACAAATGCAACCCTGCAGTACTTACTATCAGTTTGTCAAGCTAACATAATTAGTATACTAATAAACATGAATGCAAAGTGCTAGCCTACATCAATAAAGAGTGATCACTTAATTGGATTCCCTCTGCCTCCTCTAACATGAATAATAAGTATCACCTGAAAAGTCAAGCATTTTTTTTTAGTTTAAAAACTAGAGGAAAAAGTAGGAGACAGTCAACCTTCATATTAAAGTTTATGTTTTCAACTATTTCCCACTGGAGGCGTGCTAAGACATGGTAGAAATAACTTCTTTTTTAGCACAGAAACAAAAATCTAGTCACAGAACCTGAAACCAAAACTACTCTTAATAAGATACTGCAAAAAGATAAACTGACAACCCAATCCTATTCCATCTTCCCATTACCAGAACCAACTACATGACCCAGTTTTGCTAAATAATCATAGTATGAGTGTTCAGGTTACCAGGATATCTTTCCTGATGTTAATCAGTTATAATAATAAAAATTCTGAATATACTGAATTAGAGATAGTTTTTAATTTACTACTTACCAGAACCAGCAACTGTATCAAGAGAAAAGAAAGGTTTTTCATCAGTCCTGTAGGAGATGACAGACCTATGAAAGAAACAAAATAAATTATTTATATTGATTTTTTCTAAAGAGTTCCTAACTGTACTTCTTTCTTAAAAGTCGAAGGTAAAATGCCTTTCATCTTCCAAAACCTGGTATAAGAGTTCTCCGATGCTCCTGAATAAACTGACATGACAAACACCAAAAAAGCTATAAGAAGGTCTTTATCTTTAGGAAGTAGAGGTAAAAGTGAAAAACAGAACCCCAAATTTAACACTTAACGGACACAAAAAACAGGGACTCAAAGAATATCGACATTTGCATATCGTTAAGATTTTAAATGAGTATGTATAAAAAAAAATAAGCAGGTCAGATCACCACTAGTTTTCAGGTCATTTCATCAAACAAACACGATCCCATTTCCATTACTGGAAGTCTACCTAGCTTCTAGCAGAGCAATACTTTACAAGGAGCACTTTGGTAACACAGCCACACCGATTCCAAGTTCCAAAATTAGTTCCATGCAACAGCGCACCAGCCACACAGACATGTTCAGAATCTTTCACCCCACAATGCATTCACTTCTTTTAAAGAAAAACTGACACCGTTCTCCAAGCACCTTACCGGAACCGATTGTAGATAATGGATCCTTCATCAAATTCATACCCAGAGTTTAGCAACTCTAAAGCAATCGCTGAAGCATCTCCAAAGCTGGGAGGCTTCCTCCCCACTTCTTTGAATGTCACTAAGAAGTGCTCACCGTGTGTCCTAAAATAAAAATAACCTTAAGTTAAGTGTAAGCCAACCTGCTACTATACAACTGTCTAGGGCCCTGATCTAGGAAAACACTGAAGTGGGCAACTGGCTTAAAGAACATGAGCGGTCCTTTTCAATTTCAAAATAATTCACATGCTTAAGCACTTTCTTGTATTTGGGCCTGAGCAACAGGAAATTTACTTATCTAAAATGTTGTTCACCAAGATAAATTCATAAGATAGTTATTTTACAACAGTGCTAGTTTAAGCAGCATTCATATTCTTACTTCAACATACTTCAGTGCAGTATAACAGAGCACAAAAGTCAGCAAAGCAGCTGTGGTGTAGCTGCAGAAAAATTAATTTATTCATTACCATTTTGTAAAGAACTGGCCTCTGCATTCTAAACTTTCCATCTGAAACTATCCCCAAGTTTCTACTATGAGAAGTGCAAAAAACCAAACAAATTCAAAATTACCTTTGAAGCAAGCCTCTTAGCTTGTCACCCACTCCAACCACCATGACCTCTTTGCCTTTGTCTGAAAGGGCAGTAATCTCACTTTTTATGGTTTTAGCAACAGAGGTGTGGATAGCACCACAGAGACCACGATCAGATGATACACCAACAATAAGATGCTTCTTTTTGTCTTCAGATGCCTTAACGTCTGCTTTTTCATAGAAAGCTAGAGAAAGAGTAAGAAAAGTTGCAATCAAAGGTACAAGTGACCAGAAAACTGAAAGATATTTTGGCACTGACAAAATATATTAGTCCCTATTGTAAACAGAACTATTTCTAAATGGACCCATATTCCACTTTAGTCTGCAAGTGTGCCTTTAGTTAGCCTATTACTGTTACAGTTGGCCTGTAAGATTGGCGCAGCTAACAGAAACGCTTAAGGTGGATTACGCTTACGCATGCACCAGTGCTTAGTGTACAGGTAATTTCACTGTTTTATGTATGGACAGTTGCATTATTTTCATATGCTGCTCCCAAGGTGACAATCTACCATCTCCAAAGCTTTGCAATTGGGTATTTGCCAGTAACAGCAATTTCAGAGCCAAAACTGAAGGGCCACCAAACTTGTGCAACCAAAGAAAGGAGCAAGAAAAGTTGAAATATTATTACTTTCTCTTACCCAGGGCTCCTACTCCATACACTCTAGCAGGCTTCAGCTCTCTCTCAGCTCTTGCATATTTTGCTGCAGCAACCATCTTCATGGACTTTGTAATTTTCTGAATGTTCCTGATGGACTTCAAACGTCTGGTAACTGCAAGCATGCAGAAGTTAAAACTGGGCTCAAGTTCTTAACAAAAACTAGAAAAGTCTTACACAAAACTCCTCCACCTTGTCACAGTAAAGAATGATTGTGTAGGAAAAAAACCCCCAGGATTACTTTTACAGTTATATTGAAATTAGCAAAATATTAAGAGTATATTCAGGGTATAAATCCCTCAAATACTCAACACTACAGCTACTCCTCGCGTAACATCGTAGTTGCATTCTTGAAGAATGAGACTGAGCAAAACGATGTTAAGTGAATCCAATTACATCACAGCAGTTACCTACTAGCAGGCAGAGGTCAAACAATGTTATAATCGAACATTATGCAACTTTAAACACATATGTTCTCTAATACATCAGTGACATAATAAGAAAACAACAGTAACCAAGACGACGTTAAGTGAGGAGTACTTGTACATTTACCTCAAGAATGGACATTCATAGGAAGGGGAAATTTCTCACGTCCCAGGAACAGGAACCAAAGCAACAGAATTTTAAATTGAAGTTCCACATTAATAGAGGCATTACTTTTCACCTGCAGCTCCCTAACAAATTTCATAAATGCACTCTCCAAGTCATCATACATGTTCTCAGCATCGGAGGATAAAGGAAACAAATCTCAGTATTTCTGACTTAGTAACGTGCCCTTAAATTTGCTCTCGAATTTAGATTTTGATAAGGCAAGTGTTTATAAAAAAAAAAAAAAGCTAAGATTTGGAGAAGTGTTGCTAAGAATTTTAAACAGAAAGAAATCAGAACAAACTTAAAAAATAAAAACCAAATACTTTTACTGTAGGTTTTGCAGTATGGATTGCTACAACGAACCCCAATAGAGGAACCAGGAAATTAGTTATCTGATAGAAGAGAAATGAGCAATGAAATGAACACATCTGTTCTCACTCCTTGGGAGTAATCACTCAGGAACAATACAAGAAGCTTGTTTTTAACAACTCAATCTATAACTAACATCACGTTAGTCCCTCAAACCCAGAACATCCACCGAGCAAGAGATTTTGTTATTTTAAAAAACATTCAAAGGTTACGAGGAATACCGATCCAGTAGAATCATCTTGGTTGAATTTGTTTTTCCCTTGATTACTAAATTCCCGCTTATTCCGATGGCTGGGGTAATTAATCCCACAGTGTCACTTAGTCCCATTATAACAGTACTTTGACATTTCCAAAATAAATACAGAAGGTAAATGCTTAAAAAGTGATTAAATAAGATATGGTGGCTTTGAAAACAGGGTTATGGCAGTTATTTCATTTTTCACTCAAAATCCTTGGGGTGTTTTTACAAATATACATGAAAGATCAAATTAATAATTAAAAAAAAATAAGAAATGTTAGCCAGTCACAAGTAAGTCCCTGTAGTTCAGCTGCACACTCTTATTCTGTCCTTTCTATTCCTCCAACCAGGTGATGTTACTAATAGAGCTTTGCAGGGTACCATCCATAATACACATAAGCAAAGGGCTGGTGAGATCTTCTTAGGAATGCCATTTTTAAAAACAGTTTATCACGAGCCAGTCTCTTGAAAGACACTTAAAAAAAAGAATTTGAAAGGTTTGAAGTTAAAATTAAGTAGATAGGGTGATTCACAACGAGTTTACCAAAGAGAAAACAATTTGTTTGAATTTAATATTGCATTTTAACATACTCTATCCCTTGCACACATTTCCACCTATATTACAGGCAAACCAGGAATACTTACTGTCCTTTAAAGTTGCCATATTCCTCACTTGGCCCCTGAGAATTAATAGAAACCAATGTTAATTACTCCTCTAACAGGCTAACATACTTTTCTATTTTCCAATTATGCAAAATGGGACATTTATATCCCAAATTCCTATTTCTTAAAAAAAAAGAACGCTCTGCCTTCTACATCAATTCATGTTTTGTATCTTATTTACATGGTCCTTTTTCTTCCTCTTTCTTTCCAATCTGTTTTAAAATTCTTGCCGAATAACAAACATTATATTTAATGTATGGACAGTTGCATTTCTGTCTTGGAGAAGTGAGTGGCGCACACACCGTCAATAGGGGTTCATAGGAAAATAAACCTCAGAGGAAGGTGTACGTCTCTATCATTTCAAGATAACAAAGAACATTGATAGTAACCAGTGAATAAGATTCGTTAACATCAGGCAAGATGTTGTTCATCTGTTCTCCGCACACAACTTTCTTTTCATTGCCCTGCAGTGCTGGTATAACCTCAGTCCTACAAATTAATCTTTTTTTCAGTTGTCTGCCACCATATACTGTCCCCTTGCTCTCATGCTTCACCTACCAGACTTGCAATTTAATTTTAAAGGACTACCCTCCTCCCTGGACAGGTCTAACAGCATGCAAACAGAATTGCATTTGACTGCTTTCTCCAGGCCCCTGCCTCTAGGGTGCAAAACCCCTTTCCCAGGCTATGGCACCAACAGAGTCCTGCAAAATGCTTCTTTTGTGGGATCACAGGAAAGCCATCAAAAGAGAAAAGAGAGGAAGAAAAGTCCTAGCTTACAGCTTACTCTGTCTCCCCTGCAGAAAGACCTGCAACCTTGGGGACAGGTCTGGGGCTCAAGGATCAGACTCTTAAGTCACCCCAAGACCCATCAATGAGACATGGTAGAAATCCTTGAATCGCTGACAGCGAGGAAAGCCGGGCTGGAAGGGACCTCGTGTGCTGAAGATGGGATCATCTCTGATGAAACCATCCCGGCCACGTCTCTGTCCAACCCGCTCTTGGAAACATTCAGGGAGGAGATGCCACAGATCCTTCAAGTGCCTGCCCCAATCCTGGCCCCCCTCAGACACAGACAGCGCCTCCTTGGCACCAAGTTCACTTCCCTCTGCTGCAGCCCAGGCCCTCACTTCCAGCCCTATCCCCAGCTGCCACAGGGAGAAGCCCATCACCGACCGCTCCACCATCGCCCACAGGTGCCGTTGATGCCCCCTCAGTCCTCTCTTCCCCGACTCCTTAAGCTTCTCCAGCCTGCTTCAGCCTCCCCCCAGGGGCAGCCTGGTACAAGCTCAACAGAGGGGCCCTGCAGCTGCTGCCGCAAGGTCCCCCCACCCCCTCCTCAAATTCATAGATTCACAGACTGTAGAGTCAGAAGGGACCACAATGGATCATTGTGCTCGACCCCCTGCCCCCGGCAGGAAAGAGGACCGAGGTCAGATGACCCCAGCCAGGTGACTATCTAGCCTCCTCTTGAAGACCTCCAAGTTAGGTGATACCACCACCTCTCTTGGAAGCCCATTCCAGATCCTGGCCAC
Source organism: Caiman crocodilus (assembly GCA_030014935.1). NCBI lineage: Eukaryota > Metazoa > Chordata > Crocodylia > Alligatoridae > Caiman > Caiman crocodilus. Next base: position 134,201,444 of record JAGPOW010001296.1, read on the forward strand.
TCTTACTGTCAAAAATTTCTTCCTAATATCTAACCTAAATCCACTCTCAACTAGTTTATACCCATTATTCCTAGTCACTCCCTGGGGTGCCTTAGTAAACAGCGCTTCC
>JAGPOW010001296.1:134222518-134235049 GCA_030014935.1 Caiman crocodilus
GCAGCCCTCCCGGAGGCCGCGGGTCCCCGTATATGTGCGCAGGATGACAGCATGCTGCTCTTGCTGACTGGACCAGTGCCAGCACCTGAGTCTGCTTGGCACAGCCTGTGCTGAGCGCTGGAAAGAACCCAATGCTGGCGCTGCCGGCAGACTGCTGTCATCCTGCATGAAGATTTGGGGGCCTGGGCCTCCTGGGAAGAGTCCGGCACAACCCCGCAGCCTTCCCAGGGGGCGCAGGCCTCCAGATCTGCATATGGGATGACAGCAGGCTGCTGCTACTGGCTGGGGCCAGTGGCAGCACCAATCTTCCTGGTGCTCAGCACAGGCTGCACGGGACACCAGTCCCCGCTGGCAGTGGCAGTCTGCTGTCATCCCGCACACAGATCCAGGGGTCTTCACCCCCCGGGAGTCTGACACAGCCCCACAGACCTCCCCAGGGGGCATGGCCCCCGGATCTGCGTGTGAGATGGCAGCATGCTGCCGCTGCCAGCAAGTGATATGAGTTTTGAACAGTTTGAGATGTAGTTTCCCAGAAACCTCTGCACCAGATCCTTGAAACTTGGTGGGCTTCATGCCCTCAGAAAGGGCTACCATCCCTGCAGTTTACATCCGAATCAGGCAAAAGATGACAAAAGTTATAGGCATTTTAGTGATTTCCCCATTTCAGCCTATGGCTGAATCATCAAAACGGCATCGAAACTCCGAAACAAATTCGGCCAAATAGAAATGGAACAGTGATCCAAAACACCGAAACAAATCACTGTTCCTCCGAAATGGCCAAATGTGAAACCAAATCGAAACATAGCCGTTTCATACAGCCCTATTGCAGAGCATTTGCTACGGAATTCCTCATCTCTGTCCATGTAGCCGTTCTCTTCTGACAATGGGAATTGTAGACCCAGGTTCTCGTCCTGTATCCCATGTTTCAGCACCAGATGCTTCAGGGCAGATGTCAGCAACTTGTGGCTAGTGAACTGGATCTAGCCCATGAAGGTCTGATTCGGTGCCAGGAGAGGAGGGGTGCTATGTTAAAGAACAGTTTAAAGGGGCTGCATTACAGCAGTGCTCTGCACCCTCGCAGACAATCTTACTGTTCTCTCTTGGTGTTTGCCAGGTGTTTTGGCAGCAACTGGTAAAGGAGGGGAAAAAGTCACTGGCAGCAAGCAAGTCATGTGTGCCTGGCCAGCTGCTCTAAAAAGGTTTCCCGGGGGAACATGTGAAAAGCTATGTAGTGAGCAGATACAGGCTCATCTTTTTCCATGGAAAACCTTGTTCTTATTTCAAATAGAGGTGGAAGCACAAGATTTTACATCCCTTCCAAAATCCATTACCATGAGCAATTGAAATTCATTGTTCTCCATACAGATGTCTTCAATCTTGCCAACCTGTCCTGTGCTTATTTAATTACATGCAGTCTTCTCCAAAATCTTGTTCATACATGCCTTGTCCCATCTTTGATGGTTAAGGTTGAACATTAGTTAAAAATCAATAAGAGTTATTCCAGCATTGTGTACAAATGTTAGTTTCCTGCTAGGCAGATTTTTCATTTCCAGTGCCATTCACTTAACATTTTTTTTAAATGTGTCTAAAAGCAGATGACTTAGTTTAAAATTATATATGAACCCAAGTCCGGTTTATATTTTCTTTTATTTCTTGCAATTTGTTCATCTGCAGGGGCCTTTAAAAGGACGCCGAGTTGACAGTATCCAGTATGAAGACATTTCCAAACTTGCTTGAGACTTGAGTTGAGGCACCGTGGATTTTTGGAAACATCAAACTTATGTTCTCCCTACAAATGCAATACTCTACTATGTCAGGGTTTTTAATTAGTATGTGTATATGTATATTTCTATAATATAGCTGTATATAGAGAGAGGATTGACCACAAACAAACTGGGTGTATGTAAAGACTGCTGTAAATCTGTTACCTAAATATTTGTGGAAATTTTGTCTCAAATGATTGTGTGTGAAAGTTAAATTATATTGTAACCATTTGGGTTCCTTTTGTAAGAGACTGCTGATATCTGTGGGCTGGAACTTTTTTCTTGCCGAACCATGTTAAACATTCGAGAAAATATCTCAACCTTAAAAGGGTCCCTTAAGTCGGGTGCTACATGTGTGATAATTGTCAGAGTTTGTCTAAGGTACTTTTGGACCAGCTACCGAAACTGAATTCTTCCTTCAGGAATAATTGAAGGGATTGAAAGACTAGCAGAAACATAACAATGCTGCAGCAAAATAGGTTTCAGGGTTGCAATAATGTACCTAAGAGTGGTATTAAAATTGTAACCCACCAGTTTTTAGAGCTATTGCCCTAAGCTTACAGTGAAATGCTCTTAATATTTTGATACACTTCCCTTGGTCCTGTCAAAGTTCCTGTAAATACCAGTGGGTGACTTGCCTGCATGAACTTCACAATGTAGCCCTTTATTGGCATGAATTACAGTACAAGCGCATTTGTGAGGCCAGCTGGGTGCACGGTCTCCTCAGTGACCTGATACAAGCTGATCTCGGTGCTTTGTCCTTCGTGCTTGTTACTGCTGTTTCTCAGCTCTACTGCAAGTCACTTTTACTTGTAATCCATTTTCAAATATGTCCCGTTTTGTGACATGGTTTTGTACAATGTTTATTTTTAAAGCAATTTATAGAATAAAAGCAGCTCTTTCTCAGCACGTATCCCCTTCTAATCAAGAGGATTGTTCGGTTGGCTTGCTGCTATTGGGGAGCACCAGCAGAGAGAGGGGCAGGTGAATTTCTTGCCTTATTTATTCAAATGACTAAAAGTGACAGACTGTCCTCAGAAGAGGACAGAGCATTACGTTATGGCTGGATGTGTCTCTAATTACATCTTTTCTCTTCTTGGAACATGACAGAAAGGGTCTTCCTCCAACTAAGTGCAACTATAGAGGACAAATCGCTTGTTTATGGCCACTTGATTTTTAAAAAATAGATAATTAAGTCATTACTGATCCACTCTCTTTTATTAGTGTTTTTGTAGCACTTGGACTAAGCCAGGATTCCTTTTTGGTGGTCATTGTACAAATGCGTAGGAATACATGGTCCTGAGCTGGAGAAGCTTTAAATGCACCTGAAGGGAAGATGTGCATTAGGGGGGTGACGAGCATTAGGCTCACACAACAGGGGAGGGGCTGTTGATTGTAACAATGGTGCAGTCATTATATGGTTTGGGGTTGGGAAAGGAGAGGGGAGATCTGTATTGACGTAAGCTAGAAGAGCACTGTTGAAGAGGGAGAAGTTGTCTAATTGGGTGAGAGGAGATGGGGAGAAAGAATGGGGTGTTGTGTGGATATGAATGCATTTGGCAATAGTGTGGGAAATGCAGCGTGTGGGGCAGGAGAGAAGGGAGGTCATAGGGATTGGCAGGGCATGGTGATCCCCAGAGCATCTTTCACCGGACTGGAGAGCAAGAAGGAAGGGACTGTAGTTCCTCATGATTGGCTTTTGCTGGAGCTGTGGCTAGGAGGTCTTGCCTCTGAAAATGTCTGTTTTTGGTGGAAACTCTAGGAGGCTTGTCATCCAAAGGAGGCTGCTGAACATGGGCTAAGAGTTCCCAGTGTTTCGGTCTCAGTAGCAATAAAGCCTGACCTTCTGCTAACTCCGAGCAGTTCCCTGGGACTGAGCTGACTTGACTTGTTTCTTTCTTAACAGGCACATCTTCCGTAGCAAACTAATGGCTGGATAGTGAAAGAAACAGTGACGATGGGTTGAGATAGCTATGCCTTGGTCTGAAAGCTAAGAGATGAGCTCCATAGGTGTGCACATTTTTCTCCTGCCTGAGGTTCTTTTGTTTCCCACTTGAATTATTAGTCTCGCAGGGACCCCTGCAGGTGAAATAATAGATTGCACATGTTTCTGACACCTACTGTGTTTAATGTTCTTGTGCAACATTTCATTGCTGATAAAATTGCTTCTTTTAACTCCAGGAGTAACTGAGATGCAAAGCCAAGCAGTGACACAGTGACTTAAGGAAAACCTTGCCTCTGAATTTGTTTTAAGAAACGTATACAGCGTGATGTCAAATGACACTTCACCCTCACTCAAAGCAGTTCCTCCCAGTATGGGTGAAAGAAAGCAAGTAGCAATATCTCAGTTTTCTAGATAAAGGACAGAAAGAAAAGTTACTCCCTCAGAAAAAGAGCCAGGAATGAATTCAAGACAGCCTGGCTAGGATTTGTAAAAGGCCCTACAGTTGAGCCCTAAATAGGTGGACCCGTTATTTTATTTTATTTTTTTTAAAGCAATGATATTTGCACTGAGGTCAGGGGAAGCTCTTGGATATGCAGCATTTTGTACATGTAATCACCTAACAGATGATCTTATCTAGATTTAGGAGCCTAATGTTAAGTACTTATTTTTTATAAAACATGTTGGGAAATCCCTACATTCATTCTTCCAGTCCCATTGCTCCACTGATCAAGTTTGAGATTTTGCTCCCGCATGTTGTTAATGTACTTATTTTAAAGGATGTTTAGAGCTGGTTTTAGGATTTGTCACTATTACAGCATCTATGCCCATTGCAGTGTTGGACGCTGCTCTCTTGCTGTTTTCTAGAAAGCTGTCCGGTACCTACCATCTGCAACAGAACCATTAGCCATTTTTATATTGTGTAAAATTACCCAATTAAAAAAAAAGCTGTCCATGAGTTTGTGGGGATTTAGGTTTGTTGGTTTAGGTTTAATTTGTAGAGTGCATTTGTTTCCATATTGAAGTAAAAGTCTAGAAGTTACAGTTCATTTACATGTGATCTAAATCTTGGGCTTATGAGCATGGACTGTGGTGGTGCATGCTATATGAGTCTTGTTGGTAAAACAAGATACAGGGCAATGGGTTTAAACGGCAGCCAAACAGATTTAAATTAATCATCAGAAAAAAAGCTTTCTAACTAAGAACAATAAGACAGTGGAACGTGTTACTCAGAGAAGTTGTGAAACCTCTATCAGCAGATGGTTTCGAGAAGCAGCTGGATGGGCATCTGTCTAGGATTGCTTGGGGGCAGTGCATCCTGCATCTGTACCGGGGGTTGGTTGGATTAGATGGCCTTTGAGGTCCCTTCTCACCTTCTGATCCTGACAAAGTGAAGCTTCCTCTATTGATGGGATTATTCTGTAATGTGAGCACTCCTGTTTTCCTTCCACTTACCCAGCTTTATTGTCCATGCATAAGCTACATGAAACTTTATAGAATACTTTTATTAATGTTTTCAAAATGCTTAGAAGATAAAAGCAATGGATTAAGTGCTAAATACTGTCATTTATTTGATTGCTGTAAACTGCTAAGAAAGCAAATACATTTACAGCATTCTTACAAGTCTCCTTAAATATCCCTCTGTTGAAATATTTAATTGAGTTTGGCATCAACCCAAATCAGATACTGCATGTAGAGGATACAATACTATAATCCAAGTAGTTTTATTACAGTTTATTTTTTTTTAAATGTGCTACTTATTAAGAAATGTATTTATAAAGGAAAACAACTTTTGTGTTTTACAGTGACCGTCTCCTCCTCCACTCTGAAACACTACTTGAATCAATGGCTGCTTTAGTCAAATACCTGTTGCCCAGTGGCCTGGGTTGTTAGGACAAGAAGAATGAGTTGTCTTGCATGTGGAAAGGAAACAAAACGATTTTTATTCTTTATAAACTGGTTTAGCATTTGGCCTTTCAGGGATTCTTCAGAAAGCTGTACAGGTGGGGGACGAGATAATCTGTGTAATGCCCATCAATGAAACCCTTCCCACTGTTGTGCACAAACCAGCATTGCACATCCGTTCCAAATACTCGGTCGGTCCTGTAGTCTTTCTGCAACCCTCTGCAACAAAGGAAGCAACATAGGTGAGGCGTTATGCTATTACAGGTTAAAAAAAGAATGCATTAGTGAGACCTGATCCTCAGTGGTGCTGACTGTCATTAGCTAGAGGTGCCTTTTTGCAGCTTGGCCCCTCTTTTTGCATGATGATAAGATTCCTACCTTGATAGGCAACATAATGGAAACTAAGCTGCAAAGCATTGTGATTTTGATAGGTCCCTAATCCTTATTTCACAGAATTCACAAGAGCGGGCAATGCTTGTGAAATCCACAAACAAAAATAAAAAAACTCCTTGAAAATAAAATGCTGGCTTTCCAGAGGGGGCCAGCAGCCTCACAGTACTGTGAACTGGCTGCACAGTGCACTGGGGGTGGAGGGGAGTGTGCTGCTGGTAAAAAAAGAAGCCCAAGATGGCTGCTGCCCCTCCCCTGGCTACTGATTGGTTGAGAGGGCTGCCTGTGTTGCAGCCCTGCCCCTCTCCATCAATTGGTGGTGAGGGGTGGGTTTCATGAGTCAGCCCTTCCAGCCTATCAGCAGTAAGGGGTGGGGCCCTGAGCTAGAGGTGTGGAGGGGGTCCACCTTGATCAGCCCATGAAAATGGCAGCTGCCCCTGGTAAAATCAGCCAGCTGCTGTCTCAAGTTGGGTAGACCCCTAATAATGATCACAGCTTTGTGACTCCTCCTGTCTCTCTCTGGCAGGCATGTGGAAAACCATTTGGGATTGAACAAGTTTCTCTCAATTGCAAACCAGGTGTAAAGTTCCACTAATCTGGGAAAGCCTGCTGATGTCTTGCATCCAAAGGGGATGTATGGTGTTTGATAGACAAGCTCTGAAATGCAGAGGCATCATTGGCTGTGCAGACTACCCCTCTTTGAAAAAATGTGCACTATAAGAAGAGTTCAGACAGCCTCAGGAGAGCGAAGTGTAACATCCTCCTTGACAAAATCCAGAGCTCTGATTTGTCTCAGGACAAGCTGTATAGAGATGGGGCAGCCATCAAGCACAGGCACTAATAGCACTCCAGTTCCATTTGTGCTCTTGTTGAGGCCTCTGGTTAGCTTAGTGGCCTGGCCTCCCTAACTGCAAAGCAGGTTCCAGGGGGGTCATACTGCCACAAGTTCCCTGCCCGCCCTCCTAATCATGCTAACTTCCTAAGAATAGTATTACTTTCTATGCCAATTTTGATGGCCAGATCCACTGCCAAGGAGTTAGCTGCTCTTTGGCTCCAACCCACCTCTCCTTCCTGCCAAAGCTATGGATTCACAGCATTGCCATGGACTCCCATGATGTGGGGTAGACAATGCAGTTGACATGAATCACATAAGACTTCGGGAGAAATGAACACTGGATCTCTGTAATTATAACTAAAGCCAGAATCTGACTTTTATGGGGTGATCCACAAACACGAAAGAACCCAACTTGACTTTCAGTCTTATTCTCGATATGCTCTGCTGACGAGCATGAGACGTTTGTTTGCAGTTTTAAACAAAGGAAATCTCTAAGACCACTGAGAGAGAAGCCCAAAGTCATTTTTTAAGAAGTGATTTCCATTTGGTGTTGGGGTTTTGTTTTGTTTTTTAATATTGTGATCGATTTGTAGGGACCTACCACATTTGCAATTTTGTGAATTCCACAAAATCCAGCATTGCCCATGAACACTGGGCAGTGACCGTGAAATCCATGGAGGGAAAAAAAAACTTGGAGAAAAGAAAATGCTGGCTCTTTGGAGTGAGCCAGCAGCCCTCGATGCGCTATGGAAGCATAGTGGGGCAGGGAGGCTGCCCATTCGAAGGGCTGTGGGCAAGATAGCTATCGCCCCTGCTCCTCACCATTGATTGGCTGTGAGGGCTTCCTATCATGTGGCCCTGCCCCTCTCTACCAATTGGTGGTGAGAGATGGGGCTGCATGACAGCCCTTGCAGCCAATCAGTGGTGAGGAGCAGGGCCACATGACAGGCCACTCCTTGGCAAGGGTCAGGGCCATTGGGGCCCTTCAGCCAATCAAGTGGGAAGGAGGAGCCACCACGCTTCATCCACAAAGTGGTTAGCCAGGTCCACATTCTGCCCGTGGTATCGGAGGGCAGCCTCTGTGAATGTGGTAGATCCTTATTGATTGGATTCAACTACAGATGTTAGGGTCTGCTATTTTTCTTGTTAAACTTGCCTTCTGTCTGCTCAGAAATCCTACCTGGTGACCATAAATTTGTGTCCTTTGAATTCCATGGTGGCCTCTGGTTTCTCTGGATCCTGACCAGGTCTCTCGTTGAAGATAGACACTTCTGGTTCAGGCGTGAACTGGCCTGATCAAAGAGAAGGTCAACACTGCTTTGGTCATTATATTTTAACCTGCTGTATAGCACATGTAAAAATAAACCGTACTGAGCAGATTCCTTCTGTGTGGATCAAAGGGCTCCATCTCTAATTTCAGAGATTCCCTACATTAGGAGCTAGAAGGGACCTCGCGAGATCATCGAGTCCAGCTTGCCATAGGCAGGAAGTCTGCTGGGGTCAAATGATCCCAGAAAGATGGTTTAGACGTGCTGTGGACATAACAGGACTCCACTTTAGAGACAGCCAACTTTCATGAAGCTGACATGTGGAGAAGAAAACTGCATGCTAATCAATTCTGTTCGTTTGCAGAACTTTCCTTGGGAACTACTCCTTTCACTCCGAGGAGGAATGGGGCAGGAGGAGAGGCTTAAAGGTGACTTGCAAAGGGAAGAAAATCAATGCGTTTTGGGATGGCTGTCTCATCACCAGAGAATTGAATGGGTTGTCATGTAAATTAGATCTCTATTCTACTTCCCAGCCAAGTCCAAGACAGAGAGCCTAAGATGAGTTCTGGGACGTGCACTTGGGACCCAGTGCACATAGGGCCCACTAGGGAGGTGGTATCGAGACGTCCCAGAAGTCTCTGTTTCATCTTCTCTGAAAGAAGAGGCTCTTCTTAGAAGGAACAAGACAATGGCTCTGTTAAGGAAGCTTCCCCCCCTGCCACTCTGAGTAGGTGGCCTGAGAGTGGTCAGACCTTAGATTAGCCTGTCCTTGTCCATATGCTCTTTCCTCAGCTGAGCCTCTCTGACCCCAAATGGTTTCTCCCTTATCCTCACATATTTTGTCCTAGTATCCATGAGTTGTACAGGCCCATAGGAGCACAAAACTGGGGCTAGGCCTGTCTTGATGGCCAAGTCTAATGACTGACTTAGTCACTTCTGAATCCCTTGAGGTCCCTGCCAACCCAGGACTGGGAAAGTAGCAGGAGTATATGATTGCTGTTGAGATAACATATATCGCAGCATTTTTTTAATTAATTGGTTTTGTCTTGCATGACTGAGGACTAGAGGCACTCTCTAAGGGGTTGGGCTTCACTTTCGGGAAGTCAAATACCAAAGGCTACATGCTGAATGCAATAGTAAGGGCCTAACGCATGGCAGATCAGATCTGCTGCTAATGTAAATTGGCATCTCTCTATTGACCTCTGACCATGCTATCATGTTTTATATCAGTGGAGAAGCTGACTGGGTGTATGCATGTAGATTATGTAAAATCCCTCTGAATCCAAAAGATAAATGTATTCTGGAAAGTCAACAATACTATCGGAACAAGATTTTGCACCTCATCTCCGTCTTTTGAGAGCTTTCTTCTTTCCGGAGTATTTACACATAGGATTGTGGCCAAAAACCTAAAGAAGTGGATTTTTTCCCCCATCGCCCCAAAACCAGGCCTTACCTATCAGTCCATGTGCTTTGGAAGAAAACGGATTTGAAGGGGGAATGTAGATTCCCAAGAAATCAACATTGACAGGGTGATTCTTCCACACGCGGTGAAGTACAACCATGAAGGACATTTCCTCATCCACTGTGATAGTCACAGTGTGTTCCCTCTTCACTGACACCAGCAACCTAGCAGAAGCATAAACACCAAGTGGAATCAGTGCCCCTCATTGTGCAGAGATACTCTGCTTGTTCTGCATGCAACAGTACCCAAACAGCCCTGTATTTTAGTGGGCAATTAAAGAGCTTTTGTTACCCAGGAAAGGGTGCGCAGGCCCATTTCTATTTCTGCTTCTATTCTGGACCAAATAACATGGATTGTAACACCCAAAGTTCATTCCTCTTCACTTCAACCTCCCTGCACAATCTATCGCTAACTCAAAGTAGCTGTTTTTAGGCAACAAAACTAAAAAATGAATACAGAACAAGAAATCACCCCCAGACTGGATTGTGTTAAGTGTGGTCTAAACAGGGACTACAGATTCGTATTCCGTTACCATTCTATTACCTGATAAGTTTTGGTGAACCTTTTGCCTTGTAGCAGCTAAGGCAAAACCAGCTGCGAAGGAGCAAGAGAATTTCCCTCCCCTTGCTGAAGCCGCCTGAGACTCAGAGGCTGAGGCAAGCAGCAATGCAGTTTCCCCTCAGCTCCCTGGGGCTGCCCCAGGCTGGGGGGACCTGGACTGGGGTGTAGGGAAGCCCCCCAAGGTGGGGGCTCCCCACTGCCCGCATGCTGGGCTGCACAGGCAGGCACCTGGCCTGGAGGTCTTCTTCTCCCTGTCTCCTGTGGCAGCTGCTGAAGCAATCAGCAGCTGGGAAGGGGGAGGAGGGAGGGCTGCTAAGGCTGAAAAGCCCCCACGTGCTGTCTAAACCCTGGCTACAGAGGCCTGGAAGTGTGTTCCCCTTCCCCCTGTCTCTACGGGCTGATAGACAGGCAGAAGCAGGCTAAGGAGCAGAGGCGCAAGGTAGTACCTGCTCCACTGGAGCAGGTAGCATAGTTCAGAGCTGCAAAGCATCCTGGGATGCTGGGGGACTGTGAATTTACTTGACCCAGGATGGGGTCTGGGACAGAAGTTCCATAAACCGGGTTGAGTGTCAGGTAAGGCTGATACTACATCCAGCCAGGTTTATCTTAAACCAGTTTTGAAACTGGCTTATGTGCACTGAATTTCTGTTCTGTTACAGGTGTAAACCAGCTTCTGATCACTTAAACCAGTTTATATATGTAACTTCTGTCCCTACCCTATGGGTGTATTACTTGTTTGCCTCTCCTAGCACTGTTCTTTCTCCTTCCTTTTCTTCCTTCCCTATCTCTTGTATTCAAATCACTCTCTATTTGATAGATCACTTTGTGCATATCCTTTTATGGCATGTGATGAAGAAAGCTCTGGCTCACAAAAGCTTTTGCTATATATCTGGTTTACTAAGTTTATAAGGTGCAAATCTACCCTGCCTTCTGCTTCACTTCAGACTCACATAGCTAACTGCTCCTCATTTCTATTTTAACTTTCGAAAACTGAATCAAGGAACTCCAAATCATGAAGGAACTCAATGAGAGAATACACTACAATTTGTGAGTTCCTACATCAGGGGCAAGCAATTATTTTGGGTGGAGGGCTGCTTACTGAGTTTTGGCAAGCCATCGAGGGCCACGTGATAGGCAGCCAGGGGCAGATAAGTATTAATTTTCTAATTTTTTTAGGGGCCCTGTGGACCAGTTAGAATGGCCTGGTGGGCAGCATCTGGCCTCTTGGCCGCATTTTGCCCACCCCTGTCCTACATGCTAATACGTACTGCTTTGTTATGGTTGCAAAGGGTCAAGAAAGGAGCCTAGTGCCTTCTATTATCCATGGTGATAAACTTTCCATATGCATGTCATTGCTGAGATGACAGTGGATCATGCTGACTGGTACCATCTATCTCATTTTACCACCTGTTTTATCTTATACTTAGGATGCAAGCTCTTTTGGACAGAAACTACGGTACCTAACATCTTTTATTGGGGTACCTGCAATGTTTACTGCAATGCAAATAATAGGTTATAATACATCTAAAGACCATAGCGGTGAGTGTATTTGGAAGGCCTTTTCAGACTAACAGCTACTCAGGGGATGGCCTGCTGTCCACCAAAAGGACCTTGTGCCTTTCATTTCAAGGATGGAGTAGGAAGCTAACCAGACTGGATCTCTTTAGGAATGTAAAAAGCCAATCTTGCCTTCTGATCCCCAGAGATGGACACTTTCTAAATGCATTTCTGCCATTTCTACCCAAGGGAAACTCTCCCTTTTACCTTTTCCGAATGATGCTTCCAGTGTCGGCCCAGGACAGCCCCGTGCTGTAAGATCCATCTTTCAGGGTTATCATCTCTGTGCTGACTTCTACTTTCAAGTCTTTGCTTTTGAAATAAAAGCCGATTTTGCCAAAATAAGTGTTCAGTTTCTCATGCTCTTGCTTCTTGGCCCCGATGAGTTGCCCATTGACTACAACTCCTAGGAGGAAGCAGCAGTGGATATTGTCAACAAGTTTGACTTGCACTTAAGTCACAGAAGGCAAACAGCTCTTTGAACTGAAGTGCTTTCAGCAGAGCGGGTCAATTCTCACTGCCTTGTTTTGGGGCCTAGTTAGTAATCTAATTTCCTGCCTGGCATGAAAGATTTCTTTGGGTTTTGTTTTCCCTCTCTGTCTCTTCTCCCCTTTCCCCTCCCAACTTTTTCCTTTGTGCAGATCTGGAAGTGCAAATGAAATAAACCCAGTTCCTCAGCAGCAGTTCTCAAGCAGAACGAATGCAATTCTCGTTGTGCATCTGCAAAAGTCTGTCTCGCAGCTCCACATGGATAAAAGACATTAGATTTTACTCATTCTATTGATTCAAGGCTTATTCATTCTTCCTATTCATTCATTCTTATTCATAAAATGCATCTGACTTTATTC
>JAGPOW010001296.1:134241920-134263330 GCA_030014935.1 Caiman crocodilus
TTTAGCAGTAGCAAGTTCCACTACACAGCAGGTGCATCTACACATGTGCTTTTCTGCACAATCGACTAATTTAATGTGCAGTAAAGTGTCACCATCTATACGTGCACCATAATTAGTGTGCAGCAGGTTAATTTATTCCAGTTTAGGGTAGTCCTGTCAGAAACAGTTACTATCTGATAGCGGAGCAAATTACTGTGCTTAAACACGTACGTAGAAGGTGACATTGGGATTAGTTTACTCCAGCTCAAGTTGTGCTGGAGTTTATTCAGTCTCATTAGCTGCACATGGTGCTGTGGGAGCATCGAGGGGAATATCGAAAACCTGTATTTCCTGTGGGGCTCAGTGGTAGCTCCATGACTACTCTAGAGCACCTTGTTAATCTCCACGAGTGACAAGGAACAAGGCATTTCTGCTTCCTGTAGCCAAAAGGAGACCTAGGATAAGCTAGACACCAACCTGGGCAGCAGCCTTTTTTGTTGTCTCGAGGTTGATCCGCCAGCATTCGTTCATCCCCGTTGGGATTCTCTATCACCATGGCTGTGAAGGGGGTGACAATGTGATGGTTGAGAGACATCTGTAAGATTGATTTGGTGATGTTCCTTTTCAAAGCAGCAGTGGGGGCCAGGTTTCTGTGTTGAAAACCAAAGAAACATTGTGATCCATCATTGCATCTGAGCTGTGATCTGGGTTATTGCTAAATGGTGACATCGCTATGTGATTAGGACGCAGGGAATGGAAACAAGAAAGAATGAGGGCCTAAGGAAATTCCTCTTGACTCAAATGACCGGCATCACAAAGGCTGGTCCTATTTCTATTGGTTTCAATTGGAGCTTTCCTTTGCCTTCGATGGATGGCCATGGATCAAGCTCTGTAAAGACAAAAATGTCAAATTCTGAGGTTTACCCTTAGCTTTCACTCAAACTTTGCTCAGGAAAATGTCCCATTCACATCACATACAGTCCCTTAACTGAATCCACATACTCCCAAAAGCCACAGCTTATTTCCCAGCACCAGCTGCTACAAAAGGGGAGTGGAGGGCAGACCTGAGGTACAAAGGTGGCACTTACACTTCTTTATTTATTTACGTTTTTAATGCAAAAAATCAAAGGCCTGGTTTTGCAAGGTGAATTAACGCTGCCACCTCAGTGATCTGTCAGGCCTTTGCCATGTCAGATAGGTCCCTCTTAAGAGCCACTTATTTGGCATAATTCTCACCTCTCAGCTAGAAGCTGGTTGACAGTCAAGTACGCCCACAGCTTCTCAGTGAATTTGGGGTCTGCGTATTTATCTTTGCTCATGAAATCATCCAGTTCCTCGACATCCGCCAGGGTTTCCATGACTAGCTGTGCATTCGACTAAGCAAGAAAGATGCCATGATCAGAGTGCAAGCTAGAGGAGTGGAGCAGTTGTGACTCCCCACTAATAACCCGTCCCCTCGTCCCTGGCTGGGCTTCACACGGGGTAGGTGACTGCGCTCAAAAGCTTGCTAAGAACTTTTTTTCCAACTACTCGGTGTCATAAAAGATATCACATCTACTCAATGAACCTTGCCTTTCATGTGGGAAGACTTTTAAAATCCATGTTGTCCTTATCCACATTACACTTCCCCCATATTTACTAACAGGGTAGTGCTGGTCAGGATGGGTGAGGGGTGTCTGTCTTCACCAAAAAAACCTTTGGAGGCAGCGATAAGAAGAGTGTGTGGGGCTTTTGCTGCAGCTCAAGGTGGACGAGTTGTACCACTGCTCCCAGAGGCAGGGAGAGAAACATGGAGTCCTCCCTGCATACCCCAGATGGAGAAGGACTCTTTGGATGTAGCTCGTCTAACTAGTGCTATTTAGGTCCTCAGAGTGGGGGCTTTGGCAAGGAACAGCTCCATTGCCCCTGAACAAGCTATAGTGGAGCAGTCCATGGTGAAGAGGCTGAAGTATAGGATTTGGCTTACAATAAAAGATTGCTATAACATAAAATATCACTACTAAGAGATTCCATTGCAGGGCACAGAAAGCTGCATTTGAAGCTGCTACCATGCTGTTGGCCAAAACCCACCCAGAACCTGTGATTCTCTACTTCATCAGGCAAAATACTGTATGGATCATAAACTGTTACCACTTCCAGAGAAAGACCCATATGCATGTGAATGAACCAGACCGAGCTGCTAGAAGGCGCGCTCTGTAGCATCCCTGACTCACGGCAGTGGCTGTGATAATACTCTCCAGGTGCTGCAAGTTTTGAGTGTCGACCTTCCCTGATACCACAATCTCTGACCCTCCAAAGTAGTTATGGAAGCTGTTCTGGGTGATGTCTGACACCGATTCCTGAGGATAGTTGAACTCGATATTTCTGAGGAGCGGGGTGGAGACTTGGCTGTAGAATTGCTGTGATTGGAAAGGACACAAGTGTAAGGTGGCTACATCAGACACAACCCTCACAGAGATGCTACTGCCATTGGGGAAAAAAAAGCATGCAACCAGAACCTGGGCCCCAAACGAGCAAGCCCAACCACATGTGTTGGAGTGAGTGGACAGAAGCAGAGTAAGGCCATCATTATTTATAGTGTATAGACACAGTCCCAAACGCCAACTCTTTCTGATTGATGAACTGTGGATGAGGATATAGCCTTCATGACTATAACCCTTCTACTATAACTCTATAGTAACCTAATGTGCAAAGAACTCAGCCTGAACTCAGATCTAGATCCAGCTTAACCTTGTGGTTGGGACTGTGTTATGGAATACAAATCGAAGCTCTTGGGTTACTAGAGGCAACTGTGACTGCACAGCATCCCTAAGATTAGACTCCATTATCTGTGCATACACACGATGTGTGTGCCTACACGAGATGCTTTGAGGCGCATTAACCTAAATTTAAGGTGCATTAGGATACATGTTTACATGTGTGTGCCTTTAATGCACTTTAAAAATGGTGATTTGGGGCTAATTGTACCTAAATTTGATACCTGCAACTGATTAGTTAAAGTGCATTAACGCATGTGTAACCACATTAAAGCATATTAACACTGTGTGAGGACTGATTTGGGATTTAGTCCCAAGTCACTCCACGCACAGGGTAGTAACGTGCTTTAATGCCTGCATGTGTAGACGCCTGTCTAAACCCACTTAATGTGCATTAAACTAATTTAGGAATGCTTAAATGCATGCCCTGTGACACCAGCGCAAACCTGAAGTAATTCCATTGCTTTCAGTGGAGTTACTCCAGATTCACAGCTATGAGCAAAAGCTGGCCCACCATAGGGAGAGGGTGGTGGGAAAGCAATGCACCTGCATTTGGGAAGAGGTCTCCTGATTTCCAAAAATCCTCTGGGCTGTGCCGCGGTTTTCCTGAGCAAGTCTCTGCAGGAAATCATAGTCTACATCAAATCCAATCCCCAGGCAGTGCAAAGAGAAGTCATCCTGCATGTTCTGTTTCACATTCTTCTGGATTGTAGTCAACTTCAGCTCACCTTCAGGAGAGAGAGTGACAGCCTGTAGTCTCCTTCAAACTAACTAAAAATGATTCCTACGGATCCCATGTATCTTGCATAGCTAGGACTCTCATTAACTTTTGGTCTTCTGTTGTAACTCATTTAGAAGGAATGGGGCTGTTCTTGCTTTTGAACTTTCATTTCAAACTTGATGTAGAATAAGGAAGAAAAACACTATAATAGTTTACACTTCAGGCCAGACTCATATAGTCTGATCCACATATTAGGTGTCTAAATGGACTTAATTATATAAACGTGACTCTATTTCACCCATCCACTATCCACTAATGCATCTAATTTTGCATCATGCCATCACTTTAGCCTTTACTTGAGTCACAAAAAGCAGGAGGAGGGTGCATCCATTTTTTGCATTAAATGCCTAAGTCCATTTACACAACTAGGTGGAACAGAACCTGGACTTTTATTTCTCACAGTTAAGATGCACTTTTGCAACTAGGAGGGCTAGAAACACAATTTTTTGACTGGCATTTTTAGTTGTGGAGCAGCTTTCTGAAATCATGGGTGGCTCTTGAGGCAATTTCCACAGACAGCAACCTGATCCAAACTGCACTTAAATTAATCTGATTTCTTCTTTATTCTCCACATTTGGATGTCATTTCTGGGACCAGCTTGCTTCCTGGGGACTAGGCATTATTATGAGGGCTGAGGTCATTGGGGGATAGAGGACTGCTTCATGCTGTGTGTAATTACTACTATTCCAGGTTTTTGCCTATGCGTAATTAAAGCAAGTTACAGTTAAAATATACCAGAAACTTATCCGATTTCTCCTCCACTGGGAAACTAATGTGCAACGACTTAGATTTTTGCTGCCAGTTGAGAGAGGATTAGAACTGGTGGAAGAAGATTTTCTTAGCTCATTTGTAGAGCGTGCCTGTGTTGCCTGTACGTCTTGGACTACTGCCACTGAAGTCACGTAGCGTAAGAGCCTTACCTACAGTGGGGTCTCCATCGGACACAAAGACGATCATAGAGACCGAGTTCGGGTCCAGCATTCCTAAGTTTTTGGCTTCATTTAGAATGAATGTTGCTCGAAGAAGAGCTTCATTGATGTTTGTACCTGTTAAAGAGGCAATGACAAGCATGGCTCCTAGTCACAAAATCATAGAAAAATAGTAGGTCTGGAACAAACCTTCGGAAGTCATCTAGCCCAACCCTCTGCGCAAGGCAGGATCACACCTAGCCAATCTATCTCATACAAGTCCTTGTCTAACCCATTCCTAAAACTGCATAATCAATGCTGCTACAAGGCTTATTTCCCAAAGACACCAAAAACACCCTCACCTGCCACAAGTAAAACAAGGGGATGAGGGCTGCTAGCATCCCACTGCTGTAAGGGTTGTTAAAATGCACCCAACATATTCATTCAATTCATTGTCCGTTCTTTTAAATAAAGGTTAGTGCTGAGAAAGTAACATTATTAGCCCCTATGGACAAAGACTTCTGGGATGCACTGAGCACCGAAAAGAGCTGCCATTTAGACCCATAAAGGGAAATAGGATCCTGTCCAAGGGTCAAAGATCTATGACTTCTCTTAGTGATGTGCTTCGATGGTTAATTCCTCCTTTGATAAAGACGTGTGCCTGAAATCTAGTCTGAACCTGTCTGGCTTCAATTGCCAGCCATTCGTTCTCATTATGCATTTTTTCCATTCCATTAAGAGCCCTTTAATAGCCAGTATTTTCTTCTGGGGAAGGTATCACGTATCCCATAAGCAAATCACTTTATTTATTTATTTTTTTTACCTTCCTGAGCTAAGCAGATCAAGCTCTTTCACCCTTACACCTACAACATTTCATTTGGTACCTGTAGCAAGGCACTGCTCCCTTGTGAGGGCAAACGACAAGAAAGGCAGCTTGCAGGTGCCCAGAAGGGTGAATTGGAGAGTCACCCGGAGCTATATAAGCCCAAAGCCTCAGCTGGCAATCATGAAGGGAGGAGCTCCTGGCAGTGGAGCAGTAGGACTCCTGAACTAATAACGGAGCTGATTAAGAAACTCTGCAGACTAGGAAATCAAGGAAAAGGTACTTGGGGCAGAAAGGGGCTGTTATCTATAGGAAGGTGGCCTTGGTTAAGCCCAGAGAGGGTTTGGGTGCCTGCTAGAAGATGCAGGTGCTTTTTATTTAGTTGCCCCTGGGCTTAGCCTTGTGCTCTGCTGGGGGCAGGCTCAAAGCCTATTTAGAGAATGGGTAACGCTTTATATAGAATAGAATGGGTTTACTCTACAGCTGTTGAGCAGCCCCCTTAAATAATCCTCAATAAGATCAAGGCATGGGGGGTGAGCAGTCTAGGGAGGTCCACCTTATAGCCAAAGCTGGGCAGGAGCTGCATGACCCTCAGGGGCATCACGGCTGCCCCTGGCGCTTGAACCTGGCACAATTCCCCATTGATTTCAATGGCTCTTCCCTGCACCTTCTCCCATCTTGAAACCTCCTTTTAACAATGTGACACAAGACCGGGATGCAGCACGCCAGTGAGAGTCTCACCACTACTCAAAGCAGAGGCCAAATCGATTTCCAGTTCTTGAGCATCCGCCACAAAAGCTTCCACCTTGTGCTTGCAGCGTGTCCCACCCACATTGCTTCTGCGCCACCCCTATACATCCACCAATGACAAGTAGTCTTGGTTCATACCAGGATGGAGAAAATGAGTCATGATCATGACATAGTACAGAAGAGACCAAACTTTTTGGCAAGCATCGCACAAATTGGGCCTGTACCCTCCCTGAGTACCACTCCAATTCCTTTCCCCCACCTGATCTGCTGCTCTGCTTTCTGCCCCCAGCCCTAGCTGCCTGTCCCCTTATTTGCAGCATGCCCCTTTTCCCTCTCAAGCCGGGTGAATGGGAAATCAGGGCACCCTGTTACCAAACACGCTTACCCCCATTAGGATGGATTCCCTGGATGTAGTTCTTGGCCTCGTCAATCTGTGATGGGGTGGCTCCAACTAAACCATCCCTCCAGCATCGGACATTGTGGTTGAAATCAAGGAGAGAAAACTGATCTGAAGGCTGTAGCTGACCCAGAATGGCCTTCATCGCTTCAATGGTCTGAGAAAGGAGTTCACAGTCACAGGCATGTTTATGGGTTTCTGTTCTTCAAAGCATCCTATAAGAATTAGCTATTTGATATTTAAAGATGTGAGTGGCAGAGGCAGGGACTGGAAGCTTTTATCCATCTCTCTCTCTCCCCCTGGTCTCTTTGCTCTTTGGAAAATGTAGCTTGCTTCTGAAGAAGCTGGCAAAATCAAAATGGGTCTTTCCCAGCCTGGGTTAATGCCAGTCACCAGAGAAAGGGAGGGAGTAGTGATGAGTGAAGACAGCAGCCTGGGCAAGTGAAAACACGTCGCTGCACCTCAGTTTCTGCTTCAATGTCTATAAAGACTAGTCTCTGAAGCAAATTCAAATAAACCCATACTACTCCTGAGATGTTAATCCAGGCTGTTCTTAAAATCTCCAGTGATTCTTTAACCTCCTGGAATAACCGTAAAGGACATCAGATTCACCCAAAGAGCCTCGTCTGCCTGTGTCCTTAGACCAACACGGCTACAACCTACACCCCTGGAATAACCATAAGTGTTTTCAGAGTTAGAAAGGTGTTTCCCAAATCTACCCCAGACCTCTTTTTCTCTAAACCAGTTGCTTCGAGAACAATCATTGCTCAGTACAGTTTTTCACTGTCCTCTTTATAAAAATTTCTTGACATATTTAGAGAGTCATCACGCCCTCCCAAGTCTTCTTTTCCAGACTTGACTAATCTACTGCTCTCATTTCCCCCCTGCTAGTTACATTTTCTAAACCCTCATATCCTCGTTAGCCTTCTCCGGACTGTTTCCAACTTGTTTTCATCTCTCCTGAAATCTGGTGCCCACAAAGTCGATGCACAGCCCAGCAGAGACCCCACCAGTGCCCAGTGGTATCGTATCTGTAGGAATGAGGTGGATGTCTTTGCCCAGTGCTTTGAGATCTCTGCTTGAAAAGTATTGCTCAAGAGCTAGGCGCTATTCAAATGACAACATCCGTGTTGTAAAACATTTAAAGAAGAGTATTAAATATGGTGGGTCAAATTCTGAAGTCCTTTACTTAGGAAAACATTGGAGCAGGACTTTGACTGAATATTTAAAGGTCTGACCTAGTCACTTCTAGTGATGATCTGTCCCTGATTTCTAGAGATGGAAAGAGTAGGCTGTACCACAGTCAGAAAAGCAATACCTAGGTATAACAAGGGGACACAGAGGCAAGTCCTTTTGGCTGTAGACATCAAACACTTACTTGTTTCATTTTCAGGCCCCACATTGAGCCGCTGACGTCAATAACAAATAAGATGTTTTTGGGCAGGGGATCCAGATTTTCAGGAGCAAAGAAGTGAATAAAATAGCCGTTAAAAATCTGCAAAATAAAAATTCCAGTAACTGGAGATCTTGTAAAGACCCTGTGTCACAAGACAATTATTGAAATGAAAGATTCTATTCTTCCTCCTGAGACAAATTCTTCTTTCAGTTCGTTAATCAATGCTTTATATTCTGCAAATATTTGTACCCAAGGTAAGTGTATAATTGTGAACCAAAGTCAAGGAATGCTTTCTTCCTTCGCTGGTCTCGAACTGCGACATTCCAGCCATGAGAATTTGTAGTGATACTGGCAAAGTGGCTCTACTGATATTCGAAATAGGGCACTAGTTAGCATAAGTAAATTATTTGTTTGCTGAATTTGAGATACCTTGGCTAAAAGAAAGATAAGGGCTGGTGAAAACCTGTTCAGCCACTTTAGGAACAGCATTGAAATTCCTACTACTCCATGAAGACCAGGCAGCATTTAAATATTGGGTGCCTTTGAGCAGTAGTTTTTAGGGCAGATCTCTTCTGTGAGGTAATGGCTTTGTAATACACCTGGTTTCTAAGTCAGAATCTGTTTTTTATTAATGGACTGAGCTTGGCTATTTGGAGCTCTTGAATATTTTCAGTACTGAACCTTAATTTAAGATATGTTGATCATAAACCAAGAAGTTACACAGGTCCATGTCAGAAGCTCCTTTTAGATCGTATTCACAATCGTTGCACAACGTGTGAGCACCACTGGTCAGGGCGCAGACAGTAGTGACAATGTTCACCCGATCTGGCCACAGCCAGGTGTCTATAGTCATGACTAAACACAAGTGCACGGCTGTAGACCGCTTCAAAAATGGCCGATTGGGCAAAAATCTGACCCCACGTTCAGATTCGGATGAAGACATTTCAAAGTAGAGCATCTTCTGTAACTTGTGTCTGCCAGCCTCTGAGCTGTTTCCAGAATGGGAGCGGGGAAAGGGAGTGGAGGCAGTTCAGTCTGGGTTTTTTTCAGCCCTGCTGAAGGGTGGGTGAGTATACTGGAGCCCTCCCTGGGGTGGGGGGGCTTCAACTCACCCACCCCACCCTCCAGCGCCAGTTGGGGACCCCCTAGAATGAGCTCCTCCCTGCTGCCTTCCCCGCTTCCCATTCAGAAAACAGGGACAGGCTGGGGGAGAGGAGGGGCCATGGCTAGGGGAAACCGGTTGTGGCTAGCAGCAAGATTCGCCTCCCTGCTGGAACCAGCGGTGAACTTCTGCTCTGTTACAGCAGGGAGCTGCACTTCTGTCTGCGCTCTCAATTTCTGCCAGAAATAACACAGCCCTTTGGGGACAGCACTGCACTGGCATGCAAGAGCAGGGTTTACACGCGCTTACCCATCCATAATGATTCAACTGAAGTGGATGTCAGCACAAAGCTAATGCAGTACCAATTTGCCATATTTTGATGCATCCATACAATGCTCAACTACTCTTTTGTCTGATTGAGGACCTCTGAATGGTGCTGGAGAGAGCACTACGAGGTGAGAAATGATGGGTTACAGGCAAGATAAGAAGTCGGTCCTGTCCCTGTTACCATTTTCATTAGGACTTCTGGTCAAATCAGAGTTTACATAACTCTGGGTGTGTCTACACAAGACACTTTACTGCACAATAGACTAATCTACGGCTCAATAAAGAGTCACTATATAACCGTCTGCAAGAGCTACTGCACAGTAGATTAGTTTATTGTGTGGCTTCCTACTATCTGTAAATACAGGTAGTAGGTTTACCATGCAGTAGCTGCTGCGCAATAGTCCATGGTTACATAGCTGACCAGGAGCAAATTGCTCCCAGGCAGTAGGGCATGGAAGAAATCTCCCCTCTCCTGGGCAGCTGTCTGCTGCCAGGGCTGGCTCTGATCGCAGAGCAGGAGTGCCGACAATGTCCCATTGCCCCTGCAGCAGGCAGCTTTGGCTCCCAGTTCCAAGCTTGGAGCCAGGGGCTGGGACAATTCCTCCCTCCCCTGGGAGCTGTCCCAATCAGAGCCAGCTTCAGCAGCAGGCAGCTCCCAGGGGGAGGGCAATGTCACAGCCCTAGGTCTGATCTTGGAGCCAGGGGCTGGGAGCTGCTTGCTGTGAGGGCAGCAGACATTGCCCCTGCCCAGAGCTCCATGATCAGAGTTGGGCAGCGGGCAGCTCCCAGGCAGGTCAGGGATGGGGTTGAGGCAGCTACCCCAGATGCAGGACAGCTTCTCCCACCCCACCTGAGCCCAGGCCTGACTCCAGTGCCCTCTGCCAGCCTAGGGCTTGCACCCAGGGGGGCCTGGATCTCTCCCTGGTGGCCATATAGTAACAAAGCGGGACAAGAACTGCCCTGAACTGCTCCTGTCTGGAGCAAATTTGATCCTGGCAGGTGCACGTGTAGACACGAACTCGGGGAAAACTTACTAGCCACATCTACACGAGATGCTACTGCACAGTGACTTGGGTTACTGTGCCTTTGTTTAGTGCTTGTTTTATACACTTGTTTATAGTACTTGTGCATAAACAAGCGCTAAACAAAGGCACAGTAACCCAAGGTACTGCGCAGTATTGCCAGTGGATGCCTTTTTGTGACGCTACTGTGCAGTTGCCAACTACTACTGGGCAGTAGCATTGCATTACAGTTTTTGCCACAAGACACTACTGCGCAGTAGTATCTGGCTCCTGTGCACTCAGCACCTCATGTAGATATGGCCACTGTGCAGTAAGCTTTCTGAGCATTAACTGCACACGTAGGCATGCCCTCTGTTCTGTTTGCCTACAACCCCCCTTGCCCTTTCCTTGTCCTTTAGTTCTCATCTGTTGGTCATGTTCTGCCAGTGCTTCGTTCCCCCCTCGTGGAAAGCAGAAAGTACCAGAGAGAGTCCTAGAGTCTTCTCCTCTGCCATGGTGAGTCTTAGGTTTCTATTGCTGGTCAAACAGGAGCATGTATGAACAGAACGAACTTACTTCCAGTTCCCCAGCCGCCTTTTCTCTATTCACATCATACTGCACCACAAAATTCCCATCTACTGCCGTGGTGGAGCACGTGGGGCATTTTCGCTGTTGGGCCAGTGTTGGTTTGAAGGATATGTGGGCCTTGAAATGAGAAATGAAAAATGTGACTCCACTGCAAAACCATACCTTGGATGAACGTGGGATCATTTAAAGAGAGGCTAGATACAGGTTTCCCTCGATTTATGCGGCACATGCATTCCCGTAGACCGGCACATAAATTGAATTCACAAAAAGCAAACTCACTTTATGATATAAAAAACAGGGATACGTCCCCGTGGCATCGAGGCAGGGAGGGAGTGAGGCTGGGATTAGGGAAGGGGTGGGGGAGGGGTGCGGCACAGCCCATCGGCAGCTCCCAAGGCTGCAGCAAGCAGCAAAGTGGTGGGAACTGTGAGGGGTGCAGGGTGCAGGACGCGGGGGCACGGGATGGGGGCTGCAGCTCTTGCTGCTACATGCCCCCTGGGAGGGCTGCAGGCTGGAGGGCTGCGCCGGGCTCATCTTGTCTAGATGCACCCAGGGTATAGTTTTGTTTTTTTTTCCTGGCTGCATTCATTAAAAAAGAAAATAAGGGCTATCATACAGTCAATAATACGTTTTCAATATTTGTGTTTGTGCCTGGCAGTATTAAGATGCCAGGAACTTGCTCTTGGGAACAAGTGCCACCTCTGTCCTGTGTTTGCACAACATCTAACATTATCGGAACAACCAAATCATTAGTAGTAATAGTACAACTGTAATTACTATTCAGCCTGTACTCCTGTTCTTTTGGATAGAAGTTGATATGACCAAAAAAGAGTTAAAAAGATCAAATCCAACTGTGGACTGAATTTCACTAACACATTTGTATGTACATTTGCACATTATTCAGTGCGCATTTGCACCGCTCTATGCTAAATCTGGAGTCTTTTGCTGAATATGCAGATAATTCAGTTCTTAACTGTATCTTTGGCTGCACTTGACCCTCATGAAATGAGGAACCATAATAACGTTGCCTCTTGGACTTCATAAAGTGTTTGACACTTCCTCCTTTTCAGGGCCCAATTTAAAGCTAGAGTGGTAGCATCAATGGTCTGCATTTTGCAAGGCAGATCTCCCCTTCAGCGGTCCTTTCTTTGTGGTGAGCATAAAATTGTTTTTTCATGGTCCCAGCAAATACTGAGAGAATCATATACCCCGTGTGTGAAAATATTCCCTGAGATCAACTCCTGCTTTGCCCGTTACCTTTTTCTCTCCCTTTGACAAGGTAGTGATTCCATCGAAGTGATCTCCCAGCGTGTTAGGAGTATGCACATAATGA
Source organism: Caiman crocodilus (assembly GCA_030014935.1). Classification (NCBI taxonomy): domain Eukaryota; kingdom Metazoa; phylum Chordata; order Crocodylia; family Alligatoridae; genus Caiman; species Caiman crocodilus. The sequence continues at coordinate 134,254,062 of JAGPOW010001296.1, forward strand.
AGTCCTTGCGGCTCGATAATCCGGACGTCTACCTAAAGGCAAGAGGGGAGGACAGTGAGAGTGGAGCTGAATTATACCCTCTCCCATGCCTCACGAACCACCTCCACTGATCGCATTCAAGGCAGATCCTGACCCGTGTGAATGTTGCCTTAGGAATGGACCCAGTCTTACCCCGGGCAGGGTTCAAACAGTGATTAAAACAGACCAAGACAGCATAGTTTTAGTAAATAGTGCCCTCTCCCCCACCTCTAACTAGGAAGTTGAATGGGAGGCCTTATCCTACTTCTACTGGAGGAGAAGAAATTGGTCCACTTCTGTCCTTCCTTCTACGTACCCTTCCTCATTTTAACCTCTGGACCCGAGCTACCAGCGGAGAGCCTGGGTCACTGCCCCTTCTTGTCCCACTCTCAGGGAGAAGACTCATTGGCAAGCTCATGGTGTCAAGCATTTAGTGGGGAGAATGAGCTGCTTTTCCCACCTCTGGAGTGTGTGCAGAGACCGGGACAGAAATTGTTTTCCCTTCTTGTCCCAAGGTTGGGGCTAAGCCCTTTCTGGTTTTCCTACTGGGTAGGAAATCAGGCAAGGAGTCTGGAGACTGGATTCAGGAGCAATTTAGGTCTTCAGTCAAAAGGATCTCCTACACTGCAGTTCAAGGCCCGAGGGGACCTTAGGGGAAAGATGTATAGTGCAAAATATTGGTTGTGCCTGCAGGACACTTCTCTCTGTAGTTGGGGGTAGCATTCAAAACTAAAGGGAACTCCTGTTTGTCTTCTTCATATAAGACACCCCCATTTGCTTGCATGATTCATATAAGTAAGGCGTGATGAGCCGTGTATAGCTGTTCAGTAGTGCACACTGTAGCAGCGGTGAGAGCAGGGATCCTGGTTTTCTCTGCTTTGAAATAAATCCCCAAATTGCAGTTAAAAAAATGAAACACCACTACTATAGAGATGTGTATATATAAAGTGGTGTTTCATTGAAATCATGGGAAATGTGGGTGTGGGGTTACTTTGGGGGTTTTTTACCTGAAAACTGGGGATGTTTTGAAATCAGAGAAAATCAGGATCCCTGGTCGCGAGTGCTCGTCTTTTCTGAGAAATTCAGACAGCTGCCAGCTACTTGCCGTGCTCTGAGTAGCAAACACCCAACCCTTCCGCCGTCTGCTCTACCTCAAGGTGCTTTGCCAGTCGCCCGGGCCTCAGAGAGATCGTGTGCTCGTAAGATGACAATCTCCTCCGAATCATTTCTTGATAATGAATTTCAAACTGGACTTTTGTGCCTCCTGGCACATTCACTTCTGTTCTGAAGTTTTCCATGTCCAGGGCATTGCTCCTGAAAGATTTTCAGACCATAAAATGGTATCGCTGTGCAGCAAGCCCCTACATACAAGAAACTCGTGATGACCAGTACAACTTAAAGCACTTGCTTTCTACTAAAAGCCCAGCTCAGCCGAATCCAAGGTGGCTTAAAATATATACCTACTGCAGGAGCTGGCCTTAAACTTGGCCTCCTGTGTATTAACTAAGTAACACTGTCAAATTGACAGTGGAAAAATGAGTTAAGCGTACTTTTTGCTGATGGGGGTGGAGAGGAAAGCAGATTGGGAAGGGCTGCATCAGAAGCCGGCTCTCCTCTCTGCTTTAGGCATATCAGAGACCCCTAACAGGGCAGGAGAGCATATATGCCCAGTCCGGTTCTCCACCGGATACTTTTACATGGCTGTGATCACAGCACCTATGAAAGGGTCTCTTCAAGGTGCTGCAGCATCCTGGCTGAGAACTACTGCTCCAGAGGAACATGAATATAAGAGCATAAGGGGCACATCTACACAAGACATTTACTGTGGGGTTGCTTAACTCGCTTCGCCATAAACAGCTCAGCACCTACACGTGCAGCTCTCTCAGGCCGCCGGAAACGAATAAACTCTGCAGCAGGGTAGTACTTATATTTACAAGTGCTAGCCTGCTGCAGGGTTGTTTTACTCTGCAGCAACACACATGTAGATGCCGAGGTGGCTGGGTGAGGCACAAGGGTGCTATGGTGCGGGGGCTGCCCACCAGCTAGCTCTGCACTGAAGGACCCTTGTGTCCCAGCCAGTTCCTCCACAGCACATTGAGCTGGGCAAGAGCAGACCTGGGCTAGCAGGCTGGCCCTGGGGTCCCCTGCCAGCCAGGGATGCTGTGACCTGGCTCAGCATGCTGCGGTCCCAGGCACACGTGTAGATGCAACACTTAGCAACCATAAACTCTGGCCCAAACTGTGCCGGAGTGTATTGCTTCACATTAATATGCACATGTAGACGTGCCCAAGGAGGATCAAATTGTTTTAGATTAACAGTCCATTTAGCCAAGTAGTCTTTCCCCAGGAAAGGCAAGTACTTTAGAAGGACTATATATGGACAGGGTAGGTCTAGAGTGATTTGAGTGATCTGGCCATGGCTTTCTTGGTATCGTTGGTTTTGTGTTGCAAAACCAGGGACACAAACAGCAAAGCTGATTAGAGTCAGAATTCTTTCCTCCTCCAGGCTATATAACTTTCTAAAATTGTCTTTTTTATTTCAATCCAGAAAAAATATACGTATGTGTGTATGTGTGTGCATGTGTGTATTATGTACATATGTGTGGGGGTGTAGATATACACATGCACATGTATGTATGTATGTATATGTATATAGGTGTATGTATGCTTAATTTCCCATACAGTGTAATTAAAAAAAAACAAATTTCAGACCAATCAAAAAACCACTTTCCTGATTTTGTCTGTAGCACGTCATGTAATATAAAAATAAATGCAGAAACAAACAAGTCATTTCAAAACCAACAAACCAAAAAACTTTCCAAATGTTCCACTCCCGGGAGGGGTGTTTCAGCTTTCTTCAAAATGCTTTGCTTCAATTGCTTTTCCTACACAAAATGTCATCTCAACTGACATGCTCCCATGGAGTTTTCAAGCAGCTCTTTTTTCGCCGTGTTTCGAGTCAAGACTCAGAGAGGTAGATCGGAAGTTTGCAAAGAGCCCCAGTCCACACCATGTATCATCCAATAATCAAAACCTGGAACTGAATTCCTCCCATCCAAAAACTCCAAGCCATTTCAAGCCCACCCCAGGATCAAGATTTGGCTAGTGCAGTGTCAGCCCCTATCTTGCATTTGCAGGCGACCAGTTTCTCTGCCTTGAAAAGGAAAAACAAGCTGGTGGTCCTGTTGTCCAGAAACCTGAACCAGGCCTCCTGGATCCTAGTTGTGATGCTGCCACTGAACTTGAGCAAGCTCTCAAGCCAGCACAAGTGTTGTGCACCACTTATCTCCCAGGTAAACGCTTCAAATAGGACCTAAATGGCACAGAGACATCAGGCTGGCCAGCTGCACAGGGATGAATTTCCCCCCATATTTGCAGCGTACAAGCTGCTCATAATAAACGTGTATACAACTATGTAAAGCACAGCCTGCTCTCCAGCAAAGCACTTCAGCACGGTGTTCAGCAGGCTGTTCATAGGCTTAAAATTAAGCACGCGTCTAAGTGATTCCCCGGATTAGAGCCATTACACATGTATTATGATAGCGTCAGACATTGCTGTCAGGAAAGGAAATAATCTCTCCATCAGGGAAGAATAAAGTGAGAGTTTAACCAGATGAAATGCTAATAAAGAGGAGAAATCTTTTCACCTCACTATTCCAGCAGCTTTGCCTTTGGCTCTGGCTTGAGCAAACATTCTCCTGGCTTCGGACTTTTCTTTAATGGAGCTGGTAAATGTTATTCCATTGACATCCCTGAGAAAAAGAAGCACAGGTAGATCCCAATAGAGGCCATTGTGACAGGAAAGAGGGGGGGTCCTTTAGTCTAATGAAAAAAGTCAAATGAAACCTACTTATGATCCGGTGGAATCTTTTTTCATAAATCAGAGAGACTAAAGGTTAACCAATAAACAGCATTTTGCAAAAGCTAAAGATTTAGGGATGTTTTCCCTCCCACCATGTTTTTATTCTTTCATTGCCACCCCCCTGGTACGAGGGCCACGCCTGCTGCTACTTACATAGTAAAGTTGTCAATAAAGGCTCCTTTGGGGATCTGCACCTCGAACACCAGGTGCTGGGGATGCTTAGCATTATTCACCACTTTGCTCTGGATCATTGTGCTGGCCAGACGCGATGTGATCGTGGACTGGACTTTGTAGCTGTAAATACCTATCTTGTCACTGTCGTCCGTCTGCCATGGAACAAAGCATTTTCCAAGGTTGGGACATATGTTCATAGAATAACTTAGGCACCAAATCCACCCTCTGCTGACCATAGTGCTTGTATTCAGCCACATTTCCTTGCAAAAAGGCACCCAGACAGGACAGAAAAGTCTTGCGCATCTCGGGTATTTGAGACAAGTTTGGCTGACAAAGGAGTAATGCAAGGCACTAGACCAGGAGTGGGCAAAATGCGGCCCGGGGGCTGGATGCGGCCCGCCAGGCTATTCTATCCGGCCCGCAGGGCCCCTAAAAAATGTAGTAAATTAATTTTTATCTGCTCTGGGCTGCCTGTCACGTGGCCCTCGATGGCTTCCCAAAACTCAGTACGCGGCCCTCTGCCCAAAATTATTGCCCGCCCCTGCACCAGAATGATGCAGGTAGAGAAGTTTCATGAGCCAGCTTGTTGCCTCCTAAACACATTTCTTGGCCTAGGAGGAAGACCACCGTGTTTTTGGGTGTTTGGCAAAGTTCCCACCTCATTTCCTATATGGCTTTGTCTTTGCCAACACCTGCATGGGCACCATTTTCATTTCTGAGCAACAGTTAACTGTATGTTAATCCTGTTACTCAACACACACAAATCAGCCTGGTCAAAAGGTAACAAAGAACATTTCGACAGCCTTCTGCATGAGTGTTATTGATTGCTCGAGAGTCACTCCTTTAATGTAAGCCGCTACCGTTCAAGCATAGGCAAGCCTTTTATTTATTTCATTAACACATCCTGTAAGGGAGGATGAGGACTGACAAGCCTTTTGCTTTTGAAGATGAACCTGAAACAAGAGCGGGGGGTGGCATGGCACAAACTGGATTGAACTTGGCAGGTGGTTGAGATGTAGGACTGGAAATAGGAGAACAGCCTGGTTGGATCTGATGGGTATAAAACATTTGCCTTTGAAGGAGAAGAGGGGCACATTGCTATTCTTATTATTATTGCTTATTCCTTCATCAGGACAATCTAGACAACCATAGTAGGCGGTATGAATCCCTGCGGAGGAGCATTATGTAAGCAGTCAACTGTTCAGAGACAACAGGTGAATACCCACCCGATCAGTGATACAACCAAAGAGCAGAACAAACAGAGGGACTGATTTCCAGGGAATGATTAACTGGAAAATCATGTTGTCCTTTTATTTTTTCCGCAGAAATGAAAACTCACCGACTCTCCAGATCGCTCGTCCGATGTGCTTCTCTGACAAAGGAAAAAAAACGAAGGGTGAGACTTCAGCATGCCTGAAAATTCAGACTGTAATACAGATAAATTGACCATTGAAAAATGAGTCCGTTGCCCATTGCATAGGTACACCAAGAGAAGTGGTGCTGGCTCCTACCCTGGAGGTGTTTAAAAGGAGGCTGGACGAACATCTGGCCAGGGTCGTTTGACCCCAGAGCTCTTTGCTGCCATGGCAGGGGGTTGGACTAGATGATCTGCTCAGGTCCCTTCTGACCCGACCAACTATGAAACTATGAAACTTTCACAAAATTCTCAGAATCAAGTTAAGTCACTTCATTTTAGTTTTCAGGAGCCCATTTGACTTCTTTGTTACATTTAAATATGGTATTTTCAAAAGCCCCCGTGTGATTTAGGAGCGTGACACCAATCAGATGTGGTTGAAAGTCTGCCTCTGGGACTTAGGTGTTTTCAAAACCAAACCCTGGACTGAAGACAATGTTTCCATTGGAATGATTTCTGAGGGAAAATTGAGCATTTGGCAAAATGTTACTTTTTTTGCCCATTTGCTTGTTTTGTGAGAGGCATCTGCTTCCCCAGGAAAACTCTGAATTATTTCACTACACTTTCTAGCTAAAAAGCAATGTATTTTCTCCCCAAAGAAGCCTTTTTTGGGGAGAAAAACACAAATCTTGAGGTTTTCTGGCAACTACATTTATTTTCAGGTTTCTACGAAAATTTGAAACTTGGTGGAAAATTTCAATCAAAACGATGTCTTTTTTAAATTTTGCATGGTTTTTATCAACATTTTTCACTTACAGACTTGAAATAGTTGTCACTAACAAGCTATTTTTTTTACTGCCACACGAAAATAGCAGGGATTGGAATTTCTGTTAAGCAGCAGTGACACGTTGTGGCTAATCTGATAACAATGCTTAGCTGTCCCAAATATAAACCTTAAATATATGACAGGGGCTCAAGATGAGGGAGAAGGCAGAAAATATAAAAGAATCTCAAAATGGTTTGGTTTTTTGTGACATTTGACACAGGTTCAAATTATTCAATTTGTGCTGAGTTAACTGGTGCTTGAGTAGCCAGACGAATCTATGCAACAGATATAAATCTGGGTAGAATAGATGATGTCCTACTTCTTCAGATATTTTAAAGGATTATAGGTAAAGAAACTTACTTTCTGACTGTGAGTAAATATGACCTAAGTTTTTATTGGGAAATGCTGCAAGTAGCTGGAGATGGCCTCCAGCTGAAACATCCTGATCCGGATTTCAGATGTCTCTAAACTTGGTGGTGGGTAGATCTGAAGTTTTGGATTTATGCCATTGGTAAAGTAGAGACCATGTTCAACATGTGGCTCTTCATTTGTATTTTGAACCTCTTCAGAGGCTGGATTCAAGTGTTGCTCTTCACTAGATTCGTGTTTTGGTTTTCATCTCTTCCATGGTGGTGCTGTGGCATCGTGAACCAAACTCAACAAACTTTGGTCGTGTGGCTCGAATCCAAATCACTTCCAGTTATGGTTGTATGAGGCAATAGCTGGCCAACAAAGTTGTACAAAAGCAACAACCACTACAAAGTTTCCATCCGTTTTAGCAAGGGTATGGAGGGCAAGATGGATTTAAGTTGGGGGCTGGACTCGATGCTCCTCCGGATCCCTTCCAGCCCGAATGTCTATGAATGTCTATGAAAAGTTCCTAGTTCAAACAAAAAACTCATAGCCAAGATTTTTCAAAGCGATTACTGAGATTGAGACCCTGAATTTCTGTCTGTTTACCTTAACAGACCTTAAGAGGAAACCTCATTCATAGGTAGCTCTGAGTACCAGCTCTCTGAAAGACAAACTCTTTTAATTGTCTTCAAGCTGGGTACCCAAGAAATGGAGACATGAAAATCAGTAGTCACTCTGGAAAACTTTGGCTTTATATGGTATCTCACAAGACATCAAAGATCAGTAGCCAGTAACCCAGATTTGCCACTCCTGAAATAAAGAATCTGACTCTAAATGAATGTCACTTTGCAAGCATGCTTTAGATGCCGGTGAACTGTGACCAATTTAGAGTGGGATAAACTTTGTTAGAAAGCTTTTTGTGGCATTTGCCTGGGTTTCAATGGAGATCACGGCTCCTGGCATGTTACAAAGGATGCCAATCCTACATTTTCAAAACCTTTGTTTTCCGCTCTCTTAATATGTGAGACGCAGAGGAGAAGTGAGGAGCTGTGAATGGAGACGCAACTGCATGGCCTACTGGTGTCGTCATCGCAGACTGGTTATCTACTGTCCACCTCAGCTCATCTGTTATCCCAAGGGTTAAAGAGAATGGTCATTCTGATTGCAGATGCATAACATACACTGGCACAAGACCCTTGCGTGACTATATTCATGCTATCGGCTATATTACTATAACCATATTGGGAAAAAAATTACCCCAATCAACAGTTATACTGATACAGGGTCTAGACCAGGCCTAAAGTCACATAGGCTCTAAATCAGCAAATATGCATTGACTTGATTTTCCTTTGCACTAAAGTCCCTTTTTGTCACTCTGACAGTGGAAAAGGAACTTAAAAGTGTGAGCAAATTATATTTATACCCAATATAAAGCTTTCTTCTGCATCCTGATCATAGTAAAAGAGCCTCCAGGGAAATGACAATCAAGCCCGTGTAAGGTAACTTTCCACGCCACAGGTGATTCGATTTTACTCGAAGAGACATTTCTGCATGCATGCATGATGTTAACCATGCCTGTAAGTGCTTACAAGATCAAAGCCTCATTTCTGATTTCCAAAGAGAAAAGGTTAATTAAAAATATTTTGAAATGAAAAAACTGGGTTTTTTTAATTACCATTTTGTCAATCACAAGAAACATTTCAGTTCACTATCCCAGAGAAAACACTTTAATATTGGTCTGTTTTAATAAATGACAGATTGAAATGATCTGCACAATATGTACAACATTGTAACAAGCTTTGACCAGCTCTAGTGAGCTAATTGCTCTACCAACTCTACCAGCCCCAGCTAATTTCATAGGTAAAACCAAGCTTTACCTAAGGTAAATATGAACCAGGGGCCTAACAGTAGGACTGGTAGGCTCCTTAGTCCATCACTAGTGTCTTCCCCATTGACAGTTTGGCCCCAAGTCTGTGACCAGATTCACACGAGCAGACTCTGTTGAAGTCAATGGCACTTCTCCCATGCATGAGGTTAACCACATGTGCATCATTTCTCTGTTATTTGTAGGGTGCTGCCACCTTCCCTCCTTAGGCTTTTTAAAGATTTTATGGTCATTGTACCTGGTACCTGCCACTTCCTGCCGTCAGCTTTGAAAGGAATCCATCGACCTCCAGGTCAAGTAAATTCGTCAAATCCTGCAGGAGACAAAATGAGACTCAGGGAAATGGTTTTAATATTCACATTTGGGGAGATTTCAAGATCAGAGATTTCTATTTCAGAAGTAGTAATGCATTGAAGATAACAGCATGGATGCTATGCAGAAGAGCATAACTGAGCCACTTCTTTAGCTTTCATGTTGGACTGAGAAAGGACCTCTTGGGTCATCCCATCCCATCCTCTGCTATCACACATCACATCACCCCATTCAGAAACATACTGAGCCAAATCCTAAAGTTATTTGGGTGTTTGCCCCACTCCTCCCCTTTAGCAGGCTCTTCCAGAATCAAATGCTTTTTGAGTTTGGTCATGGCAGATTTACTGTATTTTCTCATATACAATATGCTTTGGATATAGGCGGCACCTTGTTCTTGAATGGAAGAATGAATTAAAAAAAGAGCTTTCCTATTAGTAAGCAATTGAGTAGCAGCACCTAGGGTATTGAGACCTCTCATTGCACT
>JAGPOW010001296.1:134267036-134285615 GCA_030014935.1 Caiman crocodilus
TCGTGCAGAGCACGTCTAGCTGAGGAACAAATGCAAAGTGCGTACAGGGGCCAAGAGACATTGTGGATCACATCAGCAGCAGAGGCCTGTGCTGACAGTATTGGGTACAAGTGCAGCATGCCCGTGGCCCTGAAATGCTTGCATGGAACGGTGCACAGATGTACTGCGTACACCAAAGAGCAGGCAGCAGTGCATGTAACATGCAGGAAAGGTGCTGAGCTAAGAATACCTATGTATGTGCTAACATAATGCCAATACTGCGAAGGTGCGTAGCTTTTACATTCTCCCTTTCCTGCCATTTCAGGATAATTCTCTGCTGAAGCAGCAGGCGGAAGTTTTATCCTCCCAAGACTAGACATCTCAGAATTAAGTCTGAGCCATGCTAAGGAAAATCTTGGGGCATGTGCTGTGGGACACAGTGCCGGGCACTTGAATTAGCGAGCCATATGAATTAAAAGCAACTGCGTGTCACGTGTATCAGCATCCCTGTGCTGAAAAAAATGGCAGTAGAGCGCTTTGAACTAAGCCTCATTGAATGTGTTTTATTTCAAGGTGCCACGCCACCATTTTTTCAGTGCGGGGACACACGGGGACGCTGATAGACATGATGCAGAAGGCTACCGGAGTGCATCAGTTTTCGTGCTCCAGCAAACTTCATTAATCAAGTCTACTCTGATGCACTGGATTTCCGGTGCGTCCGAGCAGGCTCCCCACATGTCTGTAGGAGTGAGAATAAAATATGCCAGTAAGCGTCTAGTACAGCAAAGGAGAAATAACTTTCCTGGGGACTTGGGCGGGGGTTTGCCAATGCTCCTGCTGGGACCAAAGCCAGAGGTTCCCGGCTAGAGGGTCTTGCCCCTGCGCTCAGCTTCAGACCAATCACTGTGTTTGGGGTCAGGAAGGAGTTTTACCCCCTGATCAAATTGGTGTCGACTGGGGGGGGGGGGAGGGGTTGCCTTCCTCTGTGGCAGGGGCACGGCCCTCTGCCTGGGATCTCTTGAGCATCTATTGACAACATTTCACAGAGGCAGGACATGGGCTGCTGTGGTTCTCCCCAGCTTTACCTGTGGCAGGTTAAGGTGTTAGGTCTGTGTTGTGTCCAGACTGACAATAGTCTTATGTACAGTTTAGACTATGGGTTGTACAGGATGATTTGGATAGGGATAATCCTGCCTTAGGCTGGGGGTTGGACTACATGACCTCTGAAGATCCCTTCCAGCCCTTCTACTCTATGATTCTATATGCAAGAATATTTATTATACATACAAAATAACTTAGTTTCTATTTAAATAATTTCTTAGCCAGAACTATTAGGCATTAAACCCATCAGGGATTTACAAAGATTTCCCCACTTTATTGCTGTTGCCTATATCTCAATGACAAGTTTTAGCAGAACATGCATGCTTGGTGTACACGCACACATCACTCCAATCCTCTACTTTAATCATATCTCACTAATTGATGATTTATCAGTCACAGGGCCTCAAAACATGTGTGTGTCCGCCTGTGTAGCCCAGAGCTGAAGGAGAAAAGCCTCTCCATTCTCCTGCTAGCCCAGAGGCTGTTCATGGAGGAACACCATGCCAGAAAGAGCCATGCAGGTGCAGACAAGACATGCATCTTTTCCATGATGGGTGCTGTCTGCTGGCAGAAGGGTTGTAATGTCGACAAACCCCAAAATCAGAAAGGCAGAGGAGGTAGAGCAGTGTGAGTGAGCAAGTGTGATCACTCTGCTACTCCCGTCACTCTGAGCAGCTGACCAGTCGGTCTGTGTAACTCGAGTGGTGTTTCCACCGTGGCTGCAATGTTCAAGCTTTGTGAAGTAGCTTGAATGCACTAATTTGGGGTAACCCATGCCATGAAACAGGTACCAAGTAGAGAACGGTCTTTTGCACAATATTCTTTCAGAATCAGCTTAATCACCTGCAAACTACTGCACGGTCTACACATAGCTTTTGGATTAGTGCAACTATTTTAATTGGGGGGAAGGCTGATTTTTTTTATGATATATCAGGTATACCAGTGCAACTCCTAGCATGGAGAGTTATACTGGTATCATTCCTCAGTTATACTGAGATCACTGGTTTATATAGGTTGTACTGGTTATACCAGGTTATGTGCTGGCTAGAGAGCCTTGCCTCTGCTCCCAGGGTCAGTCCGATCACCATATTTGGGGTCAGAAAGGACTTTTACCCCATGGAGATTGGCATGGGCTGTGAGGTTTGGCCTTCCTCCATAGCAGGGGGCTTGGCCGTCTTTCTGGGATCTCTGGAGCATATTTTAACAACCTTCACAGCAGCAGACCATTGGCCGATGTTGCCTTCTACTTTACCTGTGGCAGGTTGAGAGTGTTATGTCTTGTGGCTATGTCGAGGTTGATTGCATAGTTTGTCTAATAAGCTAGACAGTGGCTTTGCATAGGATGGTTTGGATAGAGGTGATTCTGCACCTGGATGGGGGCTGGATTAGATAACCTCCAGAGGCCCCTTCCAGCCCTACTTTTCTACTATTCTATACCAAATCATATCTTTTTTTTACCTAATGTATACAGGTACTACACCTCACACTAGTGCATCTTATTGCCTGTTCAGTATGGGGAAAAGGCTATGCCACAAAAAGCATGTTTATACTGGTATAATTGCACCCCACTATACTAGTGGACATAAGCAGTACAACTTTTTGGTGTGCAAAGGACCACAATCCTGTAAGCCCCTCCTGTACAAACACAGGGCCCCCTCTGCAGAGGTCAGCACTGAATAGTACCCAGGACTGGAGCCTCAAAGGCTTTTCTTTAAACAGCGACTTCGTGTCTAGTGTTATTCTCCTTTGGTTGCATATGGCTTTTTCCTCCAGACCAACGTGTGAGCAAATTAGGTGCTTTTTGGAAGTATTGAACGCACTGAAATCGTTGTCACCACTAGATGGCACAAATGGCACAGATATACTTGCAGAAGAGACCCGAACCATTTTGGAAGGCAGCTCAGGCAGAATAGAGCAGGGATGCTGCTACAGCCCTTCACACAGACAACATTTTGGGCACTACCAACTGGGCTGAATGGGCTTAGGATAATTTTCCGGAATAAGAAAAAAAGTTCTGTCTTCCTCTAAAGCCATGTACTATTCCTGCTGACATCAGGAATAGTACACCTCTAGTGCACCTTTGTACACAGAATCTGTCTGTCTATTTGAAATGTGGTTTTTTTGGCTTGGAGTTGGCTTGACAGCTTCAAACTAGCTTTTTTTAAAAAAAATAGGCACTTACAGATAGGAAGTTTGTTCTGCACGATTACAAGGCGACATATGATGAAATGTTTAGGTCCCCTTGTATTTATCCCACGAGGCTTTAAAAGGATACAGAAAACAGGATGTGCCCATGCAAACCAGTCACATAATTTCCAGAAGCCCAAACTGGTGCTGAACAGCATGTAGAAATGGAAACCAGGTTCTTTTACATAAAGGTTGGGAAATTCTTTAAATCACCCTCAGTTATAATAGACTATAATAGTCTTCTTCGCAGGGATGCTTAACTTTATGCTTTGAGGACACAACGACTTAAGTGCTGTTCCTTTAGACAGGGTCTCCGAACAAACCCAGACCATCGTCTTGTAGGCTTCCAGAACGTGCACAATCTTTAAAAAATAAAATAAAACAACAACAGATCAGGCACTGCATTTCAACAGAAGGGCCTTGCATTTTTATACAAGGCCTTGCAGCTTCTGGTGCCATGCGTCAGATTAAAGAGCTGGTCAGGAATTTTCATAGGAATGGTTTTCCAATGGCGAAAATGTGAATTGTGCCAAAAAGTGTTGACCTTTCATTGGAAGAATCACAATAAAAGTGGTCCCTGGCTGGCACCTGGAAGCCTGAAGGTGAAATTCATGTTGAAATTGAGGATAAATCTGTCCGCTTCTCTGGCAATCCCCAGACAATCACAAAGAAGCAAGTTCTGCCTACCCACTTCCACACTGCAGGTACCCTACCCGGGAATGAGATGATAAAAATACCCTAAGGGCACTCTCTGTGATCACCCCAGAGATCTCCGTCTCCAAAAGAGAGCGGCAGCCCCCAAGGGGCATCCCCCAAGGGGCACGTCTTAGCTAGGGACAGAAGTTACACGTACACCTGTTTAAGTGATCAGAAACTAGTTTCAACCTGTAACAGAAGAGAAGGTCAGTGCACAGGAACCAGTTTCAAAATGGCAGAAACTGGTTTAAGATAAACCTGGTTGAAGGTAGTATCAGACTCAACAAATTTGGGTGAAACTGGTTTATGAAATTTCTATTCTAGACCCCTTACTGGTTCAAGTTAAATCACAGTCCCCCACCCCAGCATCCCAGCATGCTTTGCAGTTTTGGGGTGGGCTGGGCTGTCTGCTCCAGCAGAGAAGGGGGGAGGCAGGGACTATCCCCCCTACCAAGGCAAGCCCTGGCTGGGATCTGGGGCCAAGGAGGGGGTTTAATTTTCCCTTCCCCCATATACAGAGCTGCCCTGCCCTGCTAAAAACTTACTGCTGGCTGCAACTGTGGACTAGAAATCCCAGAGACTCCTGGAAGCAGGAGGAGGAAGCGATGAGCAACCCTGCAGAGTCCCTCTACTGTGAGTCTGGGCTGCAAATCCCAGAGACCTTGGTGGCAGCAGGAAGAGAAAACCAGCACACAGCCCATGCTGGCTACCTGCCAGAGAGCCATGCTCTAGTGCCCCCCAGCGTCTCACCTGAGCCACTGCAGGTGCGTGGCTGCATTTCCTGAATCAAAAGTGAATGTCTGTCCAGTTGTTTCTCAGTTTAATATCTGCATCTTAGACTAACCTGCAAAGATGGAACTGACTGTCTGTACTTAGCCCTTGGAGCGGCAGTGTAGATATACCCTTAGTGACCCTGTACTCATCCTTCCCTTTAGCCTGGCCTGTGGCTCAAGCTGAGGAGGAGATGGGAAAGCATATAGTAGAAGTGGTAGGGATGCAGTCACTACCAGACAAGCTGGAAAGCTCTTGTCAGTCTCACCTTCTGCCTTCCAGATGGCAGGAGGAAGCCCGCTATTTGATTTTCTTAATGGAATATCAACATTTCACTTTGCAGCTGCAAGGAGAAAGTACAAACGATATCAGCCTTCTGGACAGGGTGCCGGCAAGCAGAAAAATGTCTCTTCAGTGCTCTGAATTTTCCTAGAGGTCACTTCCTGGGGAAGAATTCCACCTTTTCCCCGTTCCATTTGAGATTACTATATATTTTTAAATATTGTTAGCAGGAAGTGGGGAGGGGCCCCTCTTCTGGTCAACTCTAATCACAGGTTACCTAAGAAGTGTGATTGTTACTTAGGCAAGTAAATACCTAAAATGGCCCCTACCACCGAGTTGTCCCTTGGGGTGGGGGTGGGAGGTTAGCAAACCAGGGTGACTGCCTCTGGGCCCTGCGCTTTTGGGGGGGCCCACGGACAGTGCCATACAGGCGCCACCACAGCCTCCACACGCTTCAGCCGCTTGCACTCCCTGGCCCCGCATGGGCTGATATGCTCCGGGCCCCGCACACTCCTAGGAATGGCTTTGCCTTCTTCCACTGTAGCATCTGAGCCTCTTGCAGTGATTAACCAAAAGTGATCCCTTTGTGTTATGGATTATTACCATTCCCATGAACCAAATGAAACGTGGATTAAAAGATTCGTGCAAAGGCATACAGAAAGTCTAGCAGTCGTGCTCAACCTTTCAGCCCCACGAGCCAGATGAGTAGCGTGGGGCCAGCAGTCAGTGCCTAGAGGGATCCTTGCATTGCCCAGATCAGGCCTCGCACCCCACCTGGAGCTCCCAGATCCCGTCCTGTGCTGCCTGGATCCTGCCCTGCACACGCTGATCCCTCCCCGCGCTGTTCAGCCAGGGCCCCACGCTGCCCAGATTGGGCTCCAAGCCACCCAGATCAGGCTCTGCACCCCGCAGCCCCACACGCCTGATTTAGAGCATAGGGCCACAGTATCTGGCCCACATGGCTCCCCATGGATTCAGAAATGTTTGGCAGTAGGAGAACAGCAATTAATGCTGCCATCACTCCCCCACTGCCAAATTGCTAGGCCTGTGAAGAGCCCTGTGGGCTGGATCTGGCCTGCAAGCTGGGGATTGAGCACCCCTGGTCTATACCAACACCTGGTTTAAACACAGACTGCCTCCGTCCTAGACAAGAGTCTTATCTGCTGTATTAGGACGCTCTTCCCCATATATATGAGTGTGTGGGTGTGAGTGTGCATGTATGTGCAAGCAGTATACATATACGGACATAGCTCTTTGCACCTGGTGCTCCCATTGAATGGGAGGCTGTATTAGATTTAAAGACCGTCGTGCACTTTCTGGTTCTTTTGGCTGAAAGGTGCTACATAAGAAATCCATGGCCTGATTTAACACCGACTTCCACGCACCCAAGCGTGCAGTTAACCAGCGTAACGAAAAACGAAGGGGGGCAGTTCTGCCTACAGAGTTGCATAGCAGAGTAAATCCATCGACATACGCAGCTAGTTCCCCTGAAATAAGAGGATCGGTCCCAGATGAAAAGCATATAGACTGCAGAGGCTAAATTGTCAGGTCATGCCTTTGCAGAACATACCTGTTCATGCTGGCCACAGACATGCCAGGCAATTTAATGTAAACAAGCACCCACCCAAAACACACCTGCCAATTTCTGCCAAGGGTACGTAGCTTAGCTCAGCAGCCAGCATGTCTAATGAGAACAGGCGGACCTGAATAATTGCTTATCTCCATCTTTAATGACATCCCGAGACCAGTGCCAAGCACGTTAGCACCTAGAAAGAGGAGAACACATTAAAGGAGAGAGGGTGGGGGCTGGAAACGTGTGCAGCGGGCCTCTCGGTCTAATGTTCTCGCATCAGACCCTGCTGGCACTTGAACAACATTCAAAACAGATATTCATCATATTTTGTTAAGTTGTGTGGCCTCATATTCTTCCGCTAAGAGCCTGAATACAGTGGGCTCTATTCTAATCCCATTATAAATCCTGGCAGCACTTTCAACTGTCTGCAGTTACCAATAACCTACCCACCGCCAGCGCTCATCCACACCTTATTTCCTACCACCTCGTGCTGACTACAGATCAAGAGTGATCCTAATGAAGTGAAGGAAGTGCCTTTGGTTCCCCTACTTTTCACCCTTTGGGAGGGGATCCCTATACACATCCATAAAGCTACTTTTTCCCTCTTCTTTCATACCTTTCCTTAAAACTTTACATTGCTATGATGCCTACAAAAAAAATCACAGTGGTTAAGCCTGTAGCAGGCCTGTCGTACTCGCAGTGCTCCCTTGGTTCCTTGTATTGCCCCGTCCCTCCATCTGCCTGCATACTCTATAGTCTTTCGTCTTAGGCTGTAAGCTCTTCGGGGTAGAAGAAGCGTTTGAATGGGATGAGCTCATTGGGATCCTGGCTGATGTCTCTGGGGCTCCCAAGTGCTATCACACTGCAAATAAATAATAATGATGAGGATGGCAAAGGACAAGGGTGTGAAACCGGGGTCTCTGGAGTTAGTTCTCCTTTACACTGATGTGATTGTAGAATCAGATATAAGTTTATACCTTCTTTTTGGCTTCCTTGTTGTAGGTGCTGCCCTCCCACCCCAGGGGCTGCAGATAGCCCTGCATGTTTGTGCTGGGATGGAGGAAGACAGATGGTATTCCCTCCATAGTGGATCCACAAGGGACTTATTAGAAAGGGCCAGAGAGAGTCATCTAAGAGACAAGGCTTAGGACCGGGACTCGGAAGATGTGGCTAATTCTCACTCGGCCACCGATTCCCTGCTTGACCCTGGGCAAGTACCTGAATCGTACTTGTGTCTCAGTTTTCCTGTATAAAGGGGATAACACAGTGATGTGAGGCCACAAGCTACCGTGATTGTGAGGTATTAGGATGGATGAAGGTCAGATAAGTCCGGAGACAGGAAAACAGGTACAATCAGGGGGTGCTGGAAACTGCATTGGCAATTCACAGTTCCCCATGCAAATAGCTGTGCCTCCTGCTTTATTCTCTGAAGCGTTGTCTGAAGGTACCAAATGACCGCAATCGGCAAATCCAGTGGATCTTTTTCACTGTCTAGAGAAAAAATCAGGGTACTTTATCCTACATACAGTATATGTAAACCCGTGTCCCTCGTTCTGTGGACGCAAAGGTAGACAACAGTTCAAAACACTTGCGAATACTCCCTGAAAGAGAAGGGTGAAGGTACTGAATGGGTCAGAGTCACTTAGGGTGTGTCTGCATTGTGGCGGTAGTCAGTCTTGCCCAGGCCCCAGCATGAGTGACTGGTGCCTCCTGAATTGGGGTGGGGGGGCACCTGCAGAGGCCACCCACCCTGTCGGGGGGGCACCGGTCCTACCGGCAGCATCAGTGTCGGCCGTCAGGGGAGCACACGCACCCCTGCGCACCCCCTATCAGTCGCCTATGGTCCCCAGTTACCTGCTTCCATACTCCTCACATCACTCTGGAAATGAAGCTGTAATGGTGGTCTCTGGGCTGCTTGCCCTGGAGGGAGTCAGAAACCCAGGTCTTGAGGGTGCCCCCCATGGTGTCCTCAAGCGCTCACTCCCAAAGGGAATATGTGTGGGGTGAGGTTTGGTCAGTGGAGCTTATTTCAGCAGCAGGACTGTGCTTCCTACCACCATAGTATAGCCATAGGAAAGCTGGGTTCGATTCTCTTCTCTGCCACAAGTCACGAGGCCTTGGGCATGTCACTTAACCTCTCTGGGCTGCCGTGTGGGGAAGAACGCTTTCTTTCTCCTGCTCCTCGCCTTTCTTCCACTGTAAATAGCTTTGGGGTGCACAACCTGTCTCTTGCTGTGTACAGCACCGAGCATACCGGGCTGGGCCCTTTGCGGGAACCTCTGGGTGCTACTGTGCAATATGTCAAACCTGGGCTCGCTCCAGGCAACGTTTTCATCTTATTTTAGACTAATAAACTGCAAGGCTGAAGGCTGTTCAATGCATGTTGAGAGAAATGCCCTGTCCATGCCAGCTGGCACGGGGAACGTTTCAGACAGCTGAGAGGTGTGTCAGTTCACAGCTCTCCCTCCTGCAGGGCTCGGCTCTGCCGGGGCCAAGATCAGCTTGGTTTTCCAAGTGACATAAGATTTGGGAAAGGGATGGGATGGGACTGGGAGAGGCTCTTTGCCACCAGCGGAGCAGGGGAGCTGGAAGGAGGGCAGCAGGGCTCTTGTTGCTGGGGGAAGGTTTGGGATTAGCTGTTGCAGGGAGGAAGCAGGGTCTTGGCAGGGTCTGGTGCAGCTCCCAGGGTCGGGGAACTGATGGGAGGTGAGGAAGCTGAGGGGCTAGATCAGGGATGGGCAATGATTCTGGGGAGAGAGCCGCTTACTGCGTTTTGGCAAGCCATCGAGGGCCGCATGACAGGCAGCTCAGGGCAGATTAATATTAATTTTCTAAATTTTTTAGGGGCCCCGAGGGTCGGGTAGAATTGCCCGGCCCCTGTGCCGCATTTTGCCCACCCCTGGGCTAGATTCACTGTATATCTACAAAGCCCATCATTGCAGGCTTAATTTCTAGGCAGTTTGCTGCCTCTTGGCACTCGCAGCACTGCATTTGGCCCCCACGTTTTGCTACCCAACATACTTAAACACCAAGGAAGGGGTCCTTAGAGGCCAGCATGTGGAGCAGGGGCTGTCCAAGCTAGCCAGGATAAATGCTGAGGTGGAGGCATGTGTGGGGGTGGTGGTAGTGCCAGTAGCACCCCCAGGATCCCCAATAAAGGTTTAACAGCATCCACAGGCAGGACGACATAGCTCTGGCTCTTCCTCCCAGAAACACCGTCTGCCCCATGTCTGAAGGTGGGAACTGTCACCCCAGCAGTGGGAAAGCTGGGTTCAGATCTTTTTGAACAGATGTGGGTTTTAAACTCCTGTCTCTTTCTTCCTGATCGGGCATTTCAGTAGTTAGGCAGAAAGGGGCCCTCGCCGTGCTATGTGCAGGGAGGTGTGAACCAGCCCATGGGATCCTACCCTGCAAGTGAGATAGGGCCTAAGCCCAGTGGAAGAGAATCACCAACCAGCTAGGACTGTTAGCAGCTGATTTCGCCCCCAGAGCTTACCAATGGAAACTCGGTGTCAGCAGATCTAGCGAGCAAGGGGAAGGAGGTTTGCAAAACACAGCAGCACCTAAAGGAGCATTTAGAGTGCCTGAGTCCCCTCTATGCAGGTAGGTGTTTAGTGCCAGTTCAGTGACAGGTGCATGAGTGCACACTCTGGATGGAGGGCAGATGTCCTGCCACCCAAGATAGCTTCTGGCGGTGGTGGAAGAAACCTGTGAACTGCAGAGGCACTCTGAATGGCTCAAGACGCAGCTTGCAGCAGCATGAGAGGAGAGCGCAGAGCTGCTAGGGCACGGCCTGGGCTGAGGTTCAGAAAACTCAGCAGCATGTGTTTGTTCTGGGGAGTCAAACCTGGCCTCCAGGAGCTGTTTTTGCTCTGTGGTGAAATGCTAGCGAGGAAAACCCAGTCCTGGCCCAGAGACTGAAAAGGGGCTGGTCCAGCAATGGGGAGGAGGCAAGGGAGGGAGGGTGCAGGCTGAGAGCTCCTGTCAGCTTCTTCTGCAGTCTCTCTCCATCCCAGCCAGCTGCAGGCAACAGCCACGGCACCAAGAGGGGCTTTTCTTCCACTTGCAGGGGGAAGGACCCCCTTGCTGCCCCTCAAACCATGTTTTTCTTGCTGTGGCTTTGCTGCAGCTGCCCAGTCTCCTTTGGGCAGCCGGACTCTGAGATCCTAGCTAGGTACCTGGAAGAGAAGCTGATGCTGGATTATAACTACATTGACCGTGTAAGTTTTAAACAGTAATGATATTTTTTCTTTCTTCTGGCTTGTATCTGTGCTAGTCGGCTTCACCGGGGGAGGAAGGGGCTAGTTTAAAGTAACTCTCCTGGGAGCTTTTTGCATTGGTGAACCCAAGTGCTAACAGGTGACAGCAACTCCCAGCCCCTTCTTCATGAGTGGTGAAGGTGACACCTCTTTGCAGGTGAACGAAGGCAGTAATAGGGATTTTGTGTTTCCCATTCGTGGCAGCAAATAAACACATATGATCTCAGTGTCAAAACCCTTCCCTTGGGACTTCCCCCATTTGCCTTGCCTCCTTTCTAGCTTGTGGTTCCTGTTTTATTATTGATCTAGACTCAGATTGCAGTGATTGTAAGGCAGAGAGCCCTGGTTTTCCTGGTCTATCTGGAAAGCCTCACAAGCTTTATATAGCTTCACAGGTGACCAATAATGTAACCCAGCTGTGTTAATTAAAGTTCAGCTGTTGGTCATATACTGCCCTGTGTATATAGTGTTGCATAGAGCAATAAGAAGCACAGAATATTTCTGCTGTTTTTCCTTCCCTTTAATCTCACTCAGTGAGATATTACTTCCCATAATATTGTGTGTGAGTGCCTTTTCCACCAACTGCACTTAACTCCCTGGGCAAGTCACCCTTTGCAGGTTTTCAAATGGGTGTTTTCTAAAGCTCTAGACATCCCTCAGGAGACAGGACCATGTTAGATACTTTTATTGGTCCAAGTGCTACATCAGCCGGCACTATCCGACCTCCCGTGCTCTGTGGAACCAGACCGGTCCAGTCCCTGGATGGGTGAGCTCAAGGGGCAATTTGCTGCGGGAAGTGACACGTATCCAGTAGCTGGCAGTCTGAGCCAGTGAAGTCCCAATGCCCTGGCATGATGGTAGAGGGCACCATACTAGACGTGGCATCCTCTGCCCTTCAATGCCAGATCCACCAAGGGTCCCAGCCCACTATGTTCACCAGAAAACCCATGGCATGGTTTTGCAAGAGTGAGGGAGTTAACTGCTGTCTCCTGGCTGTATTCCAGTTTTTTTGGGGTAATTCTGACTGTTTAAAATCTGGAAACAGTATTTTTCTCCCTGTCCTAAACTCTGGTGCAGATGCTTGATGTTAAGCAGTTGCTTCTCACATTGGTGCTAGAAGCGACCATCATAGGGCACTGCTTGCTTTGCAGTTTGCAAAGTGCTTTGTAGTTCGTAGAGCCCCAAAATGCTGAACGCTTGCACAACACGGTGGCTCTACTGTTTCATGGCATGGCTTATACTTACGTTCTTTTGTGAGGCACCTTTTTGTCTAGGACTGGCAAGAGCACGGTTGCAAATCAGAGCAAGGATAACCCAGTGGTTAGAGTCCTGTGTTGGGACTTAGGCGATTTATTCAATTCCTTGCTTACCCACAGACTTCCTGGGTGACCTTGGTTAAGTCACTTAATTTCTGTGGCCTTAAGTTCCCCATAAATAGCACTTTCCTCCCTCCCAAGTGAGTGTCAATATGTTAAAGACTGAGTTCCTGTAGAAGAAGGGGCTAGAAAGCAAGGAAAGCTTTGCTTCTGAAAGTGCAATTGGTTTCTGAAACACTGAGAAGCCACGAACAGGCCTTAGCGTGGCACAGCCCCTATCATGCTGCAGCCAGTAAATGATGATACAGATATTTGATATCATTGAGGAGGGGGTAGAAATTGCCTGATGCAGAGTCATTGTATCAGACCTGTAATGGGAGCAGAGAATAGCATCGTAGGGCTGGAAGGGTCCTCAAGGCTTATCTGATGGTGGACCCAAGGAAACATCGTGCTTCCTCTGTCCTCCCCTATCAGTAAATAAATCCACAAAGCTTTAATGTGACAAACTTTGAAGCCTCTGCATAGCAGAGCTAAGTAGCTCCGAGGCTCCTCCTCTGTAGAAGATGAAGCACATGCATAGCTCTCTGCAGGGTCATGGCCTGTGTCTTTAAAATGGATTTTGTCCATGGGTGCTGATTGCAAGATTAATCTTTAAAACATCTATTTTTCTCAAAGAAGGGGGAAAGGGACAGAGTCCTCGTGACTAATGTTAATCATCTCCAAGTTCGAGCTCTGTTTTCAGTCCTGGCAAAAAAAAGGCACTGAAAGTCTATTTAAGTACAAGGCAGGTATCATGTCTCGCGCTTTGGGGAATAAGCCAGTTACAATGGGGGGTCAGTGCGATACCCCAACCCCAGTTTCCAGCGTGGTCTTCTCTGCGAACCTGTGAAGCGGCACCCGCCCCACTCCTGCTTGAAGGCAGAATACGGGGACCCGCGGCTTCCATCTAGCAGAACAAATCGCATCGTTCAATGTCCCTGGGCCGGTCACTGTCATAAGAAAGAATAGCTAGCAGGTTTCCACATTGCTGTTTTGTTCCTCGCTGCATGGAAATGAGTGATGGAGCTACAGGAGGTGACCATGACATAAGACCCAGGATGCTATAGGGAAGGAGTAAGGGACGCTAGAGGTAAGCAACCAGCAACCAGCCTTTCTGGGACAAATCGCAGGTTTTGGAGGACTGCCCGCAATAAATCTTTCATCTGCAATAGGAAAGTTGATCCTGGATTGGTGCCAGGCACAGTCCTGCTGCATCTGCTGCGAGGACGTAGCATGGTGCTTCCTACCGCTGCGGGAACGGACTAGACTTGCTTCTGGGTCAGGCGATCACCACGGGCTTTTTTCTGAACCAGAAGCAGCTCTGCCAGCTGTCCTCGGCTCTGCTTCTCGTCAGAAATGCTAAAAGGCAGAACTAATTAGCTCAGGCACAGCGCTGTGTGGACGCAGCTCTGTTGCTTCCCGCTTCGGAGGCAGTCCCGTCCACGGTGCCAAAAGAGGTTGGCTACAATAACTAGAATGGGAGGTGGGGTGCGTAACTTCTGGAGGCTGAGCTTTCTCTATGGACAGATCTATGGGACATCCAAGACAGAGTTCAGGGCTTTGTTCCTTGTAAGTCATTTGCTTCTCCTTATAGCTACAGTGGCAGAGCAAACAGTCCGGTCTGCTCCTGCCCCCCAGAGCACGTGCTCATTGTTCAACCACTGTCCAAGGTGATTTTTTTTCTCTGCGCTATTTTTGGCCATGTTATTTAGTATCACAGAGGGCAATTAGAGAAGAATCCATTCTTGTGCTACAAACTATGCACCATTTCGGTCTCTGCGAGGGGCGAAGCAGGATGCGTTTGCTTTGGGTGGGTGTTCTGCCGTGGAGTGAGGTGCCCCCAGGAATGGTATCTCGCACGTCTATGAAATCATGGGGGTTTGGGCTGTGACTGAAGGCTTTATTTATCTATGGGAGAGGCACAGGATGCCTGGCAGCAGTACAGACGTCCCCAACTGTGACCTGGAGAGGCAATGTCTTGGCTGGTAGTTCGATCTCCATAGCCCCTTCAATTCTGGGCTCCTCTGCTACGACTGAAAACAAAGCTATTGGTCATTGTCGGTTGTACCAGCAATAAGCTTTTTTCTGAGAAAGAAGCTGTTCGCTGGGCGCTGGAGGGGAACACCAAAAGCTTTCTGCGTGAGCCACTCCAAAGCTATTAGATGACAGCGTCTTTGAATTGCTACCAGGATGGGCTGCATTTGAACCGACTTTTTTTGTCTGATTTTCAATAAGAACATAGGAATTGCTTTGTTGGATGAAACCAGTGGCCCATCAGGTCCAAAATCTTCCCTCTGACTGTGACCGAAGCTACACGCCTCGATAAGGGGGGCTAGAAATCCTACAGCAGGAAACGATGGGATCACTTACCAACATTTTCTAACGCTTGCACATAGGTTGGTTCTGAAGCACGAGGATCTATGTCATCCCAGAACTTGTCTCTGGTTTGGTTTGGTTTTTTTTTAAATCCTCAATCTCAGTGACCCATTTTTCTTGTAAGACCATTTTACGAGATGCTGATCAAAGCAACAGCAGAGCAAATGCTGCGCGTGCTGGGACTGGAAGCGGTTTAATTTCTTTGCACGCCTTGATGTAAACAGACATGAAAGCAGCTCTTTGGGGAGAAAATCTGTTACTTCTGTGTAAACTAACAACAACTTGAGTAGGAATGCCATTGCATTCCTCTGGTATCTGGAATTTCACCCATATTTTAATGAATAAGGTGATTTCTTTGCATTAATCATTTCCTGGTATGCCTGGATTTTTGGGGGGTGATTTGAAGTCGTCAAGGGAAAGCAGTTTAATTACGATCATCCTTGACTCACTAGAAGAGATGTACGTTTTATGGCTTGTTCTTGGCTGCCGATTTCGGATGCAACACCTAACTCAGAGGGGCTATTACTACTGGGGGCAGCTGATACAACGGATGTGATTGTGTTGTAACTGTAATGGGTGCTCTGTTTAATCCATCAGCCTCCTAGCTGATTGTTAAACGGTTTCATTCCTTGGTCCCCCGTGAGTTAAATGGAAAGCTAGAGCGTCTCAGAATATTTTGTTAATAAGCTTTCGCCTGTAGGCAGAGTCTGGAGGGGCAGATCTTTGGGAGTCATCGATCAGACTTCAAACTGATGCCACCACGGCAGCTGACCCCAGCTAGCTGCTTTGAGACTCAGTTTTTCCTGCAATGAAATGGGCATAATACCACTTCTGTGGTTTTTGGCTGTGAAACAGCGTGAGAGCCCAAGGTGAATGGTGCTATAGGGTAAAGCCCTCATGCAAGAGGAAAGTTGAGAGCGCTCAGGTCCCTGCCTTGGCTTGTCCGGACCGAGCACCCCCAGCATTTGACACCCTGCACTCAGACGCGCAGGCCACGCAGCACCGAGCCGGCAAAAGCCAAATTCCATTCCCCAGCTTTGATCTGCAGCTCTGTTAATATGTGCATATTTTTAAGTTTAAATTTAACAAAGGGATCACTTAACCCCGACTGCACAACATCCATCACTAACCGAAGCCTGGATGGGCTCCGCAGCGTAGTTAAACAAACGACAAATCTTCCTTTCAGGAACGTAAAACGGCCTGGGCTGAGTTACAATGTTCCCTTAACCCTTTGCAGGTGGCACGCAGAGTCCCAAGACAAGGCAGATTATTGCAGAGGCTGGTATGTATCCTGCACTACATTTATTTTTCTACATGGGAGCGAACACTTCGAGTGTGTGGCTGCGGGTGCATGCGTGTGTGTGGCCCTGAATGACCTTGGTGGTGGCGGACGCTGTCGAGCGGAGAGCTGTCTATTTACCCACGCAGCAGGCACCACTTGGACAGTAGTACTGAAGCTCCCCCCCAACTCCGGTGCTGCCAATCTTCTCCAGCCCTGACGCGCAGCAGCCATCTCCAGCGTGAGCAACCTCCCGCATGCAGAAACCACAAAGCTGACTTAAACACAATAGAATTAAAAAGAAAATAAATGGAGGGCTCCTTTTTATTTGCCTGCTGATTGCGGAGCCTCCCAAGTCGCGGTTTGGAGCTTCCCTCTACTAAAAATGTACATTTTTGGAAAAAAAAGAAAAAGAAAATGCCGGCATTTTCCTGAAATCTCTCGCTTTCAGGAACTGAGCCTTTTAGGAACCCCCCCCCGAAAGTGAAACTTTCATTACATTCATGAGAACGAACAACTGTGCACCTCTAAGGATGAACCATTGCTTAGCCTGTGTGTTTTTGGGCTTTGGCTCCTTTGCAGAGATGCTTCATTAGGTTATCAACCCCTGCCAGGAGCTGCACCTGTTTGGTTGTGCATGCTTGTCTCCGAGAGCTGGAGGAACTCATTTCACATACTGTTGCTCGCTCAACAGTTGGCAAATGGTAACCACTTTCAGTCTGTTAGGATCCGAGATGAATCGGCCACCTGAAAGGCAATGGCTCTCCCCCTCCTATGGCCGGTTCCCAGATGAGGCCGTCTCACTTATTACTTTTAATAAGACTCTGACACCAGGTCAAATTCTTTTGTTCAAACCAACTGATGAGAGGGAAGAAACAGGAGTAGACTGACTTTATCTTCTGCTCTCTCCATACTTTTGCGGTAGGTGATATGAGCAGGCATGAAATAATCTGTTTGGCAACAAGATGTAATATCTCGGGACAGCGCTATAACAGGACACCTGCAAAACACATCGCTCTGACCTGCTTATTAGCATTGCGCTAAACTGCTGCTTCTGAGTGAACTTTTGTCAGTTATTAAAGAAATGTTTTTTCTTTTTGTCTCTTCTCATCTTCCTAAGGGGTTTTACTAACAATGAGTGGAGAAAACAAAATAGGCAGCCTGCGCAGCTGTAGGTCAAGGCTTCATGCAATGAGACATTTTTGCAAAAACGCCAGGGAATGCACAAGATTTGCAGACTGGAACATAGGCTAAAAGCCAACTCACAATGTAGCAACCTGTTTGGAAACCGGCTGTCCACCAACTGTTTCCATGTTTAATGCAGAAAGCCTGGCACCTTTCGTGGTTGGGTCGATGAGTCACGAATCCTCCCCCGGATAAGGGCATCATCTGGCAGGGATCTCTGCCATTTGACGAATGAAACCAGAGGAGATGAATGGCCTTTGTAGCTGACCTGAGACATGTAGCTGTTGCAAAACCCGCGAATCTATATGCGGTCGACCTTGCTGCATTTCAAGCAAGAGCTGTAGGCAACCCCCTGGCATTTATAATATTTGGAGGGATTTGTTCTTTCAGATGAAACTCGCTGGCTATGACTGAGTTTTGCTGATGAGTCATTGGGTTGAACCTAAAACTGAAAGTGCAAGGCAGGAATGGGTGCAAATCTAAGAGATTTGAAACTAAAGAAGCTGCCACACTGGGCATGTCTACATGTGCATTAGTGCGCCTTTCCTAATGTGCATTAAATTTAGTACCTCCAACATGAGGTACTAAATGAATGTGCATTAGACTGTGCTACTACTTTCTTAGTGACACAATGCACAGTAGACTACAGTGTGCAGTAGCATAATGCCACCATTTTTCACATGATGCTTGAATCCACAGTAAAGTAGTCTGCTGAGCACTAAAGTGCATGTGTAGACGTGCCCAGTGTGTGTAAAACTAATTTTAATGCTTCAGCCATTTATCCTTTACTTGCAGAGGGTTTTATAGCCAATCACAAGCAAGTCTCTTGCAGGAGTAGCTCAGATGATTAGCTACATTTTGAAATGAGCCCGAACCAAAACTCCAGCTCAGAACTTTCTCCACCTTCTAATCGGAGGTAATGAGAGCCTGTCTATTTTGGGGGAGTTCACGTAGCTGTAACTACTTAACAACACTTAGAAATTCCCCGAGGGAACGGGAATTTGCCCTGGGCTGGTATTAAATACAATTTCCAGTGGCATGCCGTAAGTCTGTAATTAGCCAGATCTAGATTTTACCAGCCGTGCCAGTTAGGTTTGTGGTGTTCAGTCAGACCAAAGCATAGGAGCTGATTCCATCCTCGGTCTTATCTGGGACTGTCACTTACTCTCGGCACATCTTCACGAGATGTTTACTGCGGGGTGGACTAGCGCCGCAGCTAATGTCTCAGGGTGTGTGTAGACAGAACAGGAACCCTAAATTGAAGTGGTGGGTTTTAAAAAACACCACTTCAGTTTAGGGCTGATTAAACCTCCATATCGTGCACGCACCCCGCTGATTTATCTGCCTCTCTGGCAGGGAGGGGAGGGCAAGCTGCCAGTGGGCAGAGCGGTCTCTGGGCTGGGGGAGGAGGGGGCTGGTGCTTCCCTCCATGACAGCTGCATCTCCCTGCAGAGGTGGCACCTGCCCACCGGCACCGAGCTCGGGCAGGCCGGGGTGGCGCTGCAGCTGCAGAGGGAAGCACCATGCAGCTCGGGC
>JAGPOW010001296.1:134285715-134331805 GCA_030014935.1 Caiman crocodilus
CGGGCAGGCAGGCAGGCACCAGGGGAGAAAAAAGGAAAGATCAGGCTCGCTGCTTTTCTTGGGCAGAGCCTGCTCTCCCGGGCTGCTGCCAGGCTGCCTGCAGGGCCATGCGGCTGCATGGAGCCCAGTGCGTTATTCCACAGCTGCCAGGGCGGCCAGCTAAAATTCCTCTAAGCAGTCTTAGTTTGCTGCACACCAAGTCATTTAAGGAGCGTTACACCACTAAATTTCCTATGGCGGCTGGAATTAATGTGCAATACACCACCGAGGTGTGCAAACAATGACACCATTAAAAGCAGTGCAAAAGCATTTAGCTCTCTTTTAAAGTGCTGTGCGCGCGTACTTCTCGTTTCATCTACATGCGGCCTAGTGTCTACATGTGCAGAGCTGTTAGGTTGGAGTAAACTAATAAACTCCATAGAAGGGTAGTACTTGTCAATACAAGCACTATCTTGCTGCAGAGTTTTTCACTCTGCAAGTAGCACACGTGCAGATGCTGCCCCAGCTGGCTTGGGCACGGGGGTGCTTCAGTGTGGGGGCTGCCTGCCAGCTAGTCCCGGACTGAAGCACCCTTGTGCCCCAAGCCAGCCCCTCTGCAGCATGCTGAGCCAGGTTGGAGGAGCCCTGGACTGGCTCGGTGACTCCCAGGGCTCCCTGCCAGCTGGGGCTGCTCCAACCCAGCTCAGCATGCTGCAGTCCTGGGCACGTGGACTTACGCCGGAGTTTATTGCTTTGAAGTAATTGCACATGTAGATGTGCTATCTGAGGAGCGTTTTCTTGATTTCAGTGGGACAGTTACCAGAGAAGATGCAGTTCAATAAGACAGATAGAAACACGACCTACATTTGCTAAGCTACTGAGTGATGTGTTTATTTTGGCTTATTAGTGACCAATTTAAGTCTTTAGCAGCCTTCCTCTTTTTCAAGATCTGTCTTTAACCCATTAAGGCAATGTGCCAGAGAAATTTTGCTGTGTTAGAGTAGCTAATTTCATCTAGTCTATCCTATACCAGACTTCTTCCAAGGTCATATTAGCCATTAAACGGTTTAGTTACGCAGTTGTCAGCTTCTTTAGTTTCAGATTGCATGGGTTTGCACCCCCCTTGAATTATATTTTGAATTCCAGGTTCATTCTAGGACTTGTGTACAAAAGCATATTCTTCAGAGATGTAAATTGGCCTTCAAGTCTCCATGGCTCCAGCATGGATCATTGGCTTTGGTCCCTGCTGGAAGATGGCCAGAGCACTCTGAAAAGGACATGGTGCTCACTGAGCCTCAGCTGCTTGCACGTGTTTTCCACTAAGCCTGGTCAATCCAGCTTTGGAGACCTATGAACAGAACC
Source organism: Caiman crocodilus (assembly GCA_030014935.1). NCBI lineage: Eukaryota > Metazoa > Chordata > Crocodylia > Alligatoridae > Caiman > Caiman crocodilus. The sequence continues at coordinate 134,287,057 of JAGPOW010001296.1, forward strand.
TCAGGAGGTATAAATCATCCTGATTGTACTGAAGGAAGCGTAGCAACCCAGACCTACACCCACTGGGGAGCTGATCCTTTAATTGTAATGACTATAAGCTGCATCTTGCGGAGACCCTATGTTCACTTTTGCATAAAGGTTGTACGTTGTAAAAGCAAGACTTTTTTTTTCTTGGGCTCCCCTCCCATCTAGCCATAAAGAGAGAGGGTAATCACATCCTTCGCGACACCACTCATAATCCCAGATTGAGAACCTAAAATACTATGTGTCCAGACTTTACAAACCCTTTCCGTACCACGCGTTTCAGCATATTCGGTCTTCGCGGACTATGTCCATGTATAAACTTTCCTCACTGATGGAAAATACCACCCTGCCTAGATGACGTTCAAGGAGCATCATTTTGTGACACTCCTGTTCACAGAGGGCACAAAATAGTTCTCGTGCTCTTCAGCCTGTGGGCGTTTGTGAGGTTTCTTTGTTTGCACGTCGTATTCAAACCTTGGGGTCGGCAGAGAGCTGCTCAAGGGAGGGATTGGTTGGCTTCTTCGTGTTAATGTTTCTAACAGACAAACCGTCCAATTTCTACAGGAGACCAGGCCCCGGATGGCCGAATTCACGGTGAAATCCACAATCATTTCTCGCTACGCCTTCACCACTGTTTCCTGCACCATGGTGAACAGCGGATCGGAGGCCAAGGAAGGCGTGTTTGAGATGCAGATCCCTGCTGCTGCCTTCGTCTCCAATTTTACCATGTAGGTTATGCTGAAAGCTGGAGGGGAAAAGGCTTTCCCAGTCAACAAGCATGTTTGCAACTTCAAAGAGATGGTCTCATCCTGCAAAAAGATGAGACCTTTCAAAGACTTCTTGAATTTGTTGTGAAAAAGATAGGCAACAATCACTCCACACGGCCCACTAGTTAGGTTGCTCATGCAGGTGATATGTTTTTCTCTAAATGAGGCAGAGCAGAGACGTGAACTTCAGTCGCTTGCAGCCCATGCAAGTATCCCGACCATGAGGCTACTGATTATTCCCGAACAGGGCATTGTGTGGGACCGCAGGATTGGAAGGGGCCTCTTAGGCCATTGGATCCAGTCCTGGGAATTCACAGGCATTCGTTGACCCGAGGACTGCCCAAAATTGCTGCTTCCAGTTGTTATGCACTAAGCTGTGATTTAAAACATCGGGGCATTTTCCAACGCAAAATGTTTTCTTGGAAAGCTTCTGAAGGGGGCACATCTGATGGGCTATGTGGTAGGTGTGAGTAGGGAAAGCAAGGGGAGCTATGACAGTTTCTGAGGTTCGCTCTAAGGATACACCGGAGAGATAACTTTGAAGTGTTTTAGGCTGCTTGAAAACTCTTCGTGCTTTGGCTTTTCCGGTGCCAATGCCTAGCAATATGGTGGCAAGGTTGCTCTGAGTAGAGCTGTCGGTCGGAAAGGTAATTCCTTTGATGGTATTTCAAAATGAGTGCTTTTTGATATATTTTTGATTTGGACCAACACCTCCCAAGTGCAAAATACCCAGAAAAGGGAGTGGGACTGGAACCAGGTGAAGCCCTGGAGTTTGGCACTATGCCACAGGTAGACAGGTGTCAATCCAAACCATGCCTGGGCTCCATTGACCCTCTTTGAAAATACTTTCAAGACATCAACCAAGCAGTTTGGTTGAAAATTGTCCACACTGCTCTTCCTGGTGGTATAAAACTGGGATCTCCTCATATCCTTCAGCAGAAACCTCTCTTGGTTGAGCAACAGAGCTCGTAGGACCACATCCTTGGAGCTATGACCACTACATATATGGGGGGAGGAGTTGGCAGAGCAAACGGGGAACTCTGTGGAGGCAACTAATCCAAAGAACTTAAATATAAATATATATGTGACCGAGAGGAGCCTGAGCCAAAACTCATTGAAGTAAATGGGGAATCTCACATTGATTGGCATGGACATTGGACATTGCCCGTAAAAGGGTCTTGCTAAGTTAGAAGGAAAACGAGGTATGACGTGGGAATTTATAAAGGGTCTGGTAAACGTAGTATCTCGGCATTAGGACATGGCAAGACTTGGCTCAGTGCCTTGAGAACAGGGCCTTGCAAACAAACCTGGGCAAAAATGCCCCCAAATGGTGAGGAAATCCTCCCCCACAAATGTGAAAAAGTAGTTAACCCAAACAGCTAGGCCTTGATGGAGACTCAAAAATGACTCCAGATAAAATCTGGGTTATATCTGTTGAGTGATGCCTGGTTCTGATGAAGCTTGGGGTGAAAAGCCAGGACTCCCCTCTCCTTCTGCTTCCTTGAAGAGGAGAGCCAGGCATTGATCATGAATTTAGTAGCAGGGACGTCGGAGGGAGGATGTTTATGCCTGGAGCATGTCTCATGGTTAGGAATTTGGCTTGTAGGGGGAGAGACTGGGTTGAAACTCCCACATAAAAAGGTCATTCTGCTGGCTGTTTTCTCTCTCTCTCTACTGTATTTTAGAATATCCCATAATATCCCCCAGTTGGTGCTCGCTGTCCAGTGTCTCGTTCCCAGAAAGAAGTATTTGGTCAGACAGAAGTCTGCATTCAGTAACCAGGGTTGATGTGGTGCAATGTTGAACCAATAAAACCCCCTGGATAGTCGCCCTTGTGCATAGCTTTGCTCTTTACTTTGCATATTGCCACCTTTCTTTATTCCCTCTGGAATGAGCTACGTACCTAGTGCAGCTGGGGTCTGGTACTTGAGAAGTGTTACGAATAATCCTGGAGTAATTCTAACCTTGGAGCCGGATAGGAAAGCCGTGGTTCAGCGTCTGAGTCGATGTTTCTGTCACTTGTTCGCCTTGATTGGGGTTGTTCTGTTTGGCCTTATCCCATGCCCGAGCATTGGCAGGATGAGCTGCGTGCCTGAATTTGTCTCGGTGACTGTGGATCGGCAAGGCTGATATCTCTGATCTCTTCAGGATTGCTGGGGACAGGACGTACCATGGAGAAGTCACAGGGAAAGAAAAAAAACACAAAGATGACGGCAAAGAGAAGGACAAAAAGCAGTCTAGTCCCGCGGACAAGGGGTAAGTCTCCGTCCATTTAGTTTGGGGCAGCTCAACTAGATGTCTTCCTCTTTACCTTTTTGAGGCTTTAGTTTTAGTTCTCAAATACTAGCTTTCTTGCAAGGGCCTCTGGATGATTAAGCCAATATCTTGGTGAGGGCGATACATATTATCACTTCCCAAGAGAGAGCCTGGGAAACTCAGGTGCACAAAGATTAAGTAACTTGACCATGGCCGTAAAATTAGTCACTGACAAAGCCAGAAAAAAACTCAGTAGGCCTGGTGTGTGATCCGTTGTTCATGGACAGACTAGTTCATGACATGCAGGGGGGAAAAGCATCTTCAGTCTCCTCTATGTGCACTCATCTATATGTGCACTCATATGTATACTTATGATTATGCTTTCTCAGCTACATCACTAATATGCTGCTTTCTAGCTTCCTGGGTGATCAAATGTGCCCTTGATGTCTCCATAGGAGATGCATAATATGAGCCGGCAGTGCAGGAATTTCTATAGTCCATCCACTTCAGCATCTCATATAACCAGAAGATGATGCCCCCGAGGAAGACTATCCAAGCCAATAACACGCCTGCAATTCCCATATAGCATGCAGTGAAAATTTTCCTCCTGACCCTGGCTGCTAATTGGCTTAAGCCTTGACATTTAAGGGTTGATGATGACCCTTCTAATATTTATCTGAGTTCAGGTTACTTCAGATAGTGAGTCCTTGATCCCTTTTTTTCTAATACTTGCTAAGTATTATACATTAACAGCGCTCTGTTCTCATGTTAACGCTATGTAGCATTCCCATTAATTTACTTTCATCCTGTTGTAAGGTCTTTTATTGTCTCTTTTTAAATGATAGGGTAGATATATATCAGCCTCTGTCTGGACAGTTTATGGCCCCTATTGCTAGAGTATATAAGCGCCTCACTTCTCCCTTTATATATATTACATATATGTACATAAGTAGCTCACACATCACCCCTTAGGAGATAGGGTAGTGTCATCATCCCTGTTTTATGGATGGGGAACTGAGGCACAGAGGAAATAAGAGCCAGATCCACACAGCTGTGTAGGAGCCTAAATACCTTTGTAGACCTGGGCCTATGTGATTTAGCCAAGGTTGCATAAGAGATGTGGAAGAGCAGTGAACTCAGCCTGGGTTTCAGGAGTCCCGAGGAAGTACCTAACGTACCCTACCATCCTTCCTCTTTGTTTCCTCTATAATTCATGTTCCTTTTTAATGAATTTGTCATATCTCCTGTTCCATCTTAATAAACGCAGTCCTTTAAAACTCCTCTTCTTCTGGAAGCTCCCTGCTTACACATGGTGTTTTATGTGGTCATTTATGAGAGGATGCTAGCTGCTGACAGAAAGGACCTGACTTCAATGAAGCTCCTTTGAACTTCCCTTGCAGGGAGAATGGATTCGAGATATTCAGGGCATCTGGCACCATTCCCCGCAAGACCCAGGCTGTCTTCCTGCTGCATTATGAAGAGCTCTTGCAAAGACGTCTGGGGAAGTATGAGTACACAGTCAGCATCCGGCCCCAACAGCTTGTGGGGAGGTTACGAGTGGAGGTGAACATCCTTGAGAGCTCGGGCATCATTTCTCTGGAGGTGCCTCCTCTTCGAAACAGTCGGCAGAGAGGCAATGGGAAAGCCATAGGTGAATCGAGATAATATGGCCTACCCTTGTTCTTCTGGCTGTGATTGCATCACTTCTCGTGGCAGAGGTTGGGTGGGTTGTGGTTACTGTGAGATTTCTAACCATAACTCTGGCTGGTGGTGGTAGCAGCTTAGTAGTCCGTTCTCAGTCATTAATCAACGCCCGCTCTCAGTAGACCCAGATTCTGTCCTTAATCCGTGGTCAAATATTGCATTAGGCAGTATCATTTGGATGAGTCCTAAATCTGGACGAAGAGATGGCATTAAAGATGGTGGGGCACTTCTCATAAGGGTAGCAGGTAGGAATAGCCCTGGTCGCCTGGCCAGGTGGGCAAACTATCCTCTCTGAACCATTATTCTGTAGTAGTATTATCACACTCCCCTCAGTAGTGACTGCATTTAAGTGATGTCAGCCCTGTGCACTGTCTGCATTTAGATCCTTTCTCTTCTTGCCACTGGCAGGGTTGTCCCACCTTTGACAAGGCAGTTGTCATAGATTGCTCTCTATGGACTGATACCTTGATGGGGTGGAGAGGCTTGCATGTACCAATGACCCTAAGGACAACAACCGTTGGGAGTCTTGTACTCCTGGTAGGGCCACCCATGGCCGTAAGGTCAAAGGTGAGGTATCGGATGAAGAGCGACACAACAGAAAGACCTCAGCAGTGGAGCAGGCAGATGCAGGAGGCATACTTCTCAGTGGCTCTGAAGGTGGACAAAGGCTGCAGTAGAGGAGTAACTTCAGTTTGCCACTGGACACAGGTTTCTCCTCCGCCAAGGTCTGCGTGGTTGTTTATGCTCGATGGCCTCCTCACATAAAACAAGTCATGTGCGGGCTTCTCCTACTGGTGCATTTGAGCCGTAGGAGCGACCACTCTCTACCATGAGGGATCACCGCTGCCATTGCAGTAATAGATTAGTAATGACCAAGAAGGGTCCAGGTCCATATGAGCTCCAACAGTTGGAGTTCAGCCTTACTCAGAGATGAATGGCTTTTGTTGCTTGAAGCTAAAATGTGTGTATGTATTAGAGGGCATGTGGGCCGATAAAGAAAACTTTGAATCCTTTTGAAATTTAAGACCTGATCTACAGCCAACTTTGGGCTTTGAAGCAGGCCTTTAATGCCTATGTTCAGCATCTGAGAAGCCGTTTCTCTGGCTCCTTATCTCCTGGGAACTGTTTATTTTAAGTGAATTGTTTTCCCATCCCTACGTGCCAAGGCAGGGAGGAAATCCTGCATTTTAGAACATGGGAAATTCCAAGAGGAAAGTCCACGCTTTGCCGAAGCAGTAGACAGCTGGTGTGGTACAAGGGTCTAATGTTGTATCATAAACTGTCCTCACTGGTGGTTTCATGACACACAAGTTACTGTTTCTGTGCAAATTGGCAGCATGGAGCACAGGATGCCTAAAAACTATTGTACATTAGCAAAAAACCCCAGGCTAGTGGTCAAAGAGGACATGGCCTTGAGTTGGGATGTGTGTTTGCAAGGCCAAATTTTTAGCCAGCGTAAATTGATGTAGTTCCAGTGATGTCAGTGGAACGGAGTCAATTTACTCACCGATCTGGCCTAAGACTCTGAATTTGAAGTCAATGGATATACAGTAAAAGAAAGGGCCCAGTCCATTTCCTACTGAGGACTAGGCCTGAACGCTCCAGCTATTTTATGAGCTTGATTCAAAATCGCTCAAGTTAAGACTTGAGGGGTTGTGGGCTTTGGGTCAAGCCGTCTATGCACGGACACACACACTTGTGCCAGCATTTGCTGTCTTTTGTGGATTTAATTTTAAATGTTATCTTCCCTTGGGATTCAGCATAGGTGGGAGGAGGAGGAATATCAGGTTTTATCACAGATTATGTGCTTAAGTGCTTCTATGCTTTTCCTCAAAGCATGTGACTCTGATCAAAGCCATGGGGTAAGGAAGGAGAAACACCGTTGGTCTGTTTTAGGGTGGACATTTCTGCATTTAAACGATTTCTGCATTCAGTGCTTCTGTCTCGCTGGTAACCTGTGAGCACTGCTCATTCACTATATGGCAAAGAACGAATCATGGGCAATATTAACAGTAATGGTCTAGACAGCCGGATATGCTTTGGCTGCTATGTCTATCACCTGGTTAGGCATCAGTCGTGCTACATGTCTCTGATGTGCCTAAGTCAGGGGTGGGCAAAATACGGCCCAGGGGCCGGATGCGGCTCGCCAGGCTTTTCTATCTGGCCTGTGGGGCCCCTAAAAAATGTAGAAAATTAATATTTATCTGCCCCTGGCAGCCCTTGCCAAAACTCAGTAAGCAGCCCTCCACCCAAAATAATTCCCCAGTCCTTGGCCTAAGTGCATGGACATGTGAATGGTTTACTCTGGCCTAAAACAGATTTGCTTTGCTATCCATCCACTGCTCTGGCACCTGCCCATATACATGCTCTCACTCCCATGGGAGATGAGCACTAAGCTGCAGTAGGTTATTTCTCAATAAAAGAGGGCCAACATACTGCAGTTTTGTTTGCACTTGCTATGGGATAGGAGCATGCATGAGGCATAGTAAAATCCCCCCCTTTCATCCCATGATAAGTTGCTTGTTTGGATGCACCCCAACACACATGGGGAGTAGCGTTAGGTACCATTCAGGATAGATGAGTAGAAAGGATTTCTGTCTCGCTGTGGAGTGTGCATTGTCTTGCCACTTCCAACGGCGGCAAAAAAAAAGTCTGCTTGTGTCCACACAGTGTGTAAAGCAGTGAACAGATGTAGACATGCAGAGAAGAGGGTGTTTTCTGTTAAGGCCGACAAACGGCACCGCTCTCACATTCCTGAAATTGCACAAAGCTTTGTCTATTGCAGCACAAATAGTGACTGTATTTCTGGCTTTGGGTGAATATCAGGAGCTGCATCACAAAGGTGAGACTGAGTTGCACACTTCTGGACGTGCTGCTGCAGGCTCTGGATTAGGTTTGCTATAGAGAGAGAAGCAATTTGGGGGAGGCAGTCTGGATGGGCCCCTTTGTCGCTTGGATACAGCATAGAGACAAAGTGATGGCAGGGCTCTCTGGCACGTTTCCTTTCTAAGCAGCTCTCGGGCAGACAAAGCAGCCAGGCGTTTGTTTTTTTCCAAAAGGAAGCCACTAGGTAAATGAGTTTTGGCAAATGATCTCGTGGACAGGTGGCTGTTCTTTTTCTGCCCCTGCAAGGCAAACAAAACAGTGCAGGGGAAGTAGAAGCCAGAAATCCCCTCCCTTTCAGATGACCTGAAAGCACAGTCATTTCCAGATGACGTCCAAGCCCAGAATTCCCCGTGCCTTTCTCAGTGAGGGCCTTTCCCTTTCCTGCTCAGCACCTGACTCCCTTTTCTCCCTATGGAGCATGTGGATGATAATGTTTGCTATTTGTGGGCGGCAATCTGGCATAGCAGACCCTTAGCCAGGGTATTTCTGACCTGTGTTACAGTGCTCAGAACAGCGCTGAGGGTGCGCTCCCTAGAAACGTCGGTCTGAGCGCTCGGATGGACTCTGCATTCGAGCTCTTCTTCCAGACCGTCTCGGACACTGAGAAAATCTGAATTTGATTTTAGCACGAGCCTTTTTGCTTGGGCCTTTCATTTCATCAGGTCAAGTGAAGACAGCTATAGCTGACCAGTTTTTCATAGTTTGGCTTTGCAAGCCTGACCTAGCACCTGCATTTGGATTCAGAGGTCCAATTTGTGCGCGGCCTTTGTCACTGGTTCATTGTGGGCACAAACTAGGTGGCAAGCACTTGGATCATACGGGCTCTTCATTCAGCCATCATCTTAAATGCAATCTTGCACACTTTCCCTCTAGGTCACCTGTTCAACGTGAGCCCCTGGTGTATGGGAAACTAAAGTGGCTGCTGCCTGGCATGGATGTGTCATGGACAAAGAGGAGCTTACATCCTTAGTGTGGCACAGAGCCTTTTGCTAACATTGAGTAGTGAGGCCTGAGTGCCCCCCAAATCTGGAGAAGTTCAAGACCTCATCTGAACTTAGCCAATCTCCATTTACACAGCAAGAGCCTAGATTGCATAGATTTTTCTCAGCTATCCTGAGTATATCAGAAGCATAAGACCTTCAGTGAAATGCAGCTGCTTTTGTGTGGGACAGAGGGAAGCGATCAACTGGTCCACTCAGGGTCAAGACAGGGAGACGCTGTCTCTTAGAAAAAGTGGGGAGAAGTTTTTAACAACCCCACCGGGAAGACCCCAATCTTCAGGTTTAAGGGCACCTCCAAAACTAATAGCGAGGTTATGGAGTTCAGCCAGGCTTTTGCAGCCCTTATAAAGTTTTAGTGTCACTTAGAGGTGTGGAGGAAAAGGTCGTTCGTATTATTATGTCACAGCGCCTTCGTGCCATCCCATAATGCTTTATGTCAGGGGTGGGCGAATATTAACAGGCCATTCTCTCCGGCCCATAGGGACCCTAAAAAATTTAGAAAATGAATATTTATCTGCCCCTGCCTGCCTATCATGCGGCCCTCCATGGCTTGCCAAAACTCAGTAAGTGGCCCTCCGCCTGAAATAATTGCCTACCCCTGCTCTACGTGCCGTACTGCGATGTGGGGAATGTGTAAGAAATAAATAGCAATGTTGTAATGTTTTTGCTTGCCTTCCCTCCAGAGGACAGCTCTCCGCCTCCTTCTACCACTGTGGGACACACAAAAACTTTAGCTAAAGTGACCTTCACACCTAATGTTGTACAACAAGCCAAGATTGCCCGGAATGGCATTTTGGGGGATTTCATCATTAGATACGACGTCAACAGGGAGCTGAGTATCGGGGATGTTCAGGTACAGTATGCATACCTGGTCTTTCTTACACTACTGGCTATGCCAGAGGCAACCCATATTTCCTAGAAAATTTGCCCCCAGTAGGGGCCACGGTTGCATGAAGAAGTGAAAAGCCACCCCAATATAAGATAGCCTCTTGCAGCCAGTGTCATGCGACCAACCTCCACCCCAAAAAACATCAGTCAACCCCCAAAGCACAAGAGTTGCTTAAACGTTTCCAGATTGTATTTTTATAACATAATTTGGATTCTTTGGGGTTTTTTGCCTGCTGGTTTCTAACTTTTCGTGCCTGTTTGCTTCAGGCTTTCAAGCTTTCCTCAATGCCAATCAGAGCTCAAAACCTGCTCTTGAAAACGAAATGAAAACTGAGATGCTGATGGGATCTGCTTCCCTACAGCAAGGGTAATCGGAGTATATCTAGTGCGTCTCCAGCCAGGCTAGGGCATGTTGCCATGAAAACAGACCTTGTCCCCCCACTCCTGCTCTGCGCCTGCCAAAGCACAGCGATGTCCCTACCGTGCGAGCAGCATTGGGCACATTTCAAACAACAGCATTTTTGTTCACTGTTTGGAGCATGAAAAGCAGGAGCAAGTGGATGAGGTGTGTTTTCACAGTGGTGCTACTGAGCATGGTCAAGGGCAAGCATGGGCATACCTTTCATATTGCAAGGCTTAGTGATTCAGTCATTAGAACTGGCACTATTGCCACCCATTAATCAGAATACTGCGCATGAAGGCATCCACTCCTTAAATGAAAAATACCATTTTACCCTGAGGTACAAGTCACGATTGCACGTTACGTGCTGGGATTTTTAGTCTGGTATGACCGCACCTCTATATTCAAGATGGGGGCAGTCATTATACAACTTTGCAGACTTCTTGTCGGCTGCTCTGATGATAGGATATGTTTTTCATGGGCCAGTGCTATGAAGAAATGACACATGGGACCTCTCGTGGCTCCATCAAAGCTATTGTTGCATTAAAAATAGTTTCCTACGGGGAACTGGCTAAATCCTACATAAAAATAGTTAGGCCTCAGATCCCACACGTGCACCTTGTCTTTTAAAGAGTTGCAGGAGAGGCAGCACTGGAGAAATTATAGGTAAGAAAATAGTAGAAGCCGCCACTCTTCCCACGCACCCAGCAGTTTTGAACAAAAGTTTGATTGAAGCCGTTAGAAAATGACAGATTTTGCCCCTTACTGAACAACGGGTAGCTTGCCTCGGTAACTCTAAACAGGTGAACAGAGAACAAAAAGCTGCCTTTTTCGCTGCACCGGCCTGTCCTGCCAGCTGAAATTCACCCCTGCTTGAAGACACACTTGAATCTCGATCATTTCAATAGGACTCAAGGGGCCACAAGACCTACGTATAACTCCTCTGCCAAAGGAACAACCTCCCGCTTCATTGTGGTCACGCATAAGTGCGTGTGATTTTTAAAACTAATGCTTTTGCACTGTTTAACACGATGCAGACTCAGGGCTGTGCTTCCTCCTCTGCTTGAAATTCACGCCCAAGACTTCTTCCTCCTCCCTTCTGGCTCCCCTAGTCTCTGGTCTGTAGACTGAGAGGTGAGGTGGCAGCTCCAGCCCCTGCCAGCTGCCCTGTGCCACAGCTGGAGCTGCCGCTGCTGCTGCGTGTCTCCTGCACAGGGCACATGGCAGAGACCTGGGGCTGGCAGCCAGGGAGGCAGGGCCACGGCAATGGTGAACCGTGCAGCGGCTGGAGTGCAACTGGGACTGTCGATCCTGCCGCGGCTCACCATTCGGAGGTGGGCTCTTCCCCTCGGACGTGCCGGCAGTCCAGCGGGCCTGAGGGAGCAACTCCACGGACTGAATCCAGGCTGCACCTGTCTGTACTAAAACAACCAGACTTTGTCCCTCATAGAAAGGGACTCTCCCTGGACCGTTCTCTGCTTCCTCTCAGCCTGCTTCCCCTTTCTGCATCCCCGGAGACATCTGGAACAGCAGTTCTCCCACCGCACCACTGACTTCCAAGCCTCGTTCCAGTCTCACTCGAATAGGTCTCCTTCCCATTTACCCAGGGACGCTCATTGCTTTCCTCCCTTTCCCGTTCGTTGCGTCTCTACATGGACTTGTCTAGTAGTGGGTCTGGTCGTTTCGAATATGGTTTGCATGAAAGAAACTGTCCCAGAATTAAGAGTCAATCCTTTTCCAATGGTGCCATGTCTGTTGACTTCACCAAGAGCATTACTTACTAGTGTAGCGCGGTGATGATAAGCATAATAGGAAGTATTGTGTTTCTGACTCTTGGGTTTCTTCCCCAGATCCTGAATGGGTATTTCGTGCATTACTTTGCCCCCCGGGATCTCCCTCCACTGCCGAAGAACGTTGTGTTTGTCCTGGACAGCAGCGCATCCATGGTGGGAACAAAGCTCCGGCAGGTAAGAGCAATACGTGCAGCAATATGGGACACAGGATGCTTTATTTGGGGGCTAAAATGATTAGCACTTAGTCTTAGACCGCCCAACACCAGCCCTAGTGGCAAACCAGGCTTAAGACCTACTATTAACTCCTGGATGTCAGCAGTTGTTCTAAAAGATGAACCAATATTGAATGTGGCTTAATCAGTACTCAGCACCTTTGCTCTGGGTTTTATTTGTCTCCATTCAGTGTGGGTTCAGCAACGGTAATTGCTGACGAGTGTGGTCAGAAACAGGGCCGTTTCCTAAAGTAGGGGAAGTTTGAGGAGACCTGGCAGGCGGGTATTGGGCGGCGCAAAGACCTGGTGTCTAGACGCAGTACCCAGGAGTCATTTGGATTTCCGTGTTGCTGCTCAAAACCTTTCCATCAATACTCTTTTTCGACATAAACAAACAAAACCGTCTGAAAATACTTCATTTGGGGTTTTGATAGAAAACTCGGGGTGGGGGGGAGTCTATTTTCAGTTTTCAGCAACCAAAAGTGTCTGTGTTTTCTTTCTCTCCCCCCACTTTTCACGTTTTTCTTTTGCCATTCCCGTCCTTTCTCAATGCATGGAGAGGAGGGAACCCCCAAGTTAAAATCGTGTGGCTTTTTAAATTTCACTTGTGAAAATATGCCTTTGACAAAAAAGAAAAATGCCATGAAAAATGTTGAAACCTTGAAAAAAATGGTTTAGTTTATTTTGATTTTTCTCCCGACCCCTCTCCCCCCAAAATGCTCACTGTTGTCCAACCAGCCCAAGTTTCCCCCTTGTTTCCATGGCTAATCTTGACTTCTTTGGTAGTGTGAGCCTCACCTCGTAGCAGCACTCCTGATGATGCAGGATGCATAGAAACACAGGGCTGAGGAGGGCTTTCTGGACCACTGGTTACGGTTGCACAGCTCTCACGTGAAGCTGGATTGCCTTCTCCCAGACCCGGTGATTACTCTGCTACTATGAAGTGCACAACGGTGAAAGAGCTCTTGCCTGCTCCTGTGGAAATGGAGACAGGACTTTCTTCAATAGCTCTCCTCTCCCACAGCCCCAACCACGGCGTCTATGTGAGTTGAAAAATTCTAGTTTAATTAGGATGGTAGGATTTGCGTGGCTTTAAGAGCCAGTCTCCAAGGTTAATCCCAGGCTGCAATGTTTTAAATCATGGAACAGAAAGAAACACTAATGCCCCATAATCTCTGACCTCATCAGGATGAGAATAAAACTCTTCAGTGGCAAAAGGTTAATCCTTCTATTGAGACAACACTCGAGCAGGTCACACTAGTTCTTAGCACTGCGTGTTAATCCCCCTGGGCTCAGTATTACATTGCTGGTTGCTCACTTTATACTCGGCAGGCAGGAGTGGATGAATTTTTGCTTCACCCTTTCTTTTAAGAGACAACAGGGACATTTTTTTTTCAACCAAACAATGCAGCAGCAGCATAATTTGGGGGGCCAGTCTGCAATATTGCTTTCCCCAACAGACTGGTGCAAATGCCTTTCCATCTTTATTTAAGTGACAGCAGGTTGTTGTATTATGTGTCTGTGTGCTGAGTGATTGCATGGCTGCCACGCAAGCCACCAAAGACAACCATGTGTTGTCTTAAAAGTCCCGCTTGATTTTTAGCTCACAACCAAGGTGAATAATAGTTTCATAGATGCTAGGATTGGAAGGGACCTGAACGGATCATCAAGTCCAACTACCTGTCTTGGGCAGGAATCAGTGCCGGCATCCTAATACCCCAGCCAGATATCTATCCAACCTCTTCTTGAAGACCCTCAAGATAGGGGAGAATAGCACCTCCCTTGGGAGCCCATAATAGAGGCTGCAGCTTCCAAATGAAGATATGGTGATTATTCAAAGCAAAAGACTGCTTAGGAGTGGCAGAACTCCCATTGACTTCAATGGAGCCTGGATTTCACCCATCCCACGGGTCTGAGACGTGATCTCATGCTCATGGTCCTGTTGCCTCTCTTTCTCCTGTGCCTTTCCTTTTCTGAAGTTCCAAGGTTTGGGTTCCTCCTACCCAGCCTCTTTTTTTCCAAGAACAGGGTCGAGGAGGCCACACACATGCCATGCCCACCTAAGCCTACAGGTAGGCTCCAGACCTGGGAAGCTGGCCAGGGAGGCTGCTCTGAGCTGGCCCCCTTGCAGCTGCTCTCAGGCCTTCCAAAAGCAAAGAGCTTATGGATGCTGCGGATAAGCCCGGAGTGAGGTCAGGGTTGAACTTCTGGGTCTGGAGCATGCCTGTGAACTTGGGTGGGTGGGAAGTGCTCATCCCCTTCTCCTCCAGGACCTGACGCTGCAGTCTTTGAAGGGACAGGCTACAAATCCAGTATGAGGATTGTCCATACCATGTCCATACCATGTCCATACCATGTCCCTGGGTGTAGAGAGGGATACTCTTGCCATGCTCTTGCCAGGGACACAATATAGACAGGCCTTTGGTGGAACCACCTTGTCCGCATAGGAGACGGACCCTTTCTTGCATTGTCAAGAGGGATGATGGGAGAGGGCTGAGATGTGTTGCTTCCAGAGGTATGAATCCCAGCCTTGGTTTGGACTCCTATTGAAGATCACACACCAGCCCACCCAGCTGGAAGTGAGTACCTGCTTATTTGAGCTAGGGGTGAAGGGTGTCATGCTGTCCTACACCCTTTTGTGCAAATGGCCACAGAAACTGGCATGCTTGAGCCAAGTTGGAGGGTTAGGCTTGGGAGAGCTTTGACCTTGATTCATTTATTAGTCCACAAAGAGACATGGATTTTTTTTTCTACTGTGGTTTTAATAGCATCTAAATTTGGGTTCTTACATAATGATAGAATAATTATGAGTGATGTTATGCCCCATTTCCCCAGCTGAGGGGTCAGCCCCAGCTGTCTCACAAATTCCCGTACAGCGAATGGCAGACAGGGAATTTGTGAAGGGAAAGAAACTGGTTCATGCATTTGAGTCCTAACAGGCAGCTATTATTACTGTGCTAGTAAGGAACATGCTGTTTGCTTCCCGGAGAGCTTGTTCCTCCATCTGCAAGATGAAAAGAGAGAACGTCCCGAGTAAAATAACTGCATTACATTAAATATGAGCCTGGAGCAAATGGAGAACATGCATTTCCTACTAAGATTTGTGAAGCACAAAGGCTTCTTGTGCTGGCTCTGATCCTATTTATTATACCCACTGTGGTGGCAATGAAAGCTCAGGTCAAGAACGTCCTACAGCATGAACTATTCAGTGGCACATCCAGGGTGGATAAGGGCTACGATAATGTTTCTGACTCCAACATCTCCACTCCACCGACCTGCGGGTATTGGTTGTGATGAAGAAAGCAGAACGGAAAGCCCTGTTCGCACCTGTTATTACTAAACCAGAGAAACTCATTATAAACCCACTCTTCTCTGAGCTTTGCGCAGCAGTGAAAAGTTGCGAGGAACTCTGCCTGCGCCCTCCGGCAAGATGTAAATGAAGGGTTTGCCCAAGATTTCAGCTTTTGTTACATGAATATTGTTGGTTTCCACCTACACAAATAGTTTGCAAACTGAGGTATGCATGCTCCCAGGGGTAAATGGTGCTTTTGCCAAGGGGGATGTGCTTAAATGTTAATAATGACAGTGGAGCTGCTGATTGGTCAATGCCCAGTGAGTAATGGTGTTGCTGCACGGTGATGTCAGGAAACATGAAGAAACGTGTAAGGGGTGCAAGCAGCAATATGTTGCAGGTAAAGGGATATGTGGCCAAAGCAGGTTGAAAATCAGGGATGTGCGACAGGATTCCCAGCTGTGCTGTAACTAGGCTACAAGTCACTGGTTTAGATCCGGATCGCCCGATCCTGTTACAGTCAGAGCGTGGGCATGGCTGGTGACTAGCTCACCTGCCGAGTTAAGATGGGTTTTGTGTAATAAAGCTAGTAACATGGTGTCTATAGTATTACACCGGGGGTTTGGGCGAGGCTGGAGGGGTTGGAGGAGGCCTCAGCGGGGATCCCGGCACCCGGGAGGGCGCAGTAATATTGTTATATGGGGTGGAGAGACCCTATGCCCTAAGCAGGGGGGCAATATGAGAGAAGCCCGAAGCAGGGGGCAGTATTCTAAGGCGCCCATGAGGGGCAGTATAATTGGGAAGCCCTGAGGGGGCACGGCGAGCCCTAGAGAGGGGCTGCATTGTCTGAGAAGCCCTAGAGAGGGCCTAGCATGGAGCGAAAAGTCCTCAGCGAAGGGGCAGGGGGCTGCGGTGGACCCCAAGAAGAGGGTTAGCGGCAAAGCGCCTCCAGAGAAGGGCAGGAGGCTGTGGTGGTCTCCAGCGAGACAGCAGCACACGACACCTGGCGAAAAGGGGGCAGAACCGTGTTGACAGCCTAAAGGATTGGGGCTGGACATAAGGTCCTCAAAGTGGACGAGGGTCCCGGGGACCGACGATATTCTAGAGAGTCCCGAGAGCGGGCGAGTTTATTGGTAAGGCCTGGAGAGCGGGCGAGTATTAAGAGAGTCCTAGAGGGGAAGGGCCCTAAGGCCACGGTGCCTGGGGCGCACCCAGTTGACGGGGAACATCCCAGTGGGTCCGGGAGATCGCAGGGACAAAGGTCCCGGTATGCCGCGCCCAAGGCGGTAGTAAGGCAGCCTCCCATCTTAAACCTAGTGTCAGCAAAGTCGTGGCAGGCGAGAATCAAGCACTGAGGGTGTCTTGGGCCAGACTTGGTGCGGAGATCACGGCCCTCCTGTAGGACCCCGCCGTGACACATGGTCATTCTGGATCTGCTTCCTTTACAAAGTATGTTTCTCTGCAACAAAAAAGGTTGCAACCTGACTTTTTCTGCGTGATAAACAATTTCTCCCCCCAGCCAAACCTTCATCACTTCACACTCGGGCAAGCGGGGCTCTTGCATGAAGATATGAGGTTGTGTACACACTTAAGTGTGAAAGTATTTTGCAAGTATCTATGCCTACTCTCATAGTTTTGAGCAATAAAATCTTCCCAGGTAAGGATAAATGGTATTAGGAATGGATTCCTAATCTATATGGTAATTTGGGGTCAAGTCCCACAGAGTCAAGATACCAAATAAAATTCCCACCGTCTTGTAACTACAGGTTTTCCCTGAGTAAGGACTTCTGGTTTTGGCTGTATAAATACACTTATTCCAGGTGCTGCACAGGCACTACATGAAAGTACTCCAACAAATTCGTTCATTATGCCCATCTGCAGTACGAGATGCTGGAATTCGCCGTCTCAGGCAAGATTAGACCGGCAATCTGGGGCGACAAGATAGAGAGAGGCCAGAATAATCCAGGGCAGATGGTTTTAGTTTAGTTAGGGCTTAAATTCATCTTAATTGACTAAACTTTTAAGGAAGCTGCTCTAACTGTGCATGAGATAGTGGTTTAAAGGGACTGGGATTGTGATAAGTTTGTTTAATATTTAATTGTGTCCCTGCTGGAAAGATTTACTTTTATCACTGTTATGAATCCTAAAAAGATCTGAGTATCCAGTATATACGTTTCCCTTTGTACACATGTCTCTCTTGATTTCTAAGCGATTTCTTTGGGGAATATCAGTGGTAGGGATCCTCTATACAACCAGTCTATGATGATGACCACCACTATGCCTGACACTTTCCCAACCCCAAATACCCCAAAGAAATGATCTCTCTTGCTAGTTGGCCTGTTGACTAATTTGAAAAGCAATTTCTGCCCTGGAGAATTACCTTAAACTGCCAGGCAACCTCTAAAAAACCAAAGTACTAACTGCAGTACTGTTCATGCACCGATCTGGGTGCGATTGTAGAATCAGTTCATAAAATATGCCCGACAAAGTATATGTCGCTGCAGATGCTTCATACCCCTCCCCACTCATCTCGTCAAACATTTGCATTGCTTCAAACATCCTATTAGATGAAATCACAGGCGATTCATAGGAAGCATAAGAGCTGTTATACTGGATGGGAGGTCTATCTGGTCAGGTATCCTGTTTCTGACAGTAGCCGGCAGCACCTGCTTCAGGCAGGCACTTCACATGATGCGGAGATGGGTTAATGTGTCCTCCACAAACCCTGTGGGCAACACGTTGGGTCCCACAAGGAACAGAAACAAATCCCAGAGCTTGAAGCCCCCTGACGTTCAACTCTTAGGGCGTTTGGCAGAAGTATTCCAGCTGATGTCAGGTGTTAGGAGAGGTGCCGTCTCTCCTACAAGGTCCAGATCATGGAGGGCTTTGTAGATCAGAATGAACTCTTTGAGCTAGAAGCAGAGGTGGTGCAGGCTTTGAAGCTGAAGACCTACTGGACTCTGACCAAAAGTCCAGTGAAGTCAATGGGAGCCTTTCCCCTTGACTTAATGGGTTTCGAAACCACCCTTTAGTTGGTACATCATGACGTGGCATTAGCACATAACATACTTAAGTGACAACGAAGAGTCTACTCCTGTGCCTCGGTCTTTGCCACTCTTACTGAAGACATGTTCAAGGCTTCTCGGCTCTGATGCCAGGTGAACCGTAGAGGAATCGTTCATTTCCCACCCACGTGCAGCCACCTCTGGGGTGGAAGATGGTGTGATCTAGCCACTACAGCTCTACAAGCAGCCTGAGCTCTATTCTCCGCTCTGCCACTGGCCCGTCGGGTGAGTTTGGTCATGTCCCTTCACCCCTCTAGCCCTCGGTTTGTCCTTCTGTAACAGTTGCTAATGCCGTTGCCCAACTGTGTCAAGCACTTTGAGATCTGTGGCTGAAAAGGGCTATCTACAAGTTATGTAAATATTCTGTATTGGATTTAGTTTGGCAGTGGACATGTTTTCAAGTGCAACCCTAGGGACCTGGCCAAGAGAAAAGAAGTGGAAGCTGAGTTTTAAGGCTGGTTATCTGGAGATGTCCTGTCCCCTATGCCCACAGAGAAGAGTCTGAGGAGCAATAGTCTAAAAATGGCAACAAGGTTGGATATTAGGAACAGCTTTCTCGTTGTGAGGGTAGAACAAACTGCCCAAAAACACAGAGAAGGCTTGTAAGTTTTTAAGAAGTTATGTAGATCAATTTGTTTAGGCTCCTGCCACCCATCTGTAACTCCTGTGACTTGAGCATCACCCCGCTTCAATAACTGATTGAGTTACTGCAACACGTAACTCCTGGTGCAGGGGTGACGGGGAGCAGGAGGAAGGAGCACTTCCTCAGAGATCACTGGGGCAGGGAGTCTGGCACTGATGAGCCTGCCCATGGCTCCCCATGCAGGGAAGAGAGGCCAGGAGCATGCACGTAGCTCACACAAATCAGACAGAGGAGCCTGTGCTTACTTCCTTGCATAGGGGCTGGGCAGGGAAGAGCACCATAGCACCCAGCACCCTCAAAGGATCATGTAGTACCCCTGGGTGCTAAGGCACCCTGCTGAGAACCACTGGGTTAGACTAACACAGACTGGAATGGTTTATTCAGGGATGACCTGCCTTGAACAGGGGGTTGGATGAGATGTGACCTCCCAAGGGCCCTTCCAGCTCTGCTTCTGTATGCACGTATGAATATTTATAGCCAGGGAGCAGACAATGGTAGGTAGAAGACATGGAGCAGTTTTAGGTTGTTCTAAGTCAAGAGAAAAAGCCAGTGCGCTGGAATAACTGAAAAAAGTCATTGTTTTCTGAGGCTGCCTTTGGCTTTTCATTCACATCCACCTAAAACACTGCTTCTCTGTGGCTGGCACCAAGATGCCGTATGCCATTTCAACAACACATTCATAAACATCTGTGTGCGACATCACTGCTATTTAGTGCATTGACAAGCTCTTCAATGAAAACCGCACGTGGTCCGTGGGGCGGAGAGGGAGATCAGAGACTCCAGGAGCTGCTGCCCTGCTGTGTCCTGGTCTGGTGTCTGCACTTCAGGGAGGATGAGGAAATCCTGGCAAGAGCATAAAGGAGATCACAAAAACAATCCAGGAAGAGGGGGAAAAAAAGGCCTTTTGGCGTGCGGTAAAGATCTCACTCCGATCAAAGAGGAGGGTGAGTAGTGGCTTGATTTCCCTATGAAGGAAAGGGGAGAAAAGATAGCTGGAGTGAACTTCGGTGTTATAGTCAAAGGCAGACAAGAGCCAGCGGCCGAAAGGTGAAATTAGATAAATTCAACTTTGAAATAAGTTGCCATATCATAGCAGTGAGGGTGATTAAACACAAGGCATTTTTCCTACATGGAGAAAGTAGACTTGCTGTCACTTGGAGCCTTTAAAAGAAATTTAGATGGTGTTCAAAAGGCAGGCGTTTACCTGGTTTAATCTATTCTGCGGCTTCCATCTACAGTGGTGGGGGCCAACCTTTATGGCAGATGTGCCACAAATTAGGCCTGCATCCTCCGTGGGTGCATTGACACATGCAATTCATTTGAAGCAATAAATTCTGGAGCAGTTTGAGCCAGAGTAAAGTACTCCTAGGTGCAGTAACTACCCGTGCACCCAGAACAGCAGGAGTTTGACTTGGGGCAGGCCTGAGCTGGCAGGGAGCACTGGGATCATCCCCATGGCAGATGGTGGCAATGGAGGGGCTGGCGGGGGCATGAGTGTGCTGCAAGTGCAGAGCCGTGTGGCTAGGTAGCAGGCAGGAGTCTGGCCTCGGGCTGGGCTAACTGGGTGTACTTTACACCTGCAGTCCGTGTCTACATGTGCGTTTAATCTCAGTAAATTACTCCGGTGTAAGGTAGTTCTGTCCCCAACAGTACTATTTTACTGGAGCCTAAATCCGTTTATCGCGGCCCAATACTGTTGCGCATGTAGACGATGCTTTATTCTGCAGCTAACTAATCTACTCTGCAGTTAATTAATCTACTCTGCAGTTAAGCACATGCACAGACGCAGCCCCTGAGTGCTACTCTGATCCCTTCCTGTGCTCAACCTGCTGCTTTGCTTTCTGTTTCTTGCCCTAAATGCTGCTGCGCTGCCTGTCCCCATCCTCGATCTGTCACGTGCCATGTGCAGAGTGGCACGTAAATTGGCCACCCCTGATCTACAGGATTATAGTGGTCCATTCTTGCCCTAGGAGCCTGTGACTTTACAGGTCTACCCATGTGCAGTCCGTTTTATAGTCCTTCCTCTGTGGGGGCAGTGTTTCCAGTGGTTATAGCACTGGACTAGGTTTGACCTGGGTTCTGTTTATGGCTCTGCCATGATCGTCTAGGTGACCTTAGTCCCGTCTCTTCCCTTTTCTGTACTTCTGTTTCCCCTCACGCTGTTTGTCTCATCTGTTTGGATCGGTGGCTCTCAACCTTGTTAGACTCGAGACTGTGTTTGCACATCAACAGCCCTAACATTGTGGGGCGGCTCGTGGCACCCTTGAAAGGATCTCAAGGCACCCCAGGGTGCTACGACACCCTGATTGAGAATCACTGGTTTAGAGCGGAAGCTGTTTGTGGCCCAGATTGCCTTAGGTATAGTGCCACCACAAAGGAGACCTGATCTCAATAGATGTTGCTGTGATCCAGATAAAAATGACTGTTGCTACCTTCTCACGGACCCCCATGGACCATTACAGTCATCTACAGTCATTACTCGGTTTGGACAGTAGCCGTAATCTGGGCTAACCCTTGGGGAAATGAGATGGAGAATACCACAGCGAAAAGCATGAGCTGCTGTTCTTTGGCTCCAGCTGCCAGGGCTTTTTCGAGGGATCAGTGATGCACCAGTGCTCCTGGCAGCTGGGCACAAGGGGGGCGTGCTAGTTAGATGCATGCTGAACAGTGGGTTACACGAACAAGCAGGGGGTTCTCCAAACTTGCCCATGACTGCAGCGACCACCAGGCTGGTGGACATTCAGCAAAATAACACGAGAAGAGAAAAAAAAGTTGCTTCCTCCCCACATCGTGTGAAAAGGAACATAGGGTAATTGATGTAAAGAGCATAACCGCCCTGGCCTGCGCTAGAAGAGCGACTAATTGCTGTTGAAATCACCGTCACCCACATCTGCTGCAGCGCTGGAATCCCCTCAGCGCGATCCGAGCAGCTGATCTGTAACTTGGGGAGAAGGAGCACATGCTCGGGATAGTTTTCAAGCGGTGGGACAGGGGAGAGAGAGACATGAGGCAGTGCATGGAGGGCAGAGGGTAACTTCGGTCTCGGCATTGACCTTTTCATGATTCACTCCGTGGAAACTGCTCGTCCAGATGCTGGTTGGCGTTTCAGTGGAAGACTTGTCTATTCAGCGAAGTGATCCCATGCACAAAGAATGAGGCCGGGAGAACAATTTAGTGCTTCATGCACCACTGTGCGTCCCTGTGGACATACTGCAACACCACAATGAAGCCCTTAAGCTTACTTAACACCTGTTCTCTTCACTTAAACTCGCCAAAACGAAAAGGGTTGATATGTAGTTTACAACTTTACGCTTCATTTTTATACAGTGTCTATCACAGTATTTAACCTACTTATCCCAGCCCCCACCACCTGAGTGGTATTATCCCCATTTATTGGTGGGAAACTAAAGGGCACAGAAACTCAGGGTGCCTTTACTCTGCTTCCACAGCGGTCGAGACAGCTGCTGGGAACTCAGCCCCATGCACTGTTCCCAGCTGCACGCACCGAACTGGGAACCAAGGCAGTGAAGGCACCTTGGAGGGTCTTCCCCATTGCCACTCTCAAGATCTGTCTCTTGTGTGCTTGAGAGAAGTGGCAGGGCAAAGCATCCTCTACACTTCAACAGGAGTTGGGGCATCTAACTCCTGTTAAAGGATTCAAGTCCATATGAGCATTTGGGTCTGACTTGACCAAAGTCACGTGGTAAGTCTGTGGCCAAAGGTGGAATGGACTGGCAGTCCTGAATAGCCGTCTGTGCTCCGCTAGACCATTTTTTCTTCCCTCTTCAGCTTTTCAGGCTGGGAAACTGAGGCAGGACGGTCGTTTTCAGGGTCCGGTAGTGAGTCCATGCTGCCCACTTTACTAGCAAAGTATAGGAGAGCAAGACCAGGCAACCCATGGATCAGGAGGAGCCTGGTTGGTGTTGTCAGGAGCAGCTATCTCCAAATTCTGCTCACTTGCTGGCAGTGTCAGTGAAAAGCAAACCTCCCGTTGTCTGGAGTCATTCAGGAGTTGCGCTTGCTTGTGTGCTGAGCATCTGCTTGGAGGGAAGCACAAAGATGCATTGAAAGAGAGGGTGGATGGCAGTGAGCTGCCTGATGCTGACTTCAAAGAACAGAAAGAGTAGCTTGTTCTAGTTCCCGCATTAGCAGGCATGGAGTGAATGAAGGGAGGAGGTAAAAGGACAAGAGGAACAGCTGAGGTTTACGACTTTTGGTCCACATTATGCTTAGTGTGTGGTCTGTGTTGCACCATGCATGGAGGAGGGGGCAGAGGAATGCTGAAGCTGTGGCACTGCATTGGGACTCACTAGATATGAGTCCAGATCTCAGCTTTATGTGATGTCGCTGGCCAAATCATAGGAGCTCTTGAGTACCTCGGTTTGCCTACTATAAAACGGGGCTGATAATAATCCTCTACTTCTCCTGTTGGCTTGGATCGCATGCCGTGTGGATCTCCTGCTGCAGTTCCTACTGCTGTGGGCTCCCAATCTCTGCAGTGGCTCTACTGTAGTAACTATAGTCATTGCACTTGCAACCTTTCTTTTGGCATTTCCTGAGCTCTGCTGGAATGCAGGCAGTCGATGCAGCTGATCAAACCGTGGCATCTGGCAGATGTGCAATCATTGTTTGTTAAAGTCGAGGCTCCAGCTGTTGCGAAAGTATTTCCTATTTCTTATGCACGTGGGAGAGACAGTTATTATGGGCAAAGTTGGTCGCCCAGTTCATTTCCCTGTCCTCAGCGTTGCCCTCAGGCCCATATTTCTTGCACTTTACTCAGGTGGGTTATAGCTCTGGATGGTCCAGTGGTCAGAGCTGCGCGCTTACTTCTCTGGCCTCTGCTCTTCCATAGACGCCCCAAAACCAGGTTACATAAAACCAGGTTGTCAGAGATATGGTGGTGCCTACTTCCCATTGATGTAAGCCTCTAGGTCTTGGCTCTCCCTTGAAAAAAGAGCCAATAATACTTCTCTACGTCCCTGGAGTATGTGCAAATGAAGATGGCAAAGGCTGTGAGGCAGAGCCATGGGGTTTGGCAGACAGACAAGGCAGAATTGTTTCCTCCCATTGCTTTAACACAGGTAAGATGAGATTTTTTTTATGGAAGTTCAAGCCCTGCGCTGGGCTTGTGAAGGCTGCTCTGGATGAGATGGCTATATCAAGGGCATGCCCTCGCAGTATAATTTTAGGGTGTCACAAGGGTATTGAGGACTGAAGTAAAGTGAGGCTGAATCCTGGAAGAATTTCCTCTGCCTCTGGGAATAATTGCCAAGAAGGGTTTCAAGTGTTTACATATGGCATCGCAGTGACGCAGATGCTGGTCTGATGTCAGTGCAAGTCTCTGGAAAGGCTTCCAGGACCTCTAATGGGATCAGTGTCACGTGCATATCAGGCAGGGTTAACCAAGGCAGTAGCTAGGGCATGGAAAGCGTAAGCGTGTGGGATTGGAAAGTGTATCGTAATGAAGCAATTGATGCTCTGCTACCACTTAATAGGGGCTTCACTGTCTGGCAGTGCTAGGGAAGCCTAACAGCCCAGCATTGTCTCCTCTGAACTGCTTGACTTTCATTTCATGCCTGACGTCCTTGCTTTACCCGTGGCCCACTCCATACAACAACTGCGAGATTGTGGTGCAAATGTCACTGGGGTGACCCTCCCGTTTCAGGAAGGTCCCAG
This sequence comes from Caiman crocodilus, assembly GCA_030014935.1. Lineage (NCBI taxonomy): Eukaryota > Metazoa > Chordata > Crocodylia > Alligatoridae > Caiman > Caiman crocodilus. The sequence continues at coordinate 134,311,664 of JAGPOW010001296.1, forward strand.
CTGGCCTGATGCCGTCACCTCGGCGGCTGGGAATGCCCATGTCAGCGTCTTGCATGGGACGTTTTCTCTCCGGTTATTTGCCTTCTTCCTGGCGTCTCCGGGCTTTCCTGCGTCACTGGCAGGAAAAGGAAGGACAGGCGGCGCGGGCACCGTGTGCTGCATCGACCACTGCCTGCAAAGCACCCTCCCTTGCGTGCAGGTTTGGGAAGGAGGGGTAGTCGCTGGGGGTTCAACAGTGGGACACGGTGGCTTGTACTCCAGAAAAAAAGATGAGATTAAACCAGTGGGAGTCTTGAGTTCACTCTCTAGCTCTGCTGGTGGCCTCCTAACTTAAGCTGTTTAGTCCGCTGCATTGTGCCTCAGTTTACCCCCTGGACCTCAATTTGATGGAGATGCTGCACCTGACTGATGCATGATTTTTAAGCATTTAGAGAGCCGTGACTGAAAGGTGCAGCCTATTATGAGCAGTAGCACTGCTGGGCGTGCCGCGGGCTCCCGCCAGCTTTGGCCTGCAGAAAGGAGCCTGGAGCAAGCGTAAGCCATCGGGCTGTGTGTTCACACAGCTGGTGTCGGGCCCCCAGTGGGCATCTGCTCCAGATCCCACTGCAGAGCCCCGCTCTTCAGCCCGACATGGAGAGACTGATGCCTTCAGCTCTGCCCTGCGGTGTCGGCCAAGTTGGCAGCTGTCACATCCACCCACTGCTTTTGACTCGCGGGGGGCTGCAAACGCGCCAGAATAAAATTGAATCCGTTGCGTGTCCCCGGGCGCCTGCCGGCTCATTTTCTCCTGTGCTAGCTTTGGAACGAGGACACCTCCGACCTGCCAACTTAGCCTCTTTTAAACCCCGCTCTCTGCGGTGAGGCGGACGCATCCCTCCTCCCCGCGGAGTGAGGAAAAGCGCCTTCTGCCAAATTCTGGCTTTATTGCGACTTCCTTCGGCACGTTCCCCGTCGTCTCCGCCTGGTGCATCCAGGCACGTCTCCAGGCAGCTTTGCTCCCGGTCTGCAAGCACCTGGCACAATGGTGCCGCGATCCTGAATGGGGCTTCCGGAGAAATGCTAATGGCGGCGTAAATCCCAGGGCAACTCCACTGTCATTTCATGCAGCCCTTTAAGCTAGCAGGCTGGAAAATGCCAATCATCCAAGAGTTAACTTCCCTACTAAGCCATGAGAAAGCTTTGTGCGGCAAGTTGCAGGGGCATGACTCATCCAGGGCCCTGGCAGCATCTGAAGCGCTGGGACACCAATAGGTGTAAAGGAAATCTGGAATCTCCGGGCAGCAGCTGTGACTATCCAGACAAAAGATAAATCCTAGCCGTGACCTTACATGGCCAGAATCAAGAAACCAGTCCGTAGGCTCCAAGCAAAGTACCTGCCAGATACTCTGGTACAGAGCCAGCCCCATGCATGCTCCCTCCTTGCTCCCATCGCTGGTCAGTGCAAGGAAAGGTTCAGAGGCTGTTTCCAAAGCAGCCCGTTCAGCATGCTCTGCTCAGGGCAGCATATTTCAGATGCCAGGGGACATTAGCCGTATGGTTGCGCTGAGAAGCTTCCTTTCAATGCCCTGCGTCATTCCCAGCCCTTTGCAGAGGAAGCCTGAGCCCTTCCAAAGGCTGGGAGAACGAGTCTTCACCAGGGCACCCCAAGGGAAGACAAGGTCTAATAGTCACAAACTGCTGGAAGACCGTTTTAAACTGGACATTAGGAAAAACTTCATTATAGTGTGACTCTCCGGAGTCTGGAATAGACTTCCTGCCAGAAGTGGTGCAAGCACCTATCTTAGATACCTTCAAGAAACGTTTGGCTGCTTATCTTGCTGGGGTGATCTGACCCCGGTTGACTTCCCACTCCTTGGAGGTGAGGTCCTTTCCAGCCCTAATGTCTATGAAATCACGGCTGTCCCATCACTAGTGTAACTAGGCTGGGGCAAGGAGTGTGCCCCGCTCTTCTCCCTGCCAGGTGCCCTTGCTGGAGTCTGCTGCTGTAGGAGAAGCCCTGAACTGCTCCTGCCCAGGTAAAGAAGCCAGGCAGGGCAATGTCATGGCAATCAGTGTGTCTTGGGAGGGGCAAGGAGGTGAGTGGAGCAAACAGATGGCACTTCCCTCCTGCCCAGCCTTTGCAGCGGCAGAAGGAAACCCTGAGTTGCCTCCATCAGTGCAGAGGAGCTAGGCAGTGCAGGCCACACCAGTGTATTTGGAGGGGAGGTTAGTGGGGTAAGTAGAAAGGTGCTCCTGCCTCTACTGTGGTCAGCATACCCTTGCCACCTCCCCACTGCCCCAGGCACTCAATGAGCTCCCTACGCTGCTGTCTCCAATGGGCCGTGTGGGGCTGAGGAGTCCTGGTTGCATTGCACACTGGGCTGGTTACAAGGACACAAGCACATCTCTGCAGAGAGGTTAAGCAGCCTTGTCTCAAAGATGGTGCAAATAGAGGACAAGCAGGGAAATTCATTCCAACCCTGTCCTTTTCCTGTCTGGCAGAGTACCTTTGACTCCCATGAGTTTCAGTAGGGAGTCAAGAGTCCTCAGTGCTGTGTAGGGTCAGACCCTTAGCGCGTGTATAAGCTATGGTCAAACCTAAGGAGGAATAAATACATTCGGTCCAAATTGGGTTTCACCCTCCTAACGTTTTGCTCATTCTGGGACCCAACTAAACCCATACACATACGTGCACACGGATGTGTGCGCACGTGCGTATCACACAACAAAAATCACTTGAAAAACAATTGGTAAGGTTGCACTCAAAAGTTTGGAAAAGTCAGAAATAAGTGCCTCTGAGATCCTTCGCTCTCGTACTAAGTGCCACACTTCCCCTTCCAACGAGACTCCTAAGAAACAGGAAATGTCTGCTGCAGGAAAAAGATGGCCTCAAGAGTTTGGAAAGTCTTCAAACTCTCGGAGCTTATCCGTTCTGAAGCCTAGGGCTTGATCCTCTGTTGGACTCTCTGCTCCCTGCCAAGAGAGATGGGACCACCCTCTATCACAGTCCCAGATTAGCGTTCTCTTCTCTGAACCATTTTTGGAAAGCTGTCTGCAGAAATGCTGCACTGGATTAAATCTTAAATCACGGCCGGGTTGGACACAGAAGGAGAAATCAGAATAACATTTGGCAAGTGTTTACAAATTGGCTGACAATCGCGAGGGAGGAACTGAACGCACTTGAGGCCTGATTCAAAGTCCATTGCAGTCGCTGGAAATGATCCCACTGGACCACTCCCATCTCACCAGCTGGAGGGATGATGAGAGATCCTGCTGCAATGGGCAAGTTGTTTGCAGTTGCTGTACATCATTGGCGTCAACGTGTAATCAAGAGGGATACAGCGGCCAGATTTGGTGGGGCTTTTGAATCTCTCTCCCAGTTTTCTTTGCAGAGGAACCCTTAGCATAGAGTTGTCTCCATGGGATTACCTATCTGTCAGTGCTTGAGATAGACACCTACATGTATTCTCCCATGCTGTCCCCTAAACTGTTCCCTGCAAGTATCTCTGCAAATCCATTACTTTCTCCTCCTCTTAATCTGTCTTTAAAACCCACCTACAGACATCAGTGCCTACAAGAGCCTCGGTAATGACTAAGCCATGTGGGCCAGACTCTATTCAATCTATTCAGCATGTAAGTGGAATTGTACACCTAAGTGCAACACTCCGGCACCCTGAGTCCCCGAAAGCCGGTTAATGCACAAGGTGGCTAGATCCTCCTCCATGCAGCTTTTTTTGTGACTCAGTCTCAAAAACCAGGCAATGGTGTGTTACAAAAGTAGAGGCATTAATGGATCTTCAGAGACTTGAAGGAGGTGGAAGAGAGTCACACTTAAGTGCCCAAATTAATTTAAATGCTCAGTCGGTTTCTATGATGTTCTCCTGTTCCACCACTCACCATGCTTCCCACGTGCTCCCCTGTTAGTGAGTTTATCCAAAGATTGTCTCTTATCCTACCCTTCTTTTGCAGGCTCTTTGGGGCAAGATCTGTCTTTTGTGCAGTGCTGAACACAGCAGAGCTTCCCCTCACGGCTCTAAAGTAATATAGTCACCGTCCAAAAGAGCCGGGCTTTCAGTCATCAAAGCAGTAACAGTTGGACTTGTTCTTCATTTTCCTTCCAGACCAAAGACGCCCTCTTCACCATCCTTCAGGACCTTCGGCCTGAGGACCACTTCAATATTATTGGGTTTTCCAACCGAATTAAGGTCTGGCAGCAGGACCGTCTGGTGCCGGTCACTCCATACAGTATAAGAGATGCCAAGAAGTACATTCTTAATATGTCACCTACCGGAGGTAAGAGATGGAGATCTAAATGGGATTGTTTTATGCAGTTAATGATACCTTCCAGAACAAAGATCTCACTAGTTTGCCCAGTGCTATTTTCAAAGTGTAGATAACGTTGGCCTAGGCCTGTTGCCACTGAAGGTCTCGACGTCCAAGGGAGCAGATTTGGCCAACACTGAACGTATTGGAAAGTGCCACTCTGCTCTCATAACCTTCCTAGCTAATCACTCCCAAAGCGTGCACATACGGTGTCAGCTGTTGGATCCAGGTGCTTGACAGCATTAAGAGACAGCTAAAATGCATATAAGACTTTCCTCTTGTCATTTATTCTCATGATTGCAGTGGCTGCTGCTGGGGAGAATTGCTCTGTGGTTGGGATGGAAGGGGAGGTGGCGAGTGCCACGATCTCTCTAGCAAGTTGTAGTGCGCAACTTCGGGGACCCTGGCAATCTAATAGTCCTCTTGGGTAACCAAACTCCCCACGAAACACTCAGATCCCCGGCCAAATCTGCTGTACAAGTCCCGCCCCAAACTCTTCTGAAGATTTTTGAGATTTAAGTTAGCTAAAGGTTTGCAAGGGTTTTCTATGCTTCTCTTCCCCTTGAACAATGTCCGCTCATTCTTACCGAGGGTTGGAAAATGAGCAAACAGGATGGTCAGCTGCACTGTTTGTATTGTGAACAAGCATCTAGGAAGAGGGTGAGAGACCCACCCTGCTAAACAGTTACCAAAGGTGGGACTAGGACCAATTGAACAAAGCCATAGGAACACCATTCAACGTGCCAGCTGATCTTCTGTTGAATAGGCTTAATTAATAACAAGCCAAAAAGAGAGGAAATGATTAACTGCCCGTTGTACTCTGGAGCTCAACAAAGACCAGCGTACTGATTGCCTCCATCTGGAAGGGCACTGCTTTGTTTGGCTCCTTGGGTGAAAGCAGATACTGGTGGGGGTGAGAGGTGGGGGCATCTCCTCCTTGGGATGTGGGTGTGAGGACATGCACCCATGCACTCTCACACTAAAGCAGACAAGTCTTTCCCTGAAAAATAATTTGGGGGAAGCGGGGGGGGATTGCCTTCAGGGTTCAGTTGCACCTTTGCTAGATCGTTGCTTGAAAGGACAGTATCAAAGCTACCAGGGTTGTTTTTATCCCTGCTTTTAGGAGTACATCTGAATATCTGAGTGTGGTGTGTGAATATCAGAGATTTGCCAGTGTTTGGCTCTAGGGACACGATTTGACCTGTTATAGGTTCTGGGTTTAGAGTCGCAACTCTTGATTTGCAAAAAGAGATTGAGGAATTTGGTTGTCAGGCCACGTTATCTTTTACCTATCTTTTCCTCCCCCTTTATCTCTTTTTTTTTAAGTTCATACATGTTGTACGTGATCGTAGGCATATCTGCTGAAACAGAGACAAGCCTCCTGTTATAGCACACGCTCCTGCTGGATGCTCACCCGGCTGTTATGTTTCTGTACCCATACGCTTAAATTTCCTGACTCAGAATAAGCTCCAGTGCTCTCTTCTTTTCTCTCGGCTTTTGCGACGCACAGATTTACTGTCTAACCTTTCACAGAAATGGGACCTCAGGTGTCGCTGCCTGACATCCCCAAGATCAGTGCTGCTTTGCTACCATTCACCTGAGCTGTTTAGGCACGCACTTTCCCAGCGCTCCAACCTGGAGGACATTTGATGTTCCCACTGACTTCTCCAAGGACTTGTGATAGTTCAAGTACGTAGCGCAAAGGCTCCAAAGCCCGTCGCTTTTTGCTTTAGCTGCCACAAGAGATATACAAAGCCAAGTAATGCAGTTTAACCACCCGTATGTATTTCTCTGGCTCATTTTCCTTATTGTTCTCGAGTATTGTGAAGAGCTAGTTCAGAATTCTTTAAGGAGTCCCAAGTGACCGCCTTCCGAAGTGCGTAAGTCCTGCTCTCCCAGGTCACACGTCCTTAGCATAGCCAGTGTCTAGGGAAAGCCTGGTCATTGAGGCTAATAGCATCTTTAATTTTTTTGTCCCCGTGATATGACCGTGTCATAAAATGAACCAGAAGTCATTGCCTGATTCCCCAGATCTGCCAGGAGGGGCTGTAACAGCTGAACCTACTTACAGACACAGTCCCCTTATTTCTCTGAGTGGGCACGTGCAGTGCATTGAGATAGGAGAATAAGCTAATGTCTCTGGTGCATCCTCAGGTACTGATATCAACGGTGCTCTCCAGACGGGTTCGAAGTTGCTGAATGATTACATTGCTCAGAATGACATCGATGCCAGAAGCGTCTCCCTGATCATCTTCCTGACGGATGGGAGGCCCACAGTGGGGGAGACCCAGTCCTCCAAGATCCTCAGCAACACCAAGGAAGCCATCCGTGACAAGTTCTGCCTCTTCACCATCGGCATCGGCAATGACGTTGACTACAAGCTGCTGGAGAGGATGGCGCTGGAGAACTGCGGCATGATGCGGCGCATCCAGGAAGATGAGGATGCCACGGCCCAGCTGAAAGGGTTGGTTCAGGGGGCCCAGCCATGGCTGCATCACCTCTTTCAGGCATGGTTTGGGGAAGAAGAGACCTTAATAGATCCAGAGTTGAGACCAGCTGCAGATGTTGCATCTGCGGTCGGGGCCTTTTGTTATAATGCTAGGGGCTGTTAAGCAAAATGAGGGGCCAGCCTAGTTCATAACTCAAATAGCTCCAAACCTTGGGACTCCTGGTTTGGCTGCGGGTAAGAAGAGCCGTTCGGGTAAGGCTCAGGGGTCCGGATGCAGATGACTGACCCCGTGGGCACCCTTAGTCCTTCTCACAGGGTGCATCACACCACAGTGCGACCTTGGTGCCCTTCAGAACAATGCTTTTGTTTCAATTACTTGTATTGAGATATTGCACCTCTCTAGCTGTGGGGCTGGAGAGATGGGCGTCTCAGGCAGAAGCGCAGAAAGAAGGATGCGCGACTCATTTTGTTTACCACGTTAAGGCGCCCAGGCCTGAAAAGCATCTGCTAATTGTGGAAAACACGGGGTATTTTGTTTAGACCCAAATATTTTCAGTCTGGAAAATCTGCCTGTTAAAATGAGCTTTGGGGAAGGTCCCACTTCAAGTGCAAAGACAGCGCGCGTGTAAAAACGGGCAGGTTTGTATGCGGGTACCTCGCTGAGAGCGCTCATTTCTGGGAAATGTGACTTTGTTTCAGGTTCTACGATGAAGTTGGGACGCCTCTTCTCTCCGACATTCGAATCGATTACCCCAAGGACAGCGTGGAGCAGGTCACCCAGAACTTCTTCCCCAACTACTTCAATGGGTCCGAAATCGTCATCGCTGGCAAAGTCATCAACCACACCTCAGACCGCTTCCATGTGGAGGTGACGGCCAGCAACAGCAACAAGTACATCCTCCTGGAGACTGACGTGAACATAGACATCCCGAGTCGGAACGACATCAGGGACATCCCTGGCCTGGATAATGGGAAAGGGGATCAGAATTACATTGAAAGGGCCTGGAGCTACCTCACCATCAAGGAGCTGCTGACCTCCTGGCTCAAGAGCGATGACAGCGCAGAGAAGGAACGTTTGATGGAGAGGGCCAAGTCGTTGGCTCTGACCTACCACTTCGTCACCCCTTTCACTCGCTTGAAGATGAAGGAGTTTGAGCTTCAGTCGGAAGGACCGGAGGGGGATTATGCCCATCCTCCTATAGAGGGCATTGGGGAAAGCGTGCAGGGTTTGCAAGGACACAAGGCCCTGCCAGGTACAAAACAAATCACGCTGACAGCATTGGAGGGGAACGTGCTTTAAAAATAGGCACTTCCTCAGAAATGATTGCGTGAATAGAGGAAACCTTAGTGATGAAAGTGTGTGTGTGTGTGTGTGTGTGTGTGACATGACTGTGGCTGCTTTCTCTTCCCCAGCTCTCAGCGCGCCCAAGCAACAAGTAAAACAAAGAATCAGGATCTCCAAAACTTCAGGTGAGTGTCTGTTTCCCAGTCCCATATACTTTTGCAACTGGAGATAAAAACCAGCTGAGGCACAGAGGCCCCCATTGTGCATCCCCTGTGGCATGTAGCCTCCTGTAGCAAATCATCTGGGGTCCAATTTATGCCATTAAAACAGGGCCACTTTGAAGGAAGAGAAAGAGGAGAGAGGACAGGGACGTACTCGGAGTTAGAGGGAGTGCCAGCAAGGAAGCACGGCAGAGTGCTATCTTACGTGGACATTTTTATCGTCACAATATATAAGAGCTGTGCTTCAGGCCACGGGTCTGTCTAATCCAATATGCACAGTGGCAAGGAGTGGATGCTAAAGGGAAGTGTGTTTATGTATGACTTATCCAGGCTGATCTGGCCCCTGCCCTCCTCCCCACAGTAGTTTAAAGAAAGCCAGTTTGTTTACGGAGCAATAAGAAATTTGTCTCGATTTTGGAGTCGGTTGCAATAAAGTGATTTTCCAAGCAATTCTGCTGACGTTTCAGAAACGCCTCCCCATAACCCTCCCCCTCTGCATTTATATTCAGAGTTTTCTAAGTTTTTGCAACTTTTTATTTTCATCCCACTCTACCCAACATCCCTCTAGTACATTAAATACTTACCAACTGGTTCAAACCAAGAACCTGGATTTGAGTTCAACAAGGCACCGAGGAAAATTAGACCTGGCTCAGACATTTATGGCTCAGGCCAATCTCTGAATGTCCCTTGTCTGCTGAATGGTCCCAGACGAGCCAGCCACTGAGCTGAAAATCTTCCTGAAGCATCAAAGTAACGTGGAGGGACAGGAGGGCTTTATAGTCTTGATTATTGTTCTCTGTGCCAAATATTGAAGGTAGAAACATGGGGCTGATGGAAACGTTTTCATTTGGGTTGCTTATGGATGGAAAACTGGGTTTTCAACGAAACGTGTTTTTTGCAAAAAGCATCTGCTTTTTACATAAAAAGAGGCAAAACGGGAATGCTCAGAGACTGAAAGATTTTCAGCTGAAAACCAAAAGAAGCGTATTCTGCTTTTGTCCCTCGGTGCTGCCCTGGTCCCTCCTCACAGTCAAATCCGTGTGTTAAATACTCACAGGTCCCCGCTTCCCACTAGGATGCCCAGCCAAACCTTTCCTCCATACGCCGTAGCGGTCACCGTTCATTGCCTTCTCAGTCAGAGGAGATGTCAGTGCACGGCGGGAGATGTAGTCCGGCCCCGGAGTCCAGCCTGCACATAAAACGAGAACAGGAGGCACGCAAACTACAGCTCCCTTGAGGAGGATCCTTTCAGGGTCGAAGTATTTGGATTCCCATTTGAAAGGTTTCATTTTTCACGTTTGTTTTGCACCCCAGACTCCATGTTTTTTGGCAGAAACAAGACTAAAGACATACTTTCTACGTCAACCCTTAAAATATAAGGGGTGCACACGTGCCGTGTACAGGCGCCCTAAGGTATCAACGGATGCGGGAGACGGTGGTCCTGGTGCTCTTTGCAAAGCGTTTTGTGAAATTCCCTACTTGAATGCTTCTGTTTGCAGCTTTCCCTCACGCCCTTCTCCCTTTTGTGTCTTCTCAGCGGACGGGGACCCTCACTTTGTCATCGATTTCCCCTCCAGCAAGCTAGCTGTCTGCTTCAACATCGACGGGCAACCCGGGGACATTCTCCGACTGGTCTCCGACCACAAAGAGTCTGGTAAGAGACTAGGGAATCCTGCTGCTGCTACCCTGCGGGAAGCCGGCATAGGTAGGATGTTTAGCAATGAGATGCCTGATGAGCTGGACTCAAATGAGCCTGCAAAGGAAGGAGGCTTGACTGCCCTTTTGCAGACGGCGTGTGTCCTGTGTGTGCCGTCCCAGTGGCTGCTTGGGGAACCCAAGGGTCCTAAATATTGTGTCCGAATACTGCCCGGTTGAAGGTTTCCTGCGAAGGAAACCACAGCGGCAACTACTTCCTGCATGATGGAGGATGCAGCAGATTGCAGCTACCCCATGTATTTAACACGGAAGTGAGGACCAGGGAAACAGAGTCTCCACATCCAGCTTGGTCTGAATTTGAAGGACTGACCGGTCGAACCATATATAGTGTGTAGGCTGCACTTGACTGCTCCTCAAGCCATGAAACAAATGGCCATTTCATTTTCAGCTTGCAAACATGCGATGCTTTGCACGAGCCAGCGCCCCTGCCCACTAGAGATTATGCGAGGGATTTGTCCTTCCTTTGCACCCTCCACGGATTGCGCTGATTCAGCTTCTGCAGCCCACGGGTTGCAACCGGCGCTGCCAGTGAAACAAACCCTTGAGATCCAAAGGATCAGAGTCTGCTCCACTTATTAGCATTCAAGTGCACGCTATTTACTTAGCTTTCAGAGGAGTCCCTCCCGAGCTGCAATGAAAAAAAAATACCCCAAAGCAGCGAGCAGTTTATTTTAACAGAGGATCAGTAATAATTGCACTCAAACAGCTTTGCTTCCAACTAGCAATGCCGCAAGCAAGGTGAAAACCAAAATGATTAGGCATCTGCTTTGGAGAGAGCAGGATGGGTGCCGCCTGCCTTGGGTTCTCACCTGATCTGGGATCCTGAAGCAGAGCGGTTTGTAAGAGGATTATTACTAAGCAGGAAAGCTGCGGAGCAAGAATGCAAAAAATATAGAAAAGTTTGGGGGGTGGGGAACCCCCCCCCCCCCGAAAGAGCTGGAGATCTGTTCTGTGTTACGCTGGTAGCAGTGGTCCCAGCCCTGTCTGCCTTCTCCCCTCTTATTTAATATAAAATCAACTTCCTGGCAATGAGCCCACTACCTTCCCCCAGACTGTGTTTGGCTGCTGTTTGCCTGCTCTTGCGGATCAAATTGAGTGAATTGGAAGGAAAACACAGTTCCCTTTGTTAAAGGAAATGGCCTGTTTGGAGAAAGGACCAGAGTTGCTACTGCGATGATGGCACAGGCAGTTTTTCACTCTGTGATGAGGGCTTGGATGGAGCCCAGGGTAGTCACGATCCTCTGTTGTTATCATCGGGTGGTTGAAAGGAAATGAGTTCTGGTTTTGAGGCCAGGTTTGAATTGAAAGGCAGCCAGGGTGACCAGACCTGATGCTCTTGCCGGCAAACTCTAGGCCAAGAATGGTCTTAATGAGCTCTGCGCAGAGCCGGCCTCTCCGGTGCAAACACCGAGGCACGGCGGAAGGAGAACGGTTTCTGAAACCCATCGGTGAGCGTAGTGGAGGTGTCCTGGGGAAAGCATGCAAATCTCTGATCACCTTCGTGACTTTAGCGCTGGTGATCTAAGTCCAGATAAAGTAGCCCCACGAGAGATCACAGAAGCTAGGGTCAGGACGGACCTGAACAGATCAAGCCTGGCCCCAGATGGTTTTGAGGCCACTCAGAAATGAGGCTCCCGTTACATAGGAAGCAGGGCAGCAGCCTGGAGTTATTCACGTGCTCTGGTTTCAAACTTCTGGTTCTCATTTCCTTACAGGTGTAACCGTGAACGGGCAATTAATTGGAGCCCCGGCTCCTCCCAGCGGCCACAAGAAACAGCGGACTTACTTTAGCACCATCACGATCCTCAGCAATAAGCCAGAGAGATCCTACCTAGAGATTACACCCACCAAAGTCATTCTGGATGATGGGGAAAGGCTCATCCTGCCATGCGACCGGAGCGCCGTTGTGGGGAGCAGCGGCCTGGAAGTGTCCGTCGCGGCCAGTTCCAACGTCACGGTGACGATAGGAGGCACCATCAGCTTCATCGTCCTGATCCATCAGTACAAGAATCCTGCCCCGTATCAAAAGGACCATCTGGGATTCTACATTTCTAACAGCAAAGGGCTCTCCACCCACTCCCACGGGCTGCTAGGTGGGTGACGTGCTCTCTCTGGCTCCGTCCATTGTCGGCAAATGCATTATTTATATGGGGGAAAGAGCTATTTCAAAGAAAGATGCAGGATCTGGTAGCTTGAAGGGTTTAGCTGAGAGGTGGCACTCCCTCTTAGGCCCAGTGAAGACTGACTCCTATTTCCCCTGGGGGCTAGACCCAAAAAAGGCCCATAGCTATCACAGGGTTGAGGATTTCAATGCGCGTGGCCTTCGCAAGTGGAATTTAGGACCCAGGGCTCATCTCTCTGTTTAGTTTGTGGGGAGAAATAGCAATCAGGACTCATGGTAGAGGTGGTATCTTTTATTAGACCAACTAGATTTTTGCAAAAATATCAAATTAAAAAAAAAAAATTTTAATTTTAATATTTTTTTGCAAAAAACTAGTTGGTCTAATAAAAGATATCACCTCTACTATGAGTCCTGATTGCTTTTGCCTCTAGACCAGCGGTTCCTAATTGGCGGTCCGGGTACCACCAGTAGTACTTGGACGACCTATCAGTGGTACGCACTAACAGAGTTATTATAATGACTTTATATGCCAAAAAATTGCTGGTGGTACTTAAAGTTGAGCTGAAACTTTGCTGGTGGTCCTTGGGGTTGTATTGTTTTACATTGGTGGTGTACAATCTGTCAGACTTTGGGAACTGCTGGTCTAGACCCACGTGGCTACAAACTGGATACCTGGGGAGAAATCGAGGTTAAATCCCGGCCGCCTCTAAGACACAGGCATTGAACTCAGGGCCAAGGGAAGATGCCACCTTCCATGCAGGATTTGCAGTTTGAACTGCCCCCTGCAAAGGAGAACACCCCTCTCCCTCCTTTTGCAAGGGGGACAGACCAATGTCCTCCTCTTGTACAGTAGCTCAGTGGTTCAAGCAACCATTTACAGTGTGGGAGACCCAAGGTTAAGTCCTTCCTCTGCTGCAGGGTCTTCATCTCATATCTCCCATCTCCCAGGAGCATGCCCTCACTATCAGGCAGGTGGGCGCTCTCTCATCTCTCCTGCTGAAGCTGTTCTGCAGAGCAGGAAAAAAAATTAAAGACTTAAAATCCATTTGGCCAGAAAGGATACATGCAAGGAGGACTCCACAGTGATGAGGAGGGTGCTCAGCTGCGGCAGGACTCTGTATAAAACTGGTATTTTAAAAGACAGTGGCAGGCACCAGTGCATTGTGTGTGGGAGATGATCTACTGGGTGTGCTCGGAGGGCAGGTACCGCAGTGGGCCCCTCGGGGAAGCAATAGGCAGAGGAAAACCCCTAGCTTCTGCATCCCGGGCAGGCTTAGGGCTCAGCCGCTCAGCCCTGGGAAGGTCGCAAAATGCTTCCAGACACACACGATCAGCACAACCTGTAAACCGAGGCACCTCTGGGATCAGACACCAGCTCACCAGAGGCAATCAGGTTTGCAACTTTGAATTTAGGGAGCATTTTAAGTCCCGCTTCAGGCATCTAAAACCCTTTTTGGGGCTCTGATATGAAGGTGCCTACTCCAGGTCACACCTGCAGGCTTTTCCAGGGCAGGAAATGGAAACCTAGGGCTCCCAGATTGCAGGGAGCATCCTCAGCGCTGTCTCTCTGAGAGCCATGTGTATTGCCTTTCGAGAGCTTTGCTCACAGATGAGAATCTGAGGTTTACTGGTTCCAGCAGCTCGGGGGGTTTTCCTTCCGCTCAAGTGGCAGAGACCTGTGCATTTGGAAACGAAGCAGCATTGTGGTCCCCGTTGTCTCGTCCCCAGCCCCACTGCTAGGTGTGTGAGATCTAGGTATGTGACATCATCCCCGTGTTTACAAAAAGTAAAAATAAAGGTGGACAGTATTGAAAAGAAAAAGATCGGGCACCAAGCAGCCACTTCAGTAAGTAAACTGAACCTTTCCTTGCAGGTCAATTCTTGTACCATGAGGTTAAACTGGTCCAGGACCCTCCAGGCCAAAGGGCTCAGCTGCTGGGTCAGAACCAAACAGAAGAGCCTAAGCCAGGCCCTGGGAATACCCTGAAGGTGAAAGGTCGCCTGGTCCCTGTTGTGCGGAAGCAGAGGAAGATCTACAACGGTCAGCAGGAAGTCGACTGTTGGTTTGCCAAGAACAATGCAGACAAGCTGATTGATGGGGCCTACAAGGATTATCTGGCCTCTCATCCTTTCGATACAGGAACTGGCGTTGGGATGAGTCACTGACCGCGAGGGCAGATCGCACCGGCGCGCGTAGCATCGTTTGCCCTGCAAGAGCCTCTCGCGCTGGGTAGGGCTTTTTCTTTTCTTGGTGCTCAAGCTTTTCCCTCTGGAAATCTGCTGCCTCTCTTCTGTGCTGGAAGAACGCGGGTCGAGTCCTGGGAACGTGGGGGCGAGGCTTTGCATGGAAGGAGGCCAGCGCTTTCCCGATGGGCAGGGATGGAGGGGGAAGAAGGGAGCAGGTATTGTTGAGTTCAACAGTGCAGAGAGAAGCTGGGGTACAAATCAGTCAACCCCCCTGCGGTGCTGTGCGATATCCACCAGCGAATGGCTCATCGCACACAGCTAGGCACAACTTGTAGAGGACAATGCTTGAGGTGGGATGAGGCAAAGTGATCCGATTGACCGTGGAGATGATCTGGAGCACCACTTGATTCAACCGTTGATGCTTTTGGGTAAGGGGCAGGGGCATGTGTTGGAAGAAACCCGGGGGGGGGGGGCAGCAAAGGGTTAAACAAACCATGCAGCCGCATTGCGGCCTTGCTTTCTTGGCCATCGCTACCTGGTTTGGGTTTGCTGGGAAGAATGAAATTCTATCCTGGGGGATCTCAAGCAGAGCATACCCTTGCACGGCTTATTGCTGTTGGACTGCAGCTGTGCTCTGGATGGCAACTCCATCCAAACCAATGACAGTGACGGCGTAAGAGCCATCTCACAGCACCTCGGCTAAGCAGTCCTTCAGCTGGGGTTTTAAAACCACGTTCTTTCCTTCCTCCAAAAAGCTCCTGCATGGGCATCCACCACACAGCTCAGCTGCTTCATTACAGTACTAGGCATCACCTCTATTTAATGGAAAAGTTTTAAGCTCTCTGGGCACTAGGAATCCAATGACCGCAGAGCGTGTCCTCACTCCTGTATTTACAGAAACTCCTCTAGCAACCGTTACAGTCCGAGCTCCTTGGGAAAGAAAGCAGCTCAAAGGGTGGAGGGGCGAACCGTGATCTTCATTTCTAATCCCCAAATGCGTATCCTTCAGTCCTCTCCTCTTGTGCTCAGACAAGGCGGTTTGGAAGGCAAGGTTATGAATCAGGCCAGACACCCCCACTGCAGGTGCCTGAAAGCACAGGGAGCCAGTCCAAAGGACTAGCTTGAGATCTATTTTAAAATATGAAGCATCATTTATTAAAGCTGCATATCAGCCACCAGGGAGATCTTATACTAGTAAAACGCTGCCAGAGACGACTCCAGCAATTAGAGACATATTTGTGCGGGCGGCCAAAGCTGAGCTAATGTATTCTCTCTGGGACTCAAAAAGGGAAGGGAGCATGTGTGGAAGCATCTTTTAAAACAGCCAAATAGTTGTCATCTGGAAAGAAACAGCTTTGAGATTTAGCAATGCAGGCACACTCACTGCTGGTCTTTTTGCTCACCATGTATTTTGTAGGAAAAGTCACCACAGTCTGGCATCTACAGCATCCTTTGGCTGCAAGATCTGCCACTGATCCTGTGTTGTACAGGTGCATTACACACACATTTAAGCTTTGCATTTTGGTGAATTTTCATACTCATTACAGGAAAATAGGCCTGGCTGTGATTAAAACTTTCCTAAGACCAAGCTCAGCCAGGGTACCTCAAGTGCCAAGAGATTGTGCCAAAGTTAGTGCTTTGTAACGAAAGCAGATTGCACAGCCGTAGGCACAGAAACAATCATCTTCTCCAGGGAGCTGGTTGCAACCCAGGCAGTCTTTTGAGTGCTGCCTCCCATCCTAATCCTCAAGCCAGGATTGCCACATAAGCTACCATAAATCTGACACTTGTGACCAGTATCTATTTTGGAGAAAGAAAAAAATACCCTTGCTGTTTGACTGGTGGGAGGCCTGGGCATGGGCTAAGGCACAGACCTCCTGCAAGCTGACCTAACAACCTAAGCCGAGAGTCCTGCAGCAGGTACACGGGGAGAATATCAAAGGGAATGGGCAATTGTGCTGGTTAAACTGGTTTCTGCCCTGAAAAGGTGGCAGGAATATATAGGCTGCTTTACATCCTGCACTTAACCGGCTGTTTTACTTGGAGTTGGTTGTTCGAGGGCAGCATTTTTTTGGTAGCTGTAGATTTTTTTATTTTAACTCTGGGTTACAGTGGGCTCCTCTATGCACACAAGTTCCCAGGCCCAGAAAGGGACTTGTATTCTCAGTGAAATACAGCTTCACTCCATGCAGCAGCCACGAGGGCACCTTGGTGTTCTGGGTAACATGGGTCCACTTATCCATTTTCATAATAAATATTTTACAGTGAACATGGAGGTGAAGTTTTTATTTGGTGTAGGAGCAGCACAAGCCTGGCCCGAGGCCCAATGCAGGCCCATTTCACACGACAGAATAGACTACGGTCTAGACCAGCTGCACACCCCTTCTCCCCCGACAGACCCTTCCATCACCAATAATGAACACTAAGCCAGAGGGATGCTGGTGGAAATGTGCTTAGAAAAAAAGCCAAATGCCATCCTCTAGCAGCATGCTTAAGCAGAGTCTAGTCCACAGGTATATAAAACACATGGTGTAGACTAGAGGATATGTGCAGGGGAGTATTTTTTTTTTCTTTTTTTGCAGGGGTGGAGTGGGAGAAAACAAGTTAAATAAAAGAGCTCTAGATATTTAAACATTAGTGGAAAAGGCCATGTAGTGACTCAAGATCCTTTATCTTCCTTCAGAGAAATCTAACAACAGGACTTGGGTAAAAACTACTGTACTATTTAAGGGGAGGTATTTTCTTTTTAAAGCTTTCAAAGCTTCTAAAGGAGGTAGGGGTTTGGGTTTGGAGGTAGCCGTGTTGGTCTAAGGACACAGGCAGAGAAGGTTCCTTGGGTGAATTTGATATCTTTTATTAGACCAACCCAAATCATCGGAGAAAAGATATCAAATTCACCCAAGGAACCTTGTTTGTCTAAAGGAGGTACAAACTTGACAACACAGGATGGCAATCAGCTTGTTCCCTATCCCAAGTCCTTATTCGTCAGGTGGTTTCCCTATATTATTTAGCTGGAGGGATCCCTGAACTTCTCCCCATCCTTTCCACCTCCATTTCATTTGGGAGCCTTAAAAGAAAAAAAATAAATAAGTGGGAGCAATCAAGAGGGGGTGTTGCTGACCATGGCAGTGATCCTGAAAATAAGATTAAGCACCAGCATACAGCACATCCACATTTTCCTGTGAGTGTTTGCACATTATGGGCAAAGTCAAGGGAAAGGAGTGCAAGCAAGCATCTTATATGCCTTAGGGTGCTTGGCTAAAGAGTAAGTGCATCGAGAGGTCCAACTTCTGCTGCTCCATGAAATTCTCAACTAGCAGCATAAAAATGCATATTTGCAAAAAGTCTTGCTGCAGGTCTCTGCCACAGCCCAAAAAAACTTAGCTTCCACTCAACTTATGCACTGCCACACAATGCACAAGTCGCACAGAGGAAACAGCTTGATGCACTTCATTGTGTCATATAAAACATTAATACACCATGCCAGTTTACCAGGGCACAGTTTGGTTTTTCACCAAGATGAGCTCTTGCAAAGTGTCATTTTGGCCACCTGGATTAAGATGAACCCAAACCCCTGCAAACCTCTAGACCTCACGATTTTGGCACACACACAGTTCTGAACACAGTTTGACTCAGCCATGCGTGCCTTTGTGGCCAGGATCACATACCGTGATTGGCACCTTTAGTCTCTGATGCTTGTAAACCACGTTGGCATTTTGAACCTCACATGGTCCTGACCTTTCACAACTTGGCCTTAAAAGGTTCATTAAAAAAAGGAGGGGAAGCAAGTTTGGGGTTGTACTTCAAAATCCTCAGTAAAAAGAGCACTTTAAGAGCTTCAGTAAGTCCCAGGGAGCTGTTTGGTATCCAGCAGAGAGTCATTAGGCACTGCTGAGGGCACAGCATTTTGGAGGACCGAGGAGGGTGCTCCAAAAACCCCCCAGAATAACCACACTCCAGTCTCCCATTGGCTCCAGAGTCTTCCTTAGGAGCGCTGGTATTTTAGTTGAAAAACCAGGCCCCAAACACCCCTCAGTAGAGCATGCAGCAACACAGCCACATCGCTTGTTCTCCTTGGTGTGCAGCGCAACATTTACTCAGAACCACACCTGCTGTTGTGTTTCTGTGCAAGACGACAGATCAAGGAAGTGCATATGAAGCCAAAAGTAGCAAAGCCTGGGAAGACCCTTCAGGTCCTCCCTGGAAGTCCTTTCCGGTCTCAGCCAGACACAAAGAGCCCCATCTCCTGAACAGATGAGCTTTGATGCCGATGGCACTCTCCCCCTCACATCCCTTCCTGACACCACTGTCCAAAGGGACTTCCCATTTCTATGAACAAAAAAAATCTGAGCGCCACGACCAACCTCACAATGACTCCAGTTCAGTCGTGACGTTGCAGGACAAGCTGAAAGTCAGTGGGAAATGGGGATTAGGAAAAATGGAACTAGTTTACCAATATCTGTGCTGCGAGGGCCTGACAAGTACAAGAATGCTCCAACCATAAAGCGATTTCAAAAATCAGGCTTTTATTACCATCCATATAAAACAGTAAAAAGAAAAACCAAACAGACACCCATGTCATTCACTGGTCCAATCAGCCTTATCCCCCAAAAAGGACATTTCAATACATTTTTGCAGAGTCGAGTCACATCAAGTATCTGTGCATATAAAAAGTGGCCCAGTAGACCTAATACATGATAAAGATCTCTTCTTATAAAGAGATTGAGCTTTCCTTTATGCCTCAGTCCTGACAAACTACAAACCAGCTGGCCAGCCAGAAAAATGCACCTATTAAATTCTACCCTTGCTGTGCTTGGGAGACAAATACAGGCACGGGCACTACGAATACGCAGTGCCAGCCACCATACCAGGCAGCAAGAATGCAGAATGTACAAATACATCATTGGGGAAAAAAGTAACTTCTCAAAGCGTCCGTCGGGGTAGCGTTAGTATATGGTCTCCATTCACGGGTACAAGAGACTATCACGCCTACCCAGCCCTCCGGCAGAGTTCAACAACAGCTTTCACTAATTTTCTTCGTTGGCACTTTTCTCCATTTCACTTGATTTCCAGCTGGTTAAATGACCACCTGGTAGCCCGCCTGCCTCACTTTTGGCTTGGTCCCTTGGAGCCTCGAGATGTCCCGGTTGCTTTCAGGATGGTCAAAATCCAAGTCCGCGGAGAGCAACACCTGCAGAGACAAGAATGAACGGAGAGACTGTTGACCAAGGACTCGCGCTTCATGGCTACACAGCTGGTGCACATCCAAGCCTCCCCAGTCAAAGCGATACAAGCTCAAAATCTGAGCTTAAATTTCCACTCAATGCATTCTTTTCTGTTAGAGCTGGGCATCCATCCTGTCTATGCAGTGCAGTGCCATGCCATGCCGTGCAGAGATAGTCAAGCTGGTTCAAATACAGGAAGCAAAATAGCTGCGGTTAGTACAGCACTCCAGCCAGACCGGTTACCTTTGCCAGACCACCTTGCCTGTACTGATGCAGCTCTCCTTTGTTCAGATCCAGCTTGGGTACCTCTGCATAGCACTTCGTTGGCCATCTGTAGACATCCCCTTAGACCCTGCAAGGGGTAGTTGCAATCCAGTGACATTTGCAGCTCAAAGTGGAAAAAAGTTAAGCTAAAAAAGCAGATTGGATCAATTCAGACGCAAATCTGTCAGCTAGACAGCTTACATAATCAGTCACCAACCACCTGCTGAGAGCCAGAAACCTCTGAAGAACAAGCACCCCTTACTAAAGAAGAAGAAAACCACTTCTTACCCAGCTCTACTGAAAGCCTCTCATTTCTGCATTGGCCACATCTTGCCCTGCTTAGCTTCAGATGGCAAACAAGACTCTAGCCC
>JAGPOW010001296.1:134345052-134368651 GCA_030014935.1 Caiman crocodilus
AGCACAAGACAGGATTCTGGATTAGATGTGGGCTTGTTTTTTTTCCTCCCTGACCAAAAGGGTCAGTTATATTTTGCTAATTTTGGTTTCCTGGAAACAAGAAGCTGTCCAGTGCCAAGCCAACTTGGGATGAAGGTCAAGCCTCTATTTTCTACAGAAGCCATCTGGCTGCTGGGGACATCAGCTGCATCACTTCCAGCGGGGAGCTCTGCTCAGGTAAGGAGTTGGCTGAAAAGTCAGATCTGCGAGCCACTGGGCTACTAGGCAAGAAGAATTAACTAGCGTCCAACTCAGCCTGGATAAATGCCAGCATCACAGGATTTATCATTAACAGGTATCCACGTGGGCTCAGACTCCTGTGCTCACCAAAAGGAAAGTCTCCCTCCTCCAAGCTACAGCTTCTAGATGCCTCGAAGCACACCTCTCCAGCAGCCCCACAACGCTTGCTACTCGCAGTTTAGACACTGTCCGTCTGAAAGGGAGCCTGCCTTTAAGACACTAAAGGTCTCCCAGATCAAACTCTGGCTTACAGAAGGATGCCACCCCTCTCAGATGACCAAACATCAGGTTGTTCAGGACTGTGCGCTGGAGCCCAGTACTGTATAGGCAGACTTCACCTGCTGCCTGGTCTAGCTGCTAGCCTACATCCTCTCACACAGATGTTAACATCGAGCCTTGAGATCTTAGGCCGTGGGACTAATACAGCCACTGGAAGAGAAGTGCACATCTCTTCTATAGTTGTTACCTCTATAGAAGCAATGGGTCCACTATGGCCAAGGCTGATTGCAAGCCAACAGGACACGTGTTTATCTTGAGCTGCCTCACTCATATGTTCATCTTATCCTGGTCAAGCTTGTCCCTATTACACATTTCAGTATAATACAGTATGTGTATTAAACCAGAGAACCCAGGTCTCATCACAGTAGGGAAGTGGTGATAAAACCATGGCTTCCACCCCATAACTGTACTTGGATTTTGACAGCAAGGGTTGTGCAAAATAAACAGCGTCAGTGACCCAGCAATACTTCAATAGGGTACGTCAAGCAACTGCACAACGGTTTCAGACCGATTCATCACCATCTTTCTTCCCCAGAAAATGAAGTGGACCCACCCAAGGAAAGACCGGTTTTGTCCCAAGACCTCACTCCACGTACTTCAGCTGTGCTCAGTATGGCGAGAGCCTTTAGTCTCACACAAGCAGAACTGCTTTCTCTACTCCAAGTTGTTCTCCCCACAAATTAAAGTTTGTTGATTTTTTATTTTATTTTTTTAATTCATGCTTCCTTAATGCACCGAGCTGCCTGCAAGCTGCATGTTACCATCAGGTAGCTTTACTCACTGCCTTTATGAAGCTACATGTACACTAAACACTGGCATAAAAAGGTCTGACTGCAGACCAGAAGCAATACAGAAACCAGAGGGCCACAAGCTAAGAAAAAGTGTGATGGTTTGACTCCTCTATAACAGCAGGTAAAAGTTTCAATCCAGATTTACTCCCATTGAAAGAGAATTCCCATATGTGATGCCAGGGACAAGGGTCAGCTTAGCTCTGGAGAAGCAAAACCTCCTGGTTCGCCATGGACCAACTGTTGGGTGGAGGGAATGGGTACAGGACGGATCTGAAGTTCAGAAGCCACTTGTTGGAGATCCCCCCCGCCAAAGAAAAGATAGTCTTAAGTTTCAAAGGCTGCCCCTCTTGACCCATGGGTAGGGTCAAAAGGACAGACTTCACTGGACATCGGAGCAGGCCGAAAGCTTGCCTGGGACACTGGTTTCCTTGTCTGTTCAGAGCTTTCTAAGCAAGGCTCTCAAAAGATAGGAACAGAGGAGGATGCAGACTCATGAGCTCAAGTTGCCAAGTTGATTTAGGTTGGATATCTGGAAAAAAAAAATGCTTCACCGTTTAGGACAGTGCAGCAGTGGAACAGGTGCCAAGGGAAGTTATGGGCTATCCTCCAGCGCTGCAGGTGTTCAAGGAGAGGTTGGACAGCTACCGGTTGGGGATGATGTAGGTATAGCCATGCCTGTGCTCTACCATGGGTATTTGCCACACTTCTGGTTTCCCTCTTTACCCCTTTTCTGCTAGGTCTCAGGGCATTTTAGCTTTCCTTCGAGGCATTGGGTGTTAGCTGCAGCCAAGGTTGGGGATGTCAACTGGGATGTGCCATTGCTCTGAAGCCAAGGTTCCTGGCTAGGTCTTGCCATTGTGCTCAGGGTCAGACCAAGCATCACATTTGGTGTCAGACTGGTATGGACTCTGGGGGTTTCCACCTTCCTCTGCAGCAGGGAGCATGGCCCCCTACCTCACATCTCTTAACACCACTTTTTAGAAGCAGGACACCAGCTATGGTGGTTCCCTTGATTTACTTGTGGCAGGTTAGGACGTCAGGTCTTGTGTTGTGCCCGAGCCAACAGCAGAGAGTTTAGATTATGGATTTATATAGGATGATTTGGATAGGGACGATCCTGCCTCAGACAGGGAGCTGAACTAGATTACCTTTGGAGGTCTCTTCCAGCCCTACTTCCCGATTTCTATGCAAGGATCAAGTTAAAAAAAAAAAAAAATAACCAAGCAGGTGGCTTTTGGAAAGGTTGTAAGCTGAACACTATAGATGCTAGTTGAGAACTGAGGAACAAGAAGTATCCTCAGCAGAACAGCAGCAGCAAGGCCTGCTATATGGGTATCAGCAGGGCAAGAACTCGGAGCTCAAGTGTTTGAGGCACATAAGCACCCGTACAGGACCAAAATATGGACAGGCACTTCAAAGAGGAGAGCCAGCATATAAATGGCACCCATTTGGAAGAGCTGGACCAGCCTACGGCTCAAGAGATCCCCTTCCCGTCCAGATACTTACCCGCCAAGTGCAAAACTTGCATTTTCATGGATTTACAACTGAAATCATTAGTCCCTTTAGTTCAGTGGTTTTCAACCTTGTTAGATTCAAGCCATCTTTCTGGAAGTGCCCAGCTTTTAGGTCACTCAATTTTCAAACTACAGAAAGATAACAGAGCAATTCTTCTGCTGCAAACAACCCCAAAAACAAGCATTCTGCCCTGTTGTGGTCTGTCTAGCGCTATGGCTCCCTATAGGAAATCGCTGGGTGTCATCTTGTGAATAATTCTTGCAGACTTAACAGCGCTAGCATCATATGGTACCCTGCAGCACCCCTGAAGTGATCAAGGCAACCCAGGATGCCACAGCACCCTGGTTGAGAACTGTTGCTCTAGTTAAAAAAAAAAAGTTAAAATGATGCCCATTCTCCAGTGCTTTTACTCCTTATTGGCATTTATATTTAGGCATCCACTACCCACAAACACATAATTCATGCATGCCTAGTCCAAGTCAAGACACCAGCACAAAAAAAGCAAGATTATGAAAACTGAGGAGCATTTCTTTCCTTTTACAGAGGAAAGGCAGGCACTCGGGTCACTTAAGACATGTTGCTTAAGCACTAGCAGACAACTTCCCGACTGCCCCTGGACGTGGGAACGTGTGTTATGGAAATGTTGTCTAATCATAAATCACAGGGCCAAAATGCATCCCACACAGGTCCAGTTAAACCCATGACCTGGCATGGAGCATGCTCTCCTACAACTCAGACAGGCCAAGTTCAGTAGGTTGCTAAACAGTGTTTAAAAAGAAAAACCCAACCCAACCAGCTTGCTTCTGTATATCCAGCCAGGGATTTAATGGAAGCATCCTACTCGATTTATACAGAAGAATCCCTGGAGCTACAGGCTTATATCCCCAATGCATTTAATAATAAAAAAAAGACTCTGTCCCTCATCCCTCCAGGAGAAGGGGAGGAGAAAGGAGGGGCTTAAAACAAATATTTTCAAGTGAGGCTGACGAGCAATGCATCAGGCTGCACTTTGATCACTACACACTGTGGTTGTTTCCTTCCCTAATCCTTTGCTTGCATGTTTCTCACTGCAGGCAATGCTCTGGATTTGTATCCAAACCTACCTAGAGTTGCTCCAAACGCTGAACTACTCGCAAACTCCCGACACAAAAAAGTGCAAGGACACGCTGGCAATTGTAGTGGGTGGCCAGCTTAAATTAGTCCCTGGTCCCAGTAAGTCTTTTTCTGGGCCCCAAAACCACAGGCTGCAATGCCCCTGGTTCCTCCGCTTCCTAGGGCTCAGCCAAAAGCAAGTAATAATCCAAGTGGACATGCCCTTAGTCTGGTCCCAGCAACACAGGCTTCAAAACCCCGGGTTGATCTGCACCACCAGGCTCAGTTGCAAAGGTCAAACAATCCAGTTAGCATGCCCGGATGGGTCATCTCCCCCCTGTTGCCTTCCTTCGAGGAGGAGACCTCCCAGCCCATCCAACCACTTTAACTCCCCCATTGACTTCCTGTTCTTTTATTCCCAGTTAGCCAGTCACTTCCCCCCATTATAGCTACCTGCCTGCCAGCTGAAGCCCCTTGGGCAGGTGGCTCATTGCTGGCTGGCTAATGGATCCAGGCTGCAGCCTGGCACAGCAACGCTCCCTTCAGCATTTGCCCACTTTCCTCCAGGAGTTTCAAAACATCAAAGCTTTAACCAGATCTAGCTCTAAGTGTCCCAAGTCACATTTTTAGGATTTAAAAAGGAACCCACCTTCAGGGTCCGAATCTCAACTGGGTTCCTGCCTTTAACTGAACTACAGGAGTTTAGAGACTTGGGTTCCCCTGCCCACGCAAGTGATTTGGCCATAAAAAAAGTCACAGAAAGTAAGGGTTGGAAGGGATCTCAGGAGGTCGCATCTAGTCCAACCCCCTGCTCAAAGCAGGACCAGCCCCAACTACATCATCCCAGCCAGGGCTTTGTAAAAGTTGAGTCTTAAGAACCTCCCTGTAAAGCCCTGGTGTTTCCCCAAACAGGTCACTTCCAAAGAATAGCCCAGGAGCAAAGGAAGGCAGAGCATGCAAGTCAACAAAAATAACCGTTCAAGCCAGACAAAGAAAAAAAAGAGCATTTAAATCATTTCTTTAGCCAGCCAATTGGCATTCCTCCCTTCTCTGGAAGAGCGCGACATTGCAGCTGGGCTTAATACTAAAAGCACAGCTTCCACTGCCGCAGGTGAACAGAGACACAGGGAAGCATTCACTTCCATTGACAAAGTGTTAATTAACCTCGCAGATTAAAATGGCATCATCCATCACTTGCCCTCTCATGCTATCCAAAAGGCTGGTTTAAGTATAAAAGTTTCTCAGTACAAGAGAAGTTTAGGGGCGTTTCAAAACTGAACACTTCCAGTTTTGAAACCATGCTGTGCCAAGATTTCTAGGAGAGTCATGAATATCCACTCAAATCCCAATTCCCATTTAAAGTCAAGTTTTCTCACTAAGGGATGGGCATGATACGGCAACGTTTGGTAGAGACAAAGGGATTTGCCCAAGGTCTCACACTGGCAGGGTCAAAAGGAAGGCAATGACATCCTGGTGTTGCTACCGTTAACCAGCCGTGCACATGGGAATTTATAGCAATTCTGGTCACTTTGGGACAGAGTTTGTAATAGACAGATTTATTCTCTACTAATCAAACTGCCATGCCAGCCTCAAGGGCTTCACCTGAAGATTACAAATGGAAATGCCCTGAACAGAAGTTTGCATACAGCTTCAGTCATGGGAGAAGGTGTAAAATAACAAGTACTCGTGTATAAAAAGATACTGTCATTCTACTTCTTCGTCACACCCATCTAACCCATGGGAAAGCATGGGCACTTCCTCCATCTGCATGCAGTATGCACCCTCCTCCAGCTCAACAGCTAGCGCCATCCAGGGTCACCTCTCCCCACCCAAGAACTGCAGCCACTGTCTTTCTGCTCCTCCAACCTCCTGCCTGCCTCGCTTGAAACCAAGTCTCAAAAGATGTCATTGCTTCATGAAAACGTTCCTTTACTGCATCAGGAAGGAAGTTAAAACTTCTTTTCCTCAAGGCCCTTCCCGCTTCAGACAAACTGTTAGGAAGAGGGGATGCTGTACCTTCTTCCATGCTACTGGGACATACAACTGGATGCTACCTTCTGGTCATCTGGTCTAGGTCCCCACTATGGCAAGTCCCTCTCCTGAAGGGATCAAGTTCTATGCTCGAGCACATCCGCAGTACTGGCCCCTGCCATCACCCATTCAAAGCCCCCATAAAGGCAGGACTTCCTTGTCCACAAGGCTTTCTATAGTTAAAGGCATGCCTATGGGATAGTCTCCAACTGTTGTTTCCATAATAAGTGTGGGAGTTAAGCTGTGCCGTGTTGTACAGATGCAATGACAAGCCAATAATCAAGAGTGACTCTAGTCTTAACAGATCTTAAACATGGCCTTCATATCTAGAGTGAAGTTTTGCCCAGTTGCCCCATCTTATTTCCTAGGTTTCTGTGTGAAAAATATTTCTACGTTGCATCCTTTCTACCTACACATGCCAGTGCCTCTAACCAGTTAACCTTTTTTCCCCCATGCCTGAAGAAGGGCACTTGTGCCCAAAAGCTTGCAATTATTTATTTAGATTATTTTTGCAAAAAACAAAACAAAAACAAAACAACTGGTCTAATAAAAATCCCCTCTACCATGAGTTGCGATTCCTTTAGTCTCTAGACCAATATGGCTAGAACTTGGACACGGATACCCGACTAGCCAGCTACCCACTTAAAAGCTCCAGCACAAGTCAGGCAGACTGACCTGGCTTCCAGAAGTCATTTCTCCCCATTTTGAACTTCTAGGTCATTATGAAAATAGGCAGACAAGGCTTAAAATGTCCTTAGAACAACACAGCTACAACCAACAACCCTGAAGCTGTGAAAATAAGCACCAAAATTAGAAGTGCTGTCTTTTGAACCAATGAACTCTTTATATCGAGTTTACTTTGGGTCAAGCCTCAGTTACTTTGAACGAAAAAAAGACGCAACACTCATCTTCCCTTGCTAATTCTAGTAAATCTGTTATCCCCCACAGTAAATGTGCAGTGGGAAAAGGAGAATGTCACTTTTCCAGCAGGACTGGCTATGAGCCACAGAGCCATGGAGGTTGCAGTGACTGTTTATACAAAAACAAAAAAAAAAAAGCCACCGCCAAACACAGGAAGGCAAATACTTCCCCAACTGGCAGTACTGTATTTGCTTAGCTTTATTTTTACAAGGAGAAGTGCTACCCTCTAGCGGGGCTGCATGAGAAGAGGAAAACCAGGTTCCAAAATAAACAGACAAAAAAAAAAAAAAAGGACAGCAGTTAAGTCGGATCTTTATCAGAAAGCACAAAGTGAAATTACTTGGCAAGCTGAATACCTTCTGGTGGCAAACTTTTAAGTTTGACAATTGCATTCTTGTACTCGATTCTACTTGTATGCCATCCAACATGGATGGAGGCAAGTGATTTGGTATCGAGTTGCTCATCCTGGCCTGAAACATTTCAGCCCAGCTATGGAGGCAGGCTGAATTAACTCATCTTGGAAGGGGTTGCAAAGCTTAGCTTACCTATTCACTTGGAGAGGCAGGCTGGCCAGCGTGTTGGTGAGGGAGAGTTTTACTTGTGAGGAGTTGGGAAAAGTTTATGGCTGCAGAGCTATTTGCAACCTAAGTGATTTCAAAAGCCTTTGGGTGACCATTAATCCACAGCACTTTTGATAGGCACCTCTGAGAAGTTAGTTATCTGCTATAGAAACTCTTAAACTCATTTAATCCAGGTTCGATTACCCTGCACCTTGCAACATGAACTGTGAGCATCAGCTCACCTTGTTTTTTCAAATCAATACACGCCACATATTGGGGGTAGGGGGAAGAACAGTTGTCCTCCACTTACCGTACTCTCCAAAGATGAGGTAGTTGTACTGTTGACGCTCCACAAACCAGGACACAACCTTCACCCCAAGCCAGATCAGCAGCATCCCCAGGGTGGCATCAAGGATGAAGTTTAT
The DNA here is from genome assembly GCA_030014935.1 of Caiman crocodilus. Classification (NCBI taxonomy): domain Eukaryota; kingdom Metazoa; phylum Chordata; order Crocodylia; family Alligatoridae; genus Caiman; species Caiman crocodilus. The sequence goes on from JAGPOW010001296.1 coordinate 134,352,946, forward strand.
TAAATAGCTAAAAAAATAAAAAAGAGAGAACACACCTCACAATGCATGTTCAGCTGAGCTCTTACTCCCACAAATTTAGTTGTGATATCCTTAAAGTCCTTGCGAAATAAGAGTCTTAACTAGCAAGTCTCCTTCACCTTGCTCCATAGACTCACTCCACTGAACTAGCTTGGTTAAGTCTTGTTGGTTTACGTAGCCCACAACACATACAAGCAAGTGATGGGTCTACTATGGTGTCCAGACCACCTAACGTGTATGACCATCCATTGAAAAGGACCCGTGACATGGCTCCATGGCCAAATTCACTCCCTGGAAGAGGAGAGATCTCTGCCATTCTCACCCCTCCCAGAGTCGAGCAGTTTTGAGGGATGTTATTTTCATACAAAATTATACACAAGCTCGTGGTTTCTGAAGGGTTGAGACCCATCTCCCACCAGAAAGATAGATGATGCGTTGTGATGCCGAAGGACCCTGTCCAGAATTAAAAGATGGGAACTATATAGCTAAAGAGAGAAAATACAACTGAGTTTTGTCTGTTTTAAAAGGAAGCTGCATGGACTTTGTGTTGAAGCCTATAAAAAAGGGAATAGGTTATATATGGATCCATCCATAAAAAAAAGCTTCAGTAGTGTCTTCAAAATGAACCAAATTAGAGCCAGCAAAGCTGTAAATGAGATGTACAATTTAAAAAAAAAGGGGCGGAGGGTGTTAAGTAAGAGCAGCAGGAAATTTGAATTTGTGAATTACTTTCAGGAGTTACTGGGTTCATTTCTGGTTTTGAGGTTTGTTTGTTTTTTTTTAAACTAACCAAAAGTCTTTCTCCAGCACTGTAAACCCAAAGCTAGTGCTGGTAGAAGCAGAAAACACACCCCCATAGTAAAAGGTGCTTCCAAAACTTTAATAATTATGAGGTCATAGTAGAAAGAGGCGTTTTAGATACGTTTCCTTTGAAACCAGAGACAAATCTGAACAAAATCGGGATTTCAGAAGTCAGACAGGCAAGAGAAGTGCACATTTTTATGTAAATACACAAATTGCCATTCTGTTCAGCAATGCTATCACTAGTCCTTCTGCTGTTGCAGACCTTCACGTGTTTTCCAGGTACCTGCCCTCTAAACTGGAGGCCTGTAAAGGAAAGCAGCAGCCTGGGCAGCATTATGCAGCAAGTCTATGACAGAGTCAACAGGAGCTGCAAGCTCAAGGTACTTGGGAAGCAGTGCTCTGTCCAAACTGTGCAGGTGCAAACACCTTGGAAACCAGGCAATTGGCTCCATGGTCAGACCCAGAGGGCGGTGGTTGACAGAAGTCAATCGTCGTGGTGCCCTATGACCAGTGGGTCCCCCAAGGCTCTGTCCTTGGACCCATACTGTCCAACATCTTCATAAATGATGTGGACATTGGAGGAGTCAGAAGTGGACTGGCCAAGTTAGCTGAGGACACCAAACTTTGGGGCAAAGCATCCATTCCTGAGGACAGGAGGGTGATCCAGGCTGCCCTGGACAGGGTCAGCAAATGGGCAGATGAGAACCTGATGGTGTTTACACTGAAAAATGCAAGGTCCTCCACCTTGGGAGGAAAAACCCGCAGCATCCTTATAGGCTCAGCCGTGCTACGCTGGCTAGCAGCATGGAAGAAAGGGACTTGGGGGTCACCGCTGACCACAAGGTGAACATAAGCCTGCAGTGCAATGCTGCGGCTAGTAAAACGACCCAAATGTTGGCTTGCATCTCTAGATGCTTCTCAAGTAAGTCCTGGGGCATCATTCTCCCATTATACTTGGCCTTAGTGAGGCCACAGCTGGAGTACTGCTTCCAGTTTTGGGCCCCACAATTCAAAAACAGATGTGGAGAAGCTTGAGAGAGTCCATGAGCATGGCTCTTCCCTGATCAGAGGTCAGGAAAACAGACCTTATGACGACAGGCTGAGAGCTATTGGGCTCTTTAGCCTGGAAAAGCACAGGCTCAGGGGTGATCTGGTGGCCACCTACAAGTTTACCAGGGGTAACCACCAGTATCTGGGGGAACATTTGTTCACTAGAGAGCCCCAAGGGCTGACAAAGTTGAACGGTTATAAATTACTGCAAGACTGTTTCAGGCTGGACGCAAGGAAGAATTTCTTTACTGTCTGAGCCCCCAACAGCAGGCTGTTTCAGACCTTGGAGGTGGTCCAAAAGTTGAACACCTTCAAGAGTAAACTGGATGCTTATTTTGCTGGGATCCTATGACCCCAGCTGACTTCCTGCCCTTTGGGCAGGGGGCTAGACTCGATCTTGAGGTCTCTTCCAGCCCTAATGTCTATGAAACCACTTAATGTGCAGACTTACACTTCCAATACTACTGGAGGTAAAAAAACCTAGCTCTAGCAGCTCAAGTGGAGCACTAGCATTTCACATTGAAGATCATCTAAATCGGTGTCTGTTTCCACTGTGCACATGCCACACCTTCTATTGCTGCAAATTATGTAGTTTCTGCCTGTCACAAGAAGGACACGCATGCATGCACACATACAGCTATACTTACAGAGAGCAGGGGTCTTCTTCAGTAAGATCAGATAGGAAAACATTGGCGAAATGGATGAAGAGGGCACCTATGGCTTGCTTGGAGGTATCGTAAAACCTGATGCAAAGAGACAGAGCTGTTCAGTAGCAGCATTAGAGAAAATACACAAGCTCAGGAGATCCCAGAATAAATTTATATGTAATGTGCAAAAAAAAGAGCAGAGTGATGCAGTGCCTGTAAGAGCAGCACACCACCCAGACCTGGAGCCTGGCTCCACTCTGGCTGCCAGCCGGCCAGGCGCCGAGCAGCAGGATCACCACTGCTGCACCCCAGCAGGCTCCCAGGAAAGGCTGCTGGGGCCAGCCCAGTGCCACCCCACCCAGGGTATAACCTGCCACGTGCCAGAGGGCACATGGCACAGGCATCATCTGGGGACAAGGTGTGCCGCTGCTTCTTGCCCTCAGGTTAAAAACTGTCCATGCTCGTGTGGACGTGGCTTTGTGGGTTGCCGTCTGACATGACTGCCGATTTGTTGGAGGTAAACCGGAAGTTTTTAGTGCAGTTCCGGAGCCTACTTAGACCTGTTCAGCCCTCAGGCTCCTAGCAGAGGATGTCAGCACGGAGATGGAGATGGCAGGACAGGTATTATCATATCAACTGTGATAATACTTGTGGCATTTTTTTCCAGGGGCTGCCAGCTCTGTATCAGCTACAAGACAGTCTTGACAGATTGAGGGTGGGGGATTTTGACCGGCATTTAAACAACAACTTTCTAAGCCTCCTGGTGTCCTCATATTAATCCCATCTACACATCCCATTCCCGAACTAGTTTGCTTTGTTACAACAGGAACTATTTTAGAAGCTGCATATGGCTGTCTAGTATTAATTATCAAACCATTTACAAGTAATGGTTAGAGGGACTTCTCAACTAACATACCGCACGGGGCCACCACTCTTAACCTGCCACGCTACGTAGCAGCCAGGATCGTCTGTTGCATCTTGGAAACTTTTACAGGGAAAGGCAGCATCACTCCATTAAGCATGTGCTCAGTATTTAGAAACAGGATCTAGAGGCCTGCTACCATAAACAGAACAAGATGGTCTCAAAAAAGAACAAAAAACCCCCAACACCCCCCCCCCCCAAAAAAAAAAATACAGAAAAACAAAAACCCTTAATTCAGAGCTTTGGGGGAAAAAAAAAGTTAGAGTCTCACCATATCATCCAGGGACGCCTCTCTTCTTTGGGCTCCCTAAACCGTTTTACTGCAAGAGAACGGAAAGGTCACAATTAGGAGAGGGGATGAGCGCCGACTGGAACAAGCAGCAAGATTAGGAGGCAGCAGAATTAACAAGAGGACTTGGACATTTCTCCAAAATTTGCTTTCCCTGTTCTTTTCAGTCCCCAAACTCACCGCCTAGCCTCTCCTCAAGCGGGATAAATAGTTCATCAGAAAATATTAAGACATGTGGGCTAGTCGATGAGGAAGTCCGTGCTGGACTGGTCATGCAGAGGAGGGTCTCAATTCTCTAGCCAAGGTGACAGAGCCGAGATGCATTTTAGTCTGAGATGCCCAAAAAAAAAAAATCCACACGTACTTCAGGGGAAGCAGCCCACACAGGCAGTAGGATCAAGTTAGCACACAGAGGTTAGATTGAAGAGGCCTAGGGCAGACTTGAAGGGCTTATGTCCTAAATAAATCTTCTAGAGTCATCACCCAACCCCAGAGAGACACCTCCACTCACCTGTCACATTGCCATTTGACCTGAAAACTCTGGTTAGTTAGCACCTGGGCTTGCATTGCAGCATAACCCAGGTTTGAGAAGATAAGCACCTGGCTCCCAAATTAGGGAGCCCCATAGAGATCCAGAAACTAAGCAAAGTGCATGGATGTTGTAGAAAGGCAATCAGGACTCATAGTAGAGATGACATCTTTTATTAGATCAAAAAGATCTTCGCAAAATGATGTTGTAATGATGATGATTTCTGCAAAATGATGTTGATGTAGAGATGCTCGCAGCTTGCCTAGCCCATATGCAAAGACTAAGACCCCTTTCTAAAGAAGTCTGCAAATTTTATCTAGCAGGAAGGATGGGACACGCACTCTGCTTTAGATGCCCATGTTGATACCAGTTGCATCCGACTTTCCTGAGCAGAACTTAACTGTTGCTGATTAGGCTTATTAACAGTCCACTGACTATTGTAAAAGTTGTCTTGTACGCCTGTCATTTTAGAGATGCAATATAGGTCTCCAAATGATGCAAGGACTACAACTCTATTAATAAGCCTATTCAGCAACTGGCAAGACCTGCTCAGAGGAAAAACAAAGGTCAGCGGGGACTAGTATTAGGAAGGGTCTGAAGCACAGTAGAAGCAGAAGATGAGGCGGCATAGCACTAGCTAATGCAAGAATGGGCAAAGACCACTCGAGACAGCCTACCAGGTCCTATGAAGATCTTGTTTCCATTTCATTAACCTGACACTAATTACCTCCATCCAAGGAAGCCAAAGCACGCTGTGTTACTTACTCCCATCAATCCTCAAGGACAGAATCTCCAACCTGCTTCAGAAATTAAGCCAAAGAGTTTCAGTAGCTCACCAAGGGTCATACAAGAAAGCAGAGATCAAGGTCCTGGGGGTGGGGAGGGGGGTCTAGTAATACTCTTTCCCTCATGGATGCCTCACTTATTCAGATGCTTATTTGGGCTTCTCCTGGAAAGAAAGTTAGAGTAGGCATGGGGGAGCAGCACCGAACAGCCACAGGAGTGTTGATCTGGGCAGACCCAGGCACCTTACACCTTCTCATTCATTCTCAGTGCGTAAATTGAAAATGGGCTTGCACTGCACTGACCATGCCGATCTCGAAATGGAGAAGAGTTGTTGCAACTGGAGTCATCTGTAGCCACAGTCACTCGTGTCCAAATACAAGAGGCACACGCGTGTGTCCCTGAAGCACCTTGGAGTGCAAGACAGACTAGGATTGTCAGCTGCCTACAGGCAGTGCCTTGTATTAGATTTACACTAGTGTATCCCAAAGTAGAGCATCTTTTCACAAGAACCACTGAAGGCAGCCACTCGGTGCTTTCCCTGATCACGAAGTAATGAAAAGGTCCCTGAATTTCAGGGCAGTGGAAGAAGAGGAAGAGTTGTAGTTGTTGCATCATTTTTAACAACCACAGGGTTTTGGTTAGTTTGATTTTTTTTTTTTTTTTGGGGGGGGGGGGTCTGCTTGGTGCCCATCTTCCACAGGTAATAGGAGAAAGCAGGGTTGTCCAACTAACTGCATGGGTTAGCATATGACCCACAGACTCCCACCTGGCTGTTTCTGTGCCCATTGCTGTGCACAAGGCAGGGAGCCGGGCTGCAGACACTGCATGCTCAGCAGAGGAGGTGGCCAAGCTGCCCATTGTGTGTGCTGTACATGGGCAGCTTGGGTAACATGCGTAGTAAGGGACACCTGGGCAGCCTGCGTGGCATGTGTGGGCAGGCTAGAAGGGGAGGTGGTGAGCCAAGCTGCACGTGGCAGGGGGGAGCTCATGGGGCAGTCCCCAGGGGCCCAGAAGTTGCAGGACTCCAGGATAAAGCAAACACAGCGTGGAAGAGTGGCTCTGTTTATACTGCACATGGCTTCTAAGGTTGTTAAAAAGAAAAAAGTGATGTTGAATGGTCCCCATGAATTTTTTTTTTTTTTTTTGCAACAACCATATTCTGCATTACATGATTTTTAGCACGGCCTTTTAAACACTAAACACACTAAGAGCCAGATACAGGTCTCAAACTCAGAAAAAAAGTAAAACCCCTGGTAATTGGTCACAAAGCCAGCACTAGCAAGAGGTAATAAATTAACCCGAGAACCACAGAAGATTGATGGAGCAGGCTTAAAAAATGTTTCCAATCTGGAGTGGACTTGAATCTGTTATTTAAAGTCCATTATATATTTTTTGAACTATAAAAGGAATATTAGGGTTAAAAAAATAAAATGAATAAATTGCATCCTTTCCTTGCAGTTGCTCCTGGGTCTGGGGAAGTTTAGAAAGACTGACAGGGAGTGCCATCTAGCGGGAAGCTGTGGTCCTAGCGTTAAATATGCATCATAGCAAAATACAGAAGCATGAGTAAGTCTGATGTATAATCCCATTACAAAAAGATGTCCCTGGGGTATATGCTGTAAACTAATAGCCTAGTACATTTATAAGGATTTGGCATGCCAGGTGAAGTTACAAGGCACGTTCATTTGTTAGTATTAGCAATGCTCAAGTAGTCACTAAGCTGAGGACAGAGGATTTTGAAGGCCTCTTCAGGTAGCTTCTCAGCACACCTTTCAGCCACCGCGTTTCAGCTTTGTAATCCACTTCCCCTAAAAGAAAAAAGGGTATCCAGGCGATGTGCGCCAAGGCCACTGTCGGTCATCAGGGATGGATAAAAGGACAGGCCCAGGGAGACTCACCAATTTGACAGCTCCCACCATTGCATTTTCCTGCAGGTATGGCTCAGTCTAATAGGCTGTGCTGGCAGACTTGTGCCAGCCTTGTCATGGAAAGAGGGGTGCCATCCCACAGCAATAGCCTTCGGCTCCAAGCAGCCCACCTCCAAGTCCCTTCCTGGAAGGCTGTATAAGACAAGCCTCACCTGCAACGGGTGCCACAGCCAGAATTGCTTCAGAAATGAGATGAGCAGAGGCAGCTGGCCAGGTGGTCCTACCCTTCCCCTTAGCTGCCAACGCTGGGCATGCAACAAATACAGAACAGCTTGCACCACTGGCAATGCTATGGTGCAGGGAGGAGAAGGGGGCTGCGGGCAAGCCCTTCAAGAGACAACAGAAGTACCCTTGGGTGGGCCCATGTTTCCCGGCACCTCGCCATCTGGGTATTCACTTGTTGACCCTGGTCTTTATTTAAAAGACATGCAAGAACCATGTTTTGATTATAGCTACACTGCTCTTGGCACAGTCCCGCACTTAAATCGACATCTGGGCTCCCAGGTGCTACCACAATGGCAAAGATCAGAAGGTAGGGCAGCTGCAGAAGGGAACGGAGAGAGCAATACTCGAGTATTTTCAGGTCCCGTGAACCTGAGACCCTCCTAAGCACTCTACAAACACTGAAACAGCTTAAAAACCTCACCACCAAGGGGAGGGGGACAGAGCACTTCTCTTCCCCAGCCTGCAGGATGGGTGCAGGAGCATCAGCAAGTTATGCAGAGCCTGACAAGGCCTGCGAACAGAAGCACTGTGACTTGTACTGGCACGCCAAAACGAGTAATTAGCAATTCGTTACTTCTTGCCCTAGCTTAGCTCTGAATTACTGACCCATGCTTTGCCTCTGTACCTTTCCTTAAGGGAGCAGGTGCCAAGATGGACAAGGAGTAATGCTGATCACACCAGCCATCCCCACAAAGGAAAAAAAGCCAGCACTAAACAGATTACGAGGTGTCTGTAAATAGTTGTTAACATTAGCCTAAAACCCATCACTAAACTACTAGCTTATGACTAGAAGCCAAAGGCTCTTCTCCCAGCCCCAGTCTTGTAGTCTTGGGGTCACTTCAAAACACCCCCCACCCCCCAAAAGCAAACCCACAACAGTCAGGACCAACTCACTATGTTCAGGAGTTCGGTAAGAAGTTTCTAGCCCTAGTAGTTGCAAGGAGCTCAAAACTGGACGTCCACAGGTTTAATAACAGACAAAAGATTTTAAAAGCTTAAAACAGTTGTACTCTGCCTACGGAGGCAGAAAGCCTGCTACAGTATAGCGTGCCAGAACAATAGAAAGGTTTCTCTATGAATTTGTAAGCCAAGCCCCATTTTTCATGGTCCTCTACTTCTCCAGGTCCATGGTTGAGCAATATGGAGCAAGCCTATTGTGGGCAACAACTATTCCCATCAACCTAAAGAGATGTGCATTTCGGAATTGCAAAAGTAATTGCTGTAGCCACGAGCAGCATTAATGGGTTGCATTGACAACACTCCCCATGAGCCCTGGCCTAGCTCTACCGGCTGCTCCGGACGTTTGACCGGTTCAGAAAGAAACAATGCAACTACCCCTTGTGCAACCAGAGCAAAGCCAAGCTGCAGCTAGGAGTTTTCTGCAGGATTTGGCATCAGACTTTCCCGGCAGTACGCCCTGGACCGCAGTGGGTTTAGTTTGGACCAAGGGTAGAAAACTCCAAAGCAGAAAATAATCTGCACATTACACTTCAGTGCCGGCACACGCGGATGATGCCAGCTTCACGCACTTGTTGATGGTAACCACAAGGTTATGGCAAACACTACCAGGCTCCTGCCTGGCTTACATGTGCAGACCACAAAATTTAGCTACCTGCTTGATAAGACCGAGAACCTGCCCTTTGCAAAAAGGGTTACTTTTCTGTCTGACTTAACACGCAGCCTCAGAGAAAACAATTGCTATGCATTTCAGAGGAATTATCTACAGAAGAGTTACATTTTTTGTCCTACTAAACTCTACCACTGGATGCCACACAGGTCCTGAGACCAACAACGAGACTTCAAAACCAGAAAAGGAAGTCAAGCTTGCTTCTTTTCATGCCCGCATAACAAGGAGGTCTCCAATTTTACCCTAATCAGCCCTTCCTATTCCATTGGCTTAGGCACCAACCATCTGTGCATGTCCTGGTCGTGACCAGGTCTTTCCTGACCAGTATCTATAGGTTTTCTTCCAGCTGGAGAAGATTACGACAGTACTGCCGTGCTGGGTTTCTGCTCCACGTCCAACGGCTCCCGGAGGCTCAGACCATATCCTCACCAGAGAAGGTTCCTCACTCGCTCATGAGCCGCATAGCTGCAACTCCGCTTTTGCAATGCACATTTTGCAACAGCCGTTTCAGCAGCGGTCACACATTACAGACTACAAGCGAGAGTCAAAGCCAGTTAGCTAAATTACCTGAATGTTTTAGCTCCTAGCATAGTACTTTTGTTTTTATGAGACCCCATCATGCACCTGCCTTGGCTGCCTGCTAAATATTAGATTAAACATGAGTTATTTTCAAAGCCTATGGCCAATTACCTGCAGGGTTGCATCCTCCACTCCTTTCCCCACATCCTGGCTGCAATCAGTGGGGTACAGTGGGCAACGTGCCAGCTTACAGAAGCGCACCTTGACGCTCTCCCCAATACCAGTTAGACTTGCACCCACTTTGCTTGTGGGCTAGACCACTATGGGCCAGCATGCCACAAATTGGCCCTTTGTCCTCCAAATGCTACTCCAGTCCCCTTCCCTTGACTAATCTGCTGCTCTGCTTCCTGCTCCCAGCCCTGTGATCCCAGTCCGATCCACTACTTTGCTTTCTGCTCCCTGCACTATATGCACACAAAGGCTGCCTGTGCCATAGCTTGGCCAATAACACAGATGGATGTAGAAAGGAGCATCTCTGCTGACTACCTTGCTAAAATTTCTTCTAAAGTGCATCTTCATAGAAGCGGAGCAGAATTTAGCAGCAAAATCTAAAAAGCCAACTTCGACAAATACCGGGATGCTGGATTTAAACTCTAGGGTCACTCTACTGGGATGTTCTCTCCCCACGAGAATTCGAATTGCTCATTTTGAACCGATTTGTAACCCCCCCCCCCGCCCCAGAAGAGCCTACTGGATTAGACAGTCCCTCTTTCTTGCATGCAAGCCTCATTACCAAGCAAGAGACATCTCATAGCTCTGCTCCTCGCCTAGCTCAGGAAGATCCCAGCAAATCAAACCTTCACCTCTTCTTGGGTTTCGTGGCGACTGCCTTTTATTGCACACATGCTACCCTTGAGCAGACACAACCTTCTGCACAAAGAGATTAATTTCCAAGGGCTACGTGCACCTTGTCTCCGCGCGGGGAACAAGAGAAAGACGTACGAGCTGACAAGACCATTCAGCGGGTGAAAGGTACTTAAACTGCACGAGCCTGTTCAGGTTACAGCACAGAGAAATTTGTCAAGCCACAGGGAGTAGCTGTTGAGTAGCACTGGTGGACCAATGAGCCATCTTCGCTCATTGACCATTAGCCTGGCAGCAGGAGCTCCGGCGATGATTTTCATCGTTGGCCTAATGGAAAGCGACACGTTGTGCATCCTGAGCTCCTCCGGTTAGGAATACAGTAATTCAGCGCGATAAGATGACAAATAAGAGGTAAGAAGTTAATGGAGTGCTGCCTTGTTGAGCAAGGCTTGTCATGCCTCATTAGATTTAAGAGAGTTATCTGAGCCTGGGTAATTATCAGAGACAGTAAAACTGTTGTATTAAAGATAAAAGCTAGTATTATAGAGAAATAATTAACTGCTTAATAGGGCATTTACTGTGCAGCGCTGTGGCAGGCTGTCCAAGATTTCAACTAAAAAGCCAGCCAAGATTACCAGGGCTTATACAGGCAGTGGAATAGTTCAGTAGGTTTGACCCAAGAGGTTAGGGGCAATGCAAAATCCACATTGAAGTGACTGGGTTCTTTGGAGAGATGAAAGCTACAGGCAACTGATAAACTCTTCAAAACAGGAACTTTTTCTGCTTTGGGAGTGCACCTCCTGCAGGAGACTTCCAGTGGCTACAGCCAAAGGTAGAGTAGAGGGGCCTTGAATATGCTAAAGTAGGGTGGTCATCATAGAGGGCAGTCCAGTTGTCCTCTATTGATACAAAACCGGATGCCTTTATGTCCACTATTTTTCTCTTCAAGAGACAAATAAATAGTGGACATAAAGGCATCCAGTTTTGTATCAATAGAAGACAACCAGACTGTCCTCTACAATGGCCACCCTAACGCCAAGTAGAAGCCATCACATGCACCCTACAAGTACCGGGGTCAACAGACCTTGCAAGCAGCAGCCTAGAAAATAGGTCACTGGAGGAAATGCAAGCAGGCGGGGGCAACAGAAGAGGCCTTCTCATTCTTCCTGAGAAAGTAAGGCAACAAGCTAATTGCCTCAGATGTAGAGCCCAGGAAACAGGCAAGAACTGGAAATCCTTGCACAGTCACAAAACTGCAATGCAACTGGAGTAAGATAGCTCACATGACTGGAGGACCATCACGGATGGATGCAAATGGCTCATGAAGAACAGGAGGAAGAGCTGTGCTTTGATGCAAGAGCTGTACAATCGCTCAGATCCCCAGTATGGAACTGGAGATGGATCTGCTGAAAGTCTGAGTTCAGGTCAGAGGGGAGAGCAGCAAGGGTGATGTTGTGGTGGGGATCTGCTAGACCACCAGACCAGGAAGACAAGGCTTCTTCCAAACAGCTACTGGAAATGTCCAGGTCACAGGACCTGGTTCTCATGGTGGGGGGGACTTCAGTCATCCTGACATCTGCTGGGAGGGCAATACAGCAGTGCACAGGCAGTCCAGGAAGATTTTGGACCGTGCTAGGGACAACTTTGTGGTGCAAATGCTGGAGCAGCCAACTAGGTGCCATGCTCTTCGTGACCCGATGATCAAACAGGGAAGAATAAATTGGTGGGCAATGTAGTATAGTGGATGGCAACATGGGCAGACGTGACCACGAGAAGTCAAGTTCAGGATCCTGAGAGAAAGGAAGGAGAGCAGCACAGTAAGGAACCTGGATCTCAGAAAAGCAGACTTCAGCTTGCTCGGGGAACTCGTGGGTGGGATTCCCTGGAAGGCCAGTCTGAGGAGGAGAGGAGTCCTCCTCCAGGAAAGCTGCCTGTACTTCAAAGAAAAAACCTCTTAAGGGTGCAGGAATGAGCCATCCTGATGTGCAGAAAGACTAGCTTGGCTTTGCAGGGAACGCATCAATGAGCTAACGCACAAAAAAAGGAAGCTTACAAGAAGTGGAAGTTTGGACAAACATCCAGGGAAGAGTATTGCTCAGGCATGCAGGGATGAAGTTGGAAAGGTCACAGCGCAACTGGAGTTGCAGCTAGCAAGGGACATGAAGGGCGATGAGAAGGGTTTCTACAGGTATGTCAGCAACAAGAGAAAGATCAAGGAAAGTGTGGGTCCCTCGCTGGTCTGGGGTGGGGAGGGTTTTATTCAATTTTTCATTAGCCATCTGGAAAACGAGATGGAGCGCACACTCAGCAAGACTACAGATGACACCAAAGGGCAACAAAAATGGTTGGGGCACATGGACTGAGGAGAGGCCAAGGGAATTGGGGTTATTTATAGTCTGGAGAAGAGAAGACAGGGGATTTAATAACCATTCTTCAAGTAGTTGAAGGCTGCTACAAAGATGACGCAGCTAGGCTCGTTCGCTCGTCTGCCAGCACTGAAAAAAGTGGCAATGAGAAATTTAGGTTTGTTTTCTTTTTTTACCAATATCCGTCTCCCTAGGAGGAGTAAAGCCCTAGGGCAGGCTATGCAGAGCGGTTGTGGGATCTCCATCCTTTGCAGTTTAGGACCAGGCTAGAGAAAGCCTTGGCTAAAATGATGTAGTTGGCCGTGGTCCTGCTTTGAGCAGAGGGTTGGACTAGATAATCCGAGGTCCCTTCCAACCCTCATTTTCTGCGATTCTTCCCACCCTTGTTCACTTGAATGCAATCTCTGTGGTGCAAGAAGGGTCTGTCTGCACATATGCATGTAATACCGCATGTGATCACAGCACTATAAATAATCCAGTCAGGTGTTATTTCATTAAGCGCATTTTGGAGACCAGAATATAGATTAAGTCCGGTTTTCAACAGGTGTTCACAAGGTCAAGTTGTTATAGCACGGTTTTGTGAACCCTAGAAGTCAAGGTGAATTTCAGACTTCTCTCCTAATGATTTTATTTGCGTATAAGGACTGAAACAAGCCTTTCTTTCGGGACACATTAATCATGGTTGACCTTAACCCAGAAAAACCGTTTGTTCAGCTGTCTGGAGCTGTACAAACATGCGATATTAGAACCCAATGGGCAAGGACTCAACAAGAGACAAGTTCAACGAGCTGATTTCATCCTGGCCAGCCCTTCATTTTGGAAACCTTGAGAACATGGAGATGAGGGAACTATTGGTTTCCTTTGCAGTGCTAGGAAACCTGCTAGTAGCTTTACAGGACAAAGAAACATGAAGGCGATTGCAGAGTGCTTACAACCAAGTTAAGCACGTGGCTAGCAAAGCTGACCAAAATGCAACATTACCTGCAAAAGAAAAGTCTCCCTATTTATGAAGCTTCATGGAGAGACCAGGTGAACAGATTTCCATAGCTTTTGAGCAAAGCAGCCAATGCTTCACCTTGGACAAGCAGAGGCTCATGCTTTTTGAATTCAAAAGACGCAAATTCCATCCTGAATGGCTGTTTCAGGATCACTATTTATACACTGCTTAATGGCCATTTTAGCATCAGATTAGTTTCTAAGGGGTAAGGCAATGCAGGCATTAAAATCTTGTGTTATTGTATATTAGGGCTTTTCATTCTTTAGTAGCAGGACTGTCATAAGAAGGACCTTTAGAAAACTGTCTTGCTTGCACATCCCAAACTGGGCCATCTGGCTCAAACACCTGGATTTTTTAAATTCATATCAACTCTTTTGAGCTGGTTGTAGACCTCAAACTTAACCCCCCCCCCCCCAAAACAGCCCCCTCTCCCCTCCAAAAACCAAACCACAACCTCCCTCCTCCCCCTCCTTAAGCCAACTCTGTAGACTGCACTGCTAAAAACTTGATTAGCCCATCTCAGTCTTTGCTGTTTAAAACCCAGCCTTCAGATGCTGTAAACCAGGTTGGCAAAGGCCAGGCCAATCAGAGATCTCCATCTGAATCCTAATTTCATGGCTCAAACTCGTCTGTGCTCTATTTTTTGAAGGAACAGTGTTTGTGGGTTAAACACAAATGCCAGTCTTCTGGCTCGAGCAGACACCACCAGCATGTCCAATGGAGCTGGCACTGTATAAACAAGACAAGATGTACATGGGGATCCAGGTTTTCTGTTTCATGTGGAAAAGTGTGGATTTCCCCCTTTAAAAGCAGGAAATTACAGGATTCCCCTTTTGCAAACCGCCTCCATGGGCTGGAGCTCTGCCAGCCTGCAAGGAGCCGTTTGCAAGAAGGGCAGGAAACGCCAAGCCCTGTCCCATGGGGGAGGGCACAGGGCAGGGCCTGGGAATCCAGCCAGGGCTGGCTCAGACCCACTTTGCCTCATGCAACCTTTGGCACGAAGTATTGGCATCGGTACCTGCCTCCTCCGGTAGGGCTGGGGTGGAGGAGAATAGGGTCAGGAGTCAGGGACATCAGCGTATCAGGCTGCTCGGTGCCACAAAGCAGTGGAGGGCAGGGACAGCCGCAGCTCGACCCACATCCTGGCGAGCGAAGGAAACTTCGATTGTCCATGATAAAGCCAAAAATCAACCCCCCAAAATACATAAGCATTTAGCATTTATTTTGGCTGAGGCACTGGTAGGCTTCCAAAGTGCTTTAAAATTGTAAACCTATCAATCGAACATCTTGTTCAACAGATATTATCCATCTATCTTAGCGGTGTTTCATTTTAATCATGGAAAAATGTGGGTTTGGGATTTTCTTCGAATTTGGGGGTTTTTTTAATTAAAAAAAAAATCCAGTCAGAGAAAACCAGGATCCCTAGGTCATAGGGATGCCTGCTGACTAGCTCCCAAAACGAGGCCTGTACTCCCAACTAACCAATGGTTACCGGGCCAAAGAGATCCAAGGCCTTGCGCAACACAACCTTGGCATTAATACCCAGGTCACTACTCAAGCACTGAATCATACACCAGTGCCTTGTTGCCCCCAGTGGCATCCATCAACTCAAGCAAACCCATCCCACAATGGAGGTGGGCAGATCACACGTGCACCCCCTCGCCCCTCAAACTTTGCTGCATCTGCAGTTGAATGCGTGATCTCCAGCTGGTCTCCCCAGGCAGCTACAGACTCACCGATTTCCCCATTTCCTGGAAGACCGTCATCCTCGTATCCAGGGACTGCTTATCCTGAACCCGCAAAATATTAGACCGACAGACCAGCTGGAGATGTATATATTTTCCAAGGGGAACTTTGGTACCTATGCAACTTAAAGGAAAAGAAGGGAGATGGGACCATTTAAATCCTCTGCCAGCCAGATACTGGAACAGTGCTAAGAGTGACCGCAGAAGAGACTAGTTCTCTTTCACGTGAACAAGAGACTTTCCAGCTGCAAATTTAGCAAACTCATTAGGAACAAGGTACCAATATCCTCTCTCTAGATTAACCTGGTCAGGTCTACTCAGCTTCCAAGGCAGGGTGGAGAGAACTGCCATCCACTGGCAGGACCCATGATGCTCTCAGGCTAGGAAGAG
>JAGPOW010001296.1:134388298-134418438 GCA_030014935.1 Caiman crocodilus
AGGGACCTGAACCTGTTCAGCCTCAGCAAGAGGAGGCTGAGGGGGGACCTGGTGGCTGCCTACAAGCTCATCAGGGGAGATCATCAGCAAATAGGAAGATCCCTATTCTCCCCAGCACCACCTGGGGTGACGAGGAACAATGGTAAGAAGCTGATGGTGAATAGGTTTAGGTTGGAGATCAGAAGGCAATATTGTACAGTTAGGGTGGCCAAAATCTGGAACCAACTTCCCAGGGAAGTGGTCCTCGCCCCTACCTTGGGCAAAGTCAAAAAGAGGTTGGATGATCACCCATCTGGGGTCTTGTGAATCCAGCATTCATCCCTGCCTGTGGCAGGGGGTCAGGCGAGATGATCTGTTCAGGTCCCTCCTGACCCTAGCTACTATGAAACTATGAAAAGACCTGTGATACTTGTACCTGTAAGAAAAATGGGATGTTTGTGACAAGTGGAAAGCAGAGAATTTTTTTTCCTGGAGAAAAGTAAAGGCATTTGGACTATACTGCTATAGGTACAGTGACAAAGGCCCCTACTGAAAAAAAGCTCATGGTTAGATCACTTCCTCAAATAATGTAAGTTATTCTGGCACGAGACTTGTTTGCGGTTATACACAGTGTGAACACAGGCACGGTGGGAAGGAGGTTACCAGCAGTTAGAGGTGTGGGGTTTTACCAGACTCCTAACCAACACTGATATACCAGCAAGACTGTGTGATGTATGTTTGGTGCTGATCTTTCTGTCTCACTCAACACAGGCTTTTGCTGTATTTGGATCTCACGTTGCAGGCACGCACTTTGGATCATGTCTGCTTTGCATCTATATCTTTCTTTTTACTTCTTTTTCAACCAAGATGCCTGGCAGTTGTAAAGGGGATGCAGATGAATAATACTTCTGTCAAGGTTACTGATAAATAGAGCCACTTCTAGCCACGGGTGGGAGCAGACAACAGAAGATCAACACTACAATGTCTTACTTTTTCCTGCCTTAACCTATACAAAAGTTTGTAAACTGATCTGCAGCTAGCAAGGGACATATAAGTCAACATGAAAAGCTTTTATGATCACATGAGAAGAGAAAGACCAAGGCAAGCGCAGGGCCATTACTTAATGGAAATGAAGAGAGAATAGAAAACGATGCCGAGAACAAAGTCCCCAGCCCAGAGAGGGGGCTGAGCAGGGTTACAGAGAGTCCCTCCCCAGCCCAGAGATGGGGCTGAGCAAGAGAACAGGGTTTCCAGGCCAGAGACGAGGCAGAGCCCAGAAACAGAGCTCCAGGCTCGGCAGAGGACCTGCCAGCCAAGGAGGGTTGGGATGAGGGATTAGAGGGTCTACAGTCCCCAGGAGGCACTGCATGAGAGGTCAGGGGTCTGCAGGCCCGGAGAAAGAGGGCAGAGAGACCCAGGAGGGGCTAAGAGAAAAAACATTGGATGTGCTAATACCCACAAGGCTTGGGACGTGGTGTAGGGGAGGAATGGAGCCATGCAATTTGCCCTTAAGGCTAGAGGTGCCCTGCAGGGGCACAGCCAGGAAGAGAGGGCCTATTTGGCACGAGGGCTGGGTCCAGGAGGGACCCACTGAGGAGCTGATCGGACTCAGGCTCACTCTAAGGCCCATGGGTAGCCTCCCTTACTTAATCTCAAAAACAGCAAGTGGGCAGGCAATTAAGGAAGGGCCATATTAGAGAAAGAGCCAGGCAGGAGCCACACAGACCCCAGGGGGTATGGCAGCCACCCCTCTGGCTTGAACCTGCCACTGTAAGTTAGATGTGTTTATGTTGGAAAGGCCTGATGAATTTACCCTAGAGTACTTAAGGAACCAGCCAAAGCAATCTCAGAACTATTAGCAATTATCTTTGAGAAGTTGCAGAAGATGGGGAAGGTCCCAGAAGGCAGAAGGTCAAACGTAGTACTTATCTTTGAAAAGGGAGAAAAGGAGGATTTGAGGAATTATAGACCAGTGAGCCTAGCTTCCATACCCAGAAAGAGACTAGCCCAAATTATTAAACAATTTATTCTCACCCAGAGAATAATAAGGTGATAAAAAGTAGCCAGCCTGGATTTGTATCAAACCAATCTAATTTCCTTCACTGATGGGATAATTAGCTGCTGGAGAAAGGCTAAGCAATAGATATGTTGTACTTTGAGTTTAGGAAGGCTTTTGACACGGGTAGCCCCCATGCAACACACATGCCACAAGTGGCACGGGCGGCCTCTCTGTGTAGCACGTGGCAGTTCAGCGTGGGAGAAGGCAGCACAATGGCAGAAAGGGAAGGAAGCAGAAAGCAGAGCCGCAGATCAGGCAAGGAGCCCAGGGCGAGAAGCAGAAAGCAAAGCAACAGATCAGGTACTGCAAGGAAATTGGAGTGGCACCCAGGGAGGACACGGGGCATCATTTGTGGCACGCCTGGCCCTCACTGCCTTTTGACGTTGTCTTACATTATATTTTCATGAGCAAACTGGTGAAATTTGATAGAGATGAAATCACCATAAGCAGTGGGCCCAGCTAAAAAAATACTTGAAGGGGAAACATTGGGTTTCTTTGCACAGGTTTAACCTCTGAATCTGTAGGAAGTGCAACTTTGGGGTTTCAGTGCATACCATAGACTAGGGGTTCCCAACCTTTTTCTGCTGAGGACCGGCAAACTGGGGACTGGAAGTGACCGTGGACCGGCAAACTGTGGACCAGCAGTGACCAGCATAATGCGGGCAGTCATTCAACCATTTTCATAGTAGTATAAAAAAGGGTTTGCTGCCAGTCCACAGTACGCTGGTCACTTCCAGTCTGCGATTTGCTTGTCTGCAGTTTGCCAGTCTGCGATCACTTTTGGTCCATGGCAGCCAACCCTCCTGTGGACCAGCAACCAACCCTTTGTGGCCTGGTACCAGCTCATGGCCTGGGGGTTGGGAGCCCCTGCCTAAGACCATGTCTGTAGCTGTCACTGTCTTAGATTCGTAGATTCATAGATGCAGGATTGGAAGGGACCCTGCAGATCTAGTTGGACCCCCTGTCCTGAGCAGGGGAGAGAACTGGGCTCAAATGACCCCAGCTAGGTAATCGTCAAGCCTTCCTTTAAAGACCCCCAAGGTAGGAGCCAACACCACTTCCCTTGGAAGTTGGTTCCAGATCCTAACCGCCCTGACTGTGAAGTAGCGCCTCCTGATGTCTAGTCTGAACCTACTCTCTAACAACCTATAGACATTATTCCTCGTTACTCTGGGAGGCGCTCGTGGAACAAGGTCTCTTCCAAACCTTGCTGGTCCTCCCTAATAAGTTTATAGACGGCCACCAGGTCCCCCCTCAGCCTTCTCTTGTGCAGGCTGAACAGGTTCAGGTATGTAGCCTCTCCTCGTAGGACCTGCCCTGCTGTCCCCGCATCATGTGGGTGGCCTCCTCTGGACCCTGCCCATGTTGTCCACATCCCTCCTGAAGTGTGGCGCCCAGAACTGGATGCAGTACTCCAGCTGTGGCCTGACCAGTGTTGCACAGAGGGAGAGGATCACCTCCTTGGCCCTGCTTGTGATGCATCTGTGGATACATGACAGGGTACAGTTGGCCTTCCTGACCGTGTCCCCACACTGTCATCCCATGTTCATTTTGGCATCAATAATGACTCCAAGATCCTTTTCAGCCTCTGCGCTGATGAGAAGGGAGTTCACCAGCCTGTAGGTCTGCTGCTGGTTCCTACTGCCCAAGTGCATCACCTTGCACTTGTCAGTGTTGAACCCCATCCTGTTCTCACTTGCCCACCCCTCTAACCTGTCCAGGTCCAGCTGTATCCTGTCCATCCCTTCTAGCGTGCCCACCTCACCCCAAATCTTGGTGTCATCAGCGAATTTGAACCAGGTTGCTGATAAAGAAATTAAACAGTGCAGGCCCAAGGACTGAGCCCTGGGGGGCTCCACTGCTCACATTCCTCCAGGTCGAATATGATCCGTCCACCACCACTCTCTGAGTGCGGCCCCTCAGCCAATTTCCTGTCCATCTGACTGTGTAGGCATCGATGCCACAGTTGCCTAGCTTTTTAATGAGAATGGGCTGAGAGACAGTGTCAAAGGCCTTCCTGAAGTCCAGAAAGACTACATCCACCGTGACACCTGCATGACGTCCAGTGATTTTGTGACCTGACTGTAGAAAGCAATCAGGTTGGTCTGACAGGACCTGCCCCTAATGAACCCATGTTGGTTGCCTTTGAGCATCATCCCCACTGCTGGCCCTTCTCAGATGTGCTCCTTGATAATCTTCTCAAAGAGCTTCCCCAGGATCGAAGTAAGACTAACGGGCCTAGAGTTGCCCAGGTCCTTCCTCCTCCCTTTTTTGAAGATGGGGACCACATTGGCCGTCTTCCAGTCATCTGGCACCTGGGCAGGGCACCATGAGTGCTCGTAAAGCCATGCCAGGGGCCCCGTGATAACCCCTGCCAATTCCCTCAACACCCTGGGGTGGAGAGCAGCTGGACCTGCTGATTTGAACACATCCAGCCCCTACAGAAGTTCCCTAATTTGGCCCTCCTTGACCCTAGGCCTGGCGGAGTCTCTCCTGAGTCCATCCTGAATCTCAGTGGAGGAAGTCCTGGTCCCTGCACAAGAAAACGGAGGCAAAGAAATTGTTAAAAAGGTCTGCTTTTTTCTCTGGTGCAACCACCAGATTGCCTAGCATATCCTGCAGGGGCCCCACATTACCCGGTGCCTTCTTCATACTCCCTTTGTATTTAAAAAAGGAATTTTGGTTGTCTTTGATCCTTGATGCTAGCCTTAGTTCTGTATCTGCCTTAGCTTTCCTAACAGCCTCCCTACAGACCCAGGCGATGGACGTATATTTCTCTTTGGTGATAGCCCCTCCCTTCCACAGTGTGTACCCCTCCTTTTTGGCAACTGGGCATTCCCGAATGCCTTTGGTGAGCCAGGGGGGCTTTTGAGCACTCTTGCCCCTTTTGATTCTCGTTGAGATAATCGGCCCTTGGGCTCTGAGTATCATCTCCTTAAGAAACGACCATTCATCTTGAGCTCCCAGTTCCCCTACTCTCCAGGACCCCAGTGCCTCTCCTACCAATCTCCTCAATGCATTGAAGTTGGTCCTCCTGAAGTCAAGGGCTACTGCCTTGCTGCAGGCCCTCGACACCCTGCGCTGGATGGTGAATTGCAGGAGGCAATGATCGCTGTCGCCCAGGGGGTCGAGGACCTGGAGTCCCCTCGCCAGGTCATCGCCTGTGCCCAGGACCAGGTCCAGCAGGCCATTCCCTCTGGTAGGACTGTACACTTCCCGGGTTAAATGGAGGTCCTGGATCTCGGCCAGGAACCTCTGTGAGCGGCCCGACCTGGCTGACTGCTCCTCCCAGCAACTGTCTGATTAATTTAGATCACCCATGACAACTACATCCCTTGCCTTAAGTGACTCCACAAGCTGACCCATGAATATGCAGTCCAGCTCTTCCCCTTGGTTGGGAGGTCTGTAGTAGACCCTCACTGTTAAGTCCCTTTCCCCACGACCCCCCTGTATCCTGACCCAGAGCACTTCAGCCTGCCCCTCCTCTGACCCCTTCCTGCTGGCTGAGGATGTGCATTGCTCTTGGACGTCCCAGGATTATCTGGACCCCTGTCACTTACCTGGGTACTACTTGTCACGTCACCTGTCTTGCTTGGGAGGTGTCCTCAAGTCTTCCTGTGGCCCCGTCCCCTGGTGAAGCTAGTTTAAAGCACGCCGCACAAGATCAGCCACCCTGGGAGGGAAGACATGCTTGCCTTTAGGGTGAGGCCCGTGCAGGCGGCTCCGGGCGGCAGTGGAGGCCTCGTGCCAAATGCACACCAGGTGAGGCGACTGGGTGGCAGTGCCAACCCTGGTGTGCTCAGGGTCCTGGGTAGGTGGGACTATGTGAGGGGAGCAGATGACTTCGGAGACGGGAGCGAGATGGAACAAAACAAACTTTACTTACTTCAAACGAAGGGCAACTTATATACAGAGTTGGGGTGATGATCAAGATGAGACAGGTGAGTACAGGCAATCAGTCAACGTGAAAGCGGTTACAACACGATGCGGTGCGATTAAGGCGCGATGATTACAGCCCGATGTAAGCGTACTGCAATACTCCTTCGCTAGCGATGTTCCCCAACCTCTGGGGCCTCTGAGAACTGGGGTGAAACACCCTACTTGGAATCCACATTTCTAGAGTGAAGCCTTTCAACTACCCCTCTCACCAGTGACTCCTCCACCTCGCTAATCACCAACCGCCCACACCACACACTTTCCAATGGGGTGACTAGCTCAGTGGATGCTTCTCAAACCTTGTCAATCAATTAAATGGGTCAGACAGTTAACCCTTATTGTTATCTATTACTCTTAATACATGTTCTCTGCCACTTCATTACCTCCTGCTATGGTCACTTCACTTAATTTCTTAACAACACAAAGTCAGAACATAATAACTCCAACTCGTTATCATGTAAGAGATGACAGTTTAGCTAACAATCTGGTGGGAGGCACACACTATATTAGCACATAGGGGAGAGGTGTAGCCCATCCCACCTAAGCAAGCCCCCCTGCACGAAAGTATGGGTCGTTATCCAGGAACCTGAGGCCTGCTTGGTGGCACCGACTCCATACCGTCAATTGACCTTGCCAATGCAGGCCTCGTGTTGACGTCCACATCTACTCACCGGGAGAATAGAGGAGAATACCACCTGTGCCACCATCTCCTTGAGCTTGGCCCCAAGGGCTTCGAGGTCTTTCCTGATGCAGTCTGCGTTGCGGTCTGGGTTGCCTGTAGCCGTGTCATTTGTTCCCACATGGATAAGAACCATGGGGTACTGGTCTGAGGGTCGAATGTAGGTTAGGATCCTCTCCGTGATATCATGAACCCTAGCCCCCGGTGTGTAGCAGACCTCTCATGCCATGAGGTCTGGCCGGCAGATGGGACCCTCCGTTCCCCTTAGGATGTAGTCCCCGATGGCGAGGTCCTGGCGTTTCTTCCTCGTGGTGCACCCCCTCTGCGCCGTCTGTCATGCGTGGAGTGGCACTGTCCCTGCTGGAGGCATGCCCTTTATCCTTCTTTACACCAGGGCTGCCACGGCCTCATATCTGTTGTTCCCCAGTTATACCTGGGGAGCCTTCACCACGCTATCCCAAGCAGCCCTGGTTCTGGTGGATACCTTCCATCCTGCAGCATGTGGCATGGTCAACATAGGCAACATTGCATCCCAGACCAGATTCTCCAGAACTACCTTCAAGACCCCACAAGTCTTCTCACAGATCAGATGAACCAGACGATGGATAGATAACTAGCGATGGCCTAGACGTTGCCTCTTAGAGCCTCCTGTGATCGTCAGCATTTTCTTCCCAAGCCTTTTGCCTTCCTTGCCACAAAAAGGTCTGTTGGCCGAGCGCTCACAGGTCTCTCAGAAGGTCATGGTCGAACTGGGAAGGCAATGCGAGTGAGGTCCCACAGGGGTCTCTCCTGGGCTTTGCTTCAGTTAACCATTTTCATTAATGACTTTTAAAATAGAATAACATTTTGGACAGCGCCAAGCTGGGAGGGGGTTGCAAGTACTCTGGAGAACAGGATTAGAATTCATAATAGTCTTGATAAATTGAAGAAATGGTCTGACATTCATACGGTGAAAGTCAATAAAGACAAATGCCAAGCACAATACCAGACAAGGAGAAATCAAATATACACAAATACGAAATTGGGAGTAACTGCTTTGGCAACAATAATCTTCTGCAGGAAGACTTTGAATCAGTAATGGAAAATGAGGCAATAGTGTGATGCTACTGCAAAAAAAAAAAAAAAGCCAATGCTTATTCTGGGATTTACAAAGAAAGTTTTATGTGTAAGAAATGGAAAGTAATTATTCTGCTCCACTCTACATTGGGGAGTCCTCAGCTGGAATACTGCGCCCAGATTTATCCCCCAAAAGTTTAAAAAATGTAGACAAACTAGAAATAATCCAGAGAACGATGCGATGTTTAGAAAGCATGACCTATGATCAAAGGTAGAGGGAACTGGGTTTTTCAATTAAAAAAAGCAAGACTAAAAGGGAAATGATAATGACCCTCCAGTATGTGCAAGCTTGCTGTAAGGGGCTGGGTGATCATTTGTTTTCCACGTCTAGTGGAACCAAAAAAAGAATAAATCTTTTCAATTTGTAGCAAAGAAGAGACTTAGGTTTCCTATTAGAAAAGGGATTTTCTAACTATCGAGTTAGAAATATAGAAGAACACAGCTAGGAGGGCTCTCGGGAGAGCATCGAGTCCGACACCCGGCTCAGGGCAGGGACATCCTGGTCGGTCTAAGCCATCCAAGACGAATGCTCGTCTAACCTGCTCTTAGAAACTCCCAAGGACGGGTTTTCCACAGCCCCTCTAGGTCATCTATTCCAGCACACTGCCACCCTCTGAATACCTAATGTCCAACCTAAATCTCCCTTGTTGCACTTTAAGCCCATAACTTCTAAGCCTGTCACCGGCGGATATAGAGAACAATTGATCGCCATCCTCTTTAACGACCTCTTTTGTGTTTGAAGGCTGTTAGCAAATCCCTCCTCAGCCTTCTTTTTTCCAGGCTAAATAATCCCATTTCTTCCAACCTTTCCTTATTTGTCATGTTTCCTCGAGCTCTTGTCATTTTTAGTGCTCTTCACCGGACTGTTTCCGATTCTTTACATCATTCTTGAAGCGAGGTGCCCAGACTGGGCACAGTATTTCAGGTGAGGCTTCACCGAGAGTGGAAGAATTGCTTTCCCTGACTCACATGAGACAGTCCTATTAATATATCCCAGTATGCTAGTACCTTTTGGGCAACAAAGCTCTACTGTTGATTCATATCCAGCTTGCAGTCCATTGTACCCAGCTCCAGCGTGGGGTTTTTCTTTCTGCAGTACTTCTGTCTGACCAGTCATTCCTCCATTTTATATTTGTTCACTTGACCGTTCAATCCTAAACATAGTATTTTTCACGTATCCTTATTAAATGTCATCCAGCTTATTTTAGATCATTAGGAAAGCACTAAAACACATTTATAAAAATGTGGAGTGAGTTCAGCAACAAAAATGATTCATACTTGTTCCCACCTCAATGCTAGGGTTTGATTTGATGATTTGATTTGATTTGATTAGATTTGACGATCTCTTTAGGTTTGTTCCCCTACATTTTTATGATGTTAGCGTCTATCACTGATCATTTCCTATTGATCTTTTTTCTATCGGTCTTTTAATTGATTTTCAGTTGGTTCAGAGTAAGCACTTTCTGTAAAAAAAAAAAGCAGAGAAAAATATGGCCCATAGGCTAGATCTGGCCCACCAAGGGATCTTATCCGGCCCTGCCGGGCCCAGGCTGTGACACATGGAACTGGTCTTGCAACCCCCGGGCATGCAGTGGGACTGGGGTGGCACGGCAACTGGACTCTGCATCCCAGCAGCCCCAGTGGTGGTGGCTGCTTCCGGGTGCTGCTGCCAGTATTGCTGCTACCATTGGTCCTGACCCTGCTGCCCAGGCACCCCGGGTTGTCCGCCCCACACCTGCTTCCGGGGGCATCAGATGGAGTGGATGGGCAGGGTCTGCGTGGAGACTGGCTCAGGACCGGGTCCTGACACCAGGTCCTGCACAGTCATTTAGTATTCGCATAAATACTTTCTCATGCGAGTAGTGAACGGCCATGCAGTAACAACTGCACAGTCTGCCGCTCATGTAGACGTGGCCCGTGTGAACAATGATGGTGGCTGCCGGTGTACTGTAAAGGTACTGTGCGATTCCTGTTCTACTCAAGTACATCATAAAGTCATCACCAGACACTACCTGAAAACAATTATTTCTTTTACAGAAGGCAACACGGCACCCATTAGTCTGCAAAAGCGGATAGGATATAGACTCAGTCTGTGAGAGGGCCTATATGACAAAGTCATCTGTGATTGCAGGGGCTGGATCTTGATGATCCAGAAGATCCCGTCCAGTCCCAAGTTTGGATGCTGAATTTCCCAAATACATGGGTAAATTAAGGAAAGACATCTATTTAGTGGATTGTCCATCTGCTCATCCAACCTAAAATGAATAGATACACTGAGTAGGATCCTGCAGCTCTTGTTTGCCCAACAGTCGTGACTCTTGCTGAAGTAGCAGCTCTCACGGGAGCAGGGCTTAGCACTGCAGACCCAACATTTCAGCCGGCCAAAATCTGATGTTAAAAGCCAGCAGTGATTGCTCCTGAGACTCATCTGAGCTAAATATGTGCCACTTGAAAGGATTAGAGCAGAGGTGTCTAACTCACCTGGCTCTGCGCACCAGATGAGCAGCACAGGGTTGACCCTGCAGACCAGATCAGGCCCAAGGACCCTCCCTCCCATAGCATGCTGGATCCAGCACCCACAGTGCTTGCTTAGGCCAGAGCAGGATGTAAGCCCCACGTGGGGCCTGCTCCAGCTGGGCCAGGATGGGTGCCGTATGCAGTGCTGCATCCAGCATGCAAGGGATTCATCTCCCTGCACCACATGACAGATCCAGCACCTGCTCTGACTGGTCTGGGACTGCATGGTGTCTGCTCTGGGACCTGTGCTGTACATGGTGCCCACCCCAAACTGGCTGGAGTGGGTGCCATGTGTGGCATATGTCATAGATTAGCAGATGCAAGCACCATTGGCGCGGGATCCAGAATGCAAGGTGGGGGGTCCCAGACTGGCTCTGCACAGGTACTGCGTGCGGGTCCTGGAGTGGGCGCTCCCGGGCCAGCACTGGGGGCTGGATGCCAGGCTCCATGGGCCAGCTCTGGTGCTTGGGCTGGATCTCTGACAGCCATGGATTAGACTGCTTTGTTTTCATCCTGTCATCTCTTTGGAGACTCCAGCCTCACACTAGTTTTCATCCAGACTTTCTGTACTTATCTTTCACTACAAAAGGGGCTTCACATATTCTCCGAGGGTAATGAGATTTTTCCCTTGGCTTCTCAAGACAAGAAGTTTCAAAGTCAGCTTCTTTGTACATTGTTACTACAATGCCTCGGAAAACTTGGACTCCCCAGGGATGTTGGGAGGTTACCAGCCTATAACAATAGTTCACAACGACTCACTAGGTTCCCCGGCTGCAGGCAGGAGGTTGTAGAGGCCTCTGATACCCTTCACGCTTCCTTGCCGGCATTTTGTGCCTTTATTTAGGGCAGCTATCTGGGTTACCCTTTCGCTCCCTCTGATGGCAAAACAACCGCGCTAGAGACCACATTTTACAGGATTTCCTCAGTTGAAGGGCACGTAATTCTGAGAACGATTTGGCTCCACGCCATACAGGATACTTGGGAACTGGCCAGGGGATTTCGGGTT
Source organism: Caiman crocodilus (assembly GCA_030014935.1). Classification (NCBI taxonomy): domain Eukaryota; kingdom Metazoa; phylum Chordata; order Crocodylia; family Alligatoridae; genus Caiman; species Caiman crocodilus. The sequence continues at coordinate 134,399,591 of JAGPOW010001296.1, forward strand.
GCCAACCATCCCCCACCCTTTACACAGAAGACAAGAGGGCTGTGTTAGACCCCTGATCAGTTTTAATTCATGCATTTAAAATCCCCCGCTATTTATTTATTATTGGCTAGAGGTATTTCGGGAGCGCTGAGGGACTTTCACCGCAGACGGGGATCCCACTGCGAAAGGCTCCGAACAAGCAAACGCTCCCTGCTGTGAAGGTAATGGGGTAATGCAATGCACTGTGCCAGGCACCTGCAACGAGAGGTTATTGTAACTCTCAGAATAATATGATTTCCTAGTGAAAGACATCATATAGTTGTTTTTTTATCCTAAAGTTCAGATCCTCGGTTGCTATAAGTTGGTGTAAGCGAAGGAGTGATGCAGGGAATGATCTGGCCCAATATCTACTGCTGAAAATGAATGGTAAACTAAGCTGCAATTTTACTCCCTGGGACAGAAGCCTAGGAAAATAGAGCTGCAAGGGACTTTGGGGAGTCATTTATCAGCCCCCTGCCTCGGGAGGCGCTACTTCACTGTCGGGGCGGCTAGCTAGGATCTGGAACCAGCTTCCAAGAGAAGCGGTGCTGGCTCCTACCCTGGGGGTCTTTAAGAGGAGGCTGGATGAACACCTTGCCGAGGTTGTTTGACCCCAGCGCTCTTTCCTGCCATGGCAGGGGTCAGACTTGATGATCTGCTCAGGTCCCTTCCGACCCGACCAACTATGAACCTATGATGGCAGGATCATCCCTGACTAAACCAGTCCAGTCAAGTGTTTATCTAGCTTGCATGTAAAAGCTGCAAGGCTGGAGGCTCCACACCCTGTCTAGGTGATCAGTTCCAGTGCGTAACTACCCACAGAGCTCAAAAGTTCCTGCTTCTCTCCAAACTAAAGCTCTCCTACTATCATTTAAGTACTTATCCTGCCCGCTTTGGACATGGAGAATGGCTGATTGCCATCCTCTTTGTAACAAGAGGTACTGGGTTATAGCAGTTGATAGCGCAAGATAGGTAGGGTAGGCCTCAAGTTGCACAATTTCTGTCCAGGCCTGGAAATCAAACCAGGTTCAATTGGCATCAAACAACACCCAGCCAGTAACCCTCGGGCTTGCTATGCAACATTATCGGTCTATACCATACCTACTCGAGTCGTACCTTATGGGCCTGACATTGCATAATCTTACTTTCATGCATGCAAAATTGCGGGACTAGATGCTAAAAAAAAAAAAAAAAACTGCAAAAATGTATCCAAGAAAACCCACCTATTTCAGTTCCCTTTGGCAGCCTATAGCAAATGTTACTGTTCACCGTGGGTTAAACCGCATTTCACGTTGATGCGCTAAATCAGGAGCAGGCAAAATACGGCCCGAGGGCCAAGATTGACCCGCCAGGCAACTCCATCTGGCTCGTGGGGCTCGTCCCTGCCCTCGCTGCCCCTCTACAAGCTGGTGCCTCTGTACAGGAGGTACAGCTCCGGCTGCTAAATAAACCCCCCATGGAGGAATGAAGCCCGCTGCCCGCCTGTCTCACTGATGTGCATGCAAACACCAATAAAGCTGTCCGCTACAACAAGCTTTGTGGTACCTGCATGAGAGGGACTGGGCACACCTTTTCGATTCCCTTGGCTCAGTTGACTAAGGGAGGCTACTTTCTGTGCTTCAGGTTAATAGAAACCCTCCAAGATCCCACGTCTACAGGGCTGTGTATTCTCGGCAGCACAGGGCCCAGATAAAGGGCTGAGTCTGGGTGGTGGCAGCGGTAACCCAGGCTTGCAAGTGTGCTCCAGGAAGGGGGCTGCCCTGTAGTTGGTGCCCCTGGGGAGGCACCCAAAGCTGGGGTTTTGGTGGGGTGAAGTGAAGTGGGTATCTTGGCACAGGAGCACCCCCAATTGGCCTGCCACACCCCCACCCACCCCAGCCTGGCCTGACCCACCCCAGCCCTGAGCCAGGGCTGATAGGGACAATAAGCCTCTGCCTGGCAGATTCCAGGGCCAGGGCCTCCCACTGGCAGAAAGGGGGCAGGAGTAGGGGGAGTTGCATGCTATGGGGCTGGGCCAGGCTGGCCCCACATGCTGCAGGAGTGCAGGAGCTGCATGCTATTGGGCCAAATTGGGCTGGCCCTGCATGCTGCTACCATGGGTGGCTATGGCCTGGGATGGGAGCACAGGAGCTGCGTGTTGCGTGGCCAGGTTGGCCCTGTGCGCTGCCATCATGTGCGGCCAAGGGCTCAGGCAGGTGTGCTGAGGCATGGGGCTGGCCCCACATGCTGCTGCCATGTGCAGACAGGGACTTGGACAGGAGCTGCGTGTTACAGGGCTGGTTGGGGCTGCCCCACACACTGCTGCAACATGCAGGGAGCTGTGTGCTATATGGCTGGGTGGGGCTGGCCCCACTCACTCCCACCACATGCAGCTCCTGGGACTCACACACTCCAGGGACTCCCAGGACCCCTCCCCACCCACACACCCTGCTACACAGCCCACCCCCACCATACCCCAACACACACCAACACCTTCCCACAGCTCCCACACCCCAACCACATATCCCTACCCACACCACTCCACACCCACCCCCCCACCCACCATACCCACACCTCCTCCACACCCTGCCGTACACAATATATGAGAGTAAGACTGTATTTCAAGCTGTTATGTAATTGCCGATAGATGTTTAATTTAATATTCACTGAATAAAATAAACAACTGTGGGTTAGATTATTGCCCCATTAAGGGTGGGCCCAGGCCAGACCCCACGTTCCTGCTACTTCAAGGCCTTTTCCATCTCACTGAACCACCCTCTATCCGTTTTCTTTCTCCTTGCCTCACTTGTTTTCTCCTCCTGGCTGTTAAATGGGCCAGCTTCAAGAGGAGGGTTGAGGAACGTGCTAAATCAGGGCTGGCCAACCTGGGGCATGCTTACCAGGGTGGCATGGGCAGCTTTTGTGTGTGGCATGCAGTAGACCACGGAGGGGAAAGGCAGCACAGTGGTAAATAGGGTAGGGAGCAGAAAGCAGAGCAGCAGATAGGTGGGGAGTAGAAGACAGAGCAGCAGATAGATATGTCTACTTTGGTTAGTCTGTAAGGTGCAAATCTACCCTGCCTTCATATAAACAACCTACAAGGCATCAAGCTTTTGTCAGCATCATAGCAGAGGAAAGTTATAATGGATAGATTGGGAGAGGGACAAGGAAGTCGCCTGGAGACGTTTATGGGGAGTTGCTCTCAAACCCGCGGGACCGTATGGGAGGCAGGATGAAAATTAAATCCTCTGCTTTCCTTGTTTGCATGGAGGCTGCCAGGCAAGAAACATTTCTACTGCAGGAGCACCGAGAAGTTTCAAGAGGCCACGTGCTCTTGTACCAGGTGCTGGTCAAACCTCTAAGAAATGATAATGCCTTCTGCAATTAGAAGACAAGTGTGGGTGGGTGGGAGGACAGAGTAATAAAGACAGGGGAAATAGTGTAGACACGTCTGAAAGATGCAAGCTTTTAAAATGAAGACCTCAGCTGGGGAGAGTCCGTAAAACTCCATTTTCCTCAAAAGAGCTGTCCAGCTTTCTCTAGTGGAGGACCTTATAGTTTCTTAGTTGGTAGGTCGGAAGGGACCTGAGCAGTTCAAGTCCGACCCCCTGCCATGGCAGGAAAGGATGCTGGGGTCAAACAACCCCGGCAAGGTGTCCCTCTAGCCTCCTTTTAAAGACCCCCAGGGTAGGAGCGAGCACCACTTCCCTTGGAGGTTGGTTCCAGATCCTAGCTGCCCTGACCGTGAAGTAGCGCCTCCTGATGTCTAGCCTGAATCTACTCTCCGTCAACTGACGGCTGTTATTCCCTGTTACTCCCGGTAGTGCTCGGGGGAACAGGGACTCTCCCATTGCCTGCTGGTCTCCCTTGGCTAGTTTATAGATGGCCACCAGATCCCCCCTCAGCCCTCTCTTGCAGAGGCTGAACAGGTTCAGGTCCTTTAGCATCTCCTCATAGGGCCTACTCTGCTGTCCCCTGACCATGCGGGTGGCCTCCTCTGGCCCCTCTCCAAGCTGTCCACATCCCTCCTGAAGTGCGGCGCCCAGAACTAGACGCAGTGCTCCAGCTGTGGCCTGACCAGTGTCGCATAGAGGGGGAGGATCATCTCCTTGGACCTGCTCGAAATGCATCTGTGGATGCATGACAGGGTACGGTTGGCCTTCCTGACCGTGTCCCCACACTGTCAGCCCATGTTCATTTTAGCATCAATACTGACTCCAAGATCCATTTCTGCCTCTGCGCTGATGAGAAGGGAGTTCCTCAACCTGTAGGTTTGCTGCTGGTTCTTCCTCTCTAGACGTAGTACCTTGCACTTGTCAGTGTTGAAACCCATCCTGTTCTCATCCGCCCACCCCTGTAACTTGTCCAGATCCAATTGCAGCCTATCCCTCTCTTCTAGCATGCCCACTTCCCCCCACATCTTAGTATTGTCCACGAATTTGAACAAGGTGCTTTTCACCCCCTCATCCAAGTTGCTGATGAAGATGTTGAATAGTGCGGGCGCAAGGACCGAGCCCTGGGGGACCCCCACTGCTCACGTCCCTCCAGGTCGAATAAGACTCATCCACCACCACTCTCTGGGTGCCGCCCTCCAGCCAATTGGCGACCTATCTGACTGTGTAGTGTAATTTTTTAAGGAGAATAGGGTGAGAGGCAGGCCTTGCTGGAAAGCTTATTCCAAAGCACAAATGCATGGTGAATCAATGGACATCCCCTGGACAGAAAGGTTTACGTAGGTGGACTCCTTCCCTCACCAGCCCAGGAAGAAATCAGCACCTCACCCAAGTCTCTTTTGTGTCCCTCAGATACAAGGGTGCTAAGTCATAAAAACCCCCCAAAAAACAACCAACAACCCAAAGCTGTTCCATGGATCAAAGAGACAGCAGAGCTCACAAACTTTTCCTTTTGGCATCTCGCCCCAAGCCCGCCACCGAACACACCCCGTCCTTTGAAGCCCAGCAGATCTCTGATGTTAGCTGGCTGCCCAGCCCCCTTTCCAGACTGCCCCCACCTCGTTTTCTTCTGTGACTTGCTTTCCAGCTGGGAAGGCTTCCAGGTATTGATTTATGAACCAAGTCATAAACTTCTGTGGCAGGGAGGAAAATATTTTGTACCTCACTCATATGGATTTTGTGACTTTCGTCTGAATTTGGAATGAATTTATCACTGGATGCAGCGGTAGCGTTATTTAATTAGCTTTACAAAGCTTACCTCCTTGCCGTGCTTTGCAAGCACAGCTTAGATCCCCAGGATTGCTGGGCTTTTCTATATTCAGGTGAGATATTCCAGTGGAACCAAGACATCAGGAGCTAAAGCCTAAGGGACAACACTGGGATATATGCTTTCCTTCCTCCAAACCCTGTATTCACCAATGACATACAGATCATAGAATCACAGAAAATTAAGGTTGGAAGGGCTCCCAGGAGACCATCTAATCTAGTATTTCTCAACCCGTGGGTTGCAACTCAAAAGTGGGTCACAAGAATATATGAAAGGGTCAGGAACAAACCTAAGAAATGGATCAACAAACTTTAAAAACGGATTCTGCTTTAAAGAACAAAAACATGGGAAACCACGGGTTTTCCCTTGCAGGCTGGCAGAGTTCCAGCTTGTAAGGGAATGCTTGGGACGCCCCATGAGCCCCTGCTCTCCCCACCCCACACACTACTGGGGACTGGGGACAGCAGGTTGGAAGTGAGCGGCATCGGCAGATCCAGGGGGTTGTTTTCTGCTTAGTCTATTCACTGGCTCAGGACCGACCAGCCATATTTACAAATGGGTCCTGGTACAAAAAAGTTTGAGAACCGTTGATCTAGTCCAACCCCCTGCTCAAAGTACAACCACCCCCAACTAGATCATCCCAGCCAGGGCTTGGCTGAGCCAGGCCTTAAAAACCTCCAAGGAGGTAACCCGTTTTAATGCTTTACCACCCTCCTACTGAGGAATATTTTCCTAATATCCAAATTAAACCTCCTTTGCTACAACTTGAGCCCATTGCTCCTTCCTGTCACCTGCCACCACTGAGGATAGTCCAGCTCCATGCTCTTTGGAGCCCCCCTGCAGGGAGTCAAAGGCTGCTATCAAATTCCCTCTCAGTCTCCTTTTCTCCAGACTAAATAAGCCCAGCTCCCCCAACCATTCCTCACAAATCACGTGCCCCAGCCCCTGAACCATTTTGTTGCCCTCAACTGGACTCTCTCCAAGCTGTCCACTGGGGCTGTGCAAAACAGCACCCTTTTGTTTTGACTTCCGATTCGCTGTTTCAGTGGGACAGTGTTTTGTTTCGAGTTTGGTTGCATTTTGAAACTGCTGTGCCGTTTCGTTTCGTCGGAACTGTTTCGCTGTTTGGACGCTGTTTTGATGTTTTGCCCATAGGCTACAATGGGGAAGCACGGAACTGACTGTAACATTGTCATTTTGGGGCAGATTTGGATGGAAAGAGCAGGGGTGGTAGCCCCTTTTGAGGGCATGAAACCCGCTAAATTTCAAGGAGATAGGCGCAGGGTTTCTGGGAAACTGCTGCCAAGCAAAACTCACGTCGTGTGCGTGTGTTACGGCGCAGCGGAGTGAAAACTGCAGGGGTGGTGGCCCCTCTGCGGCCATGAAGCCTGACAGCTTTCCAGGAGATAGGTGCAGGGGTTTCTGGGAAACTGCACCTCAAGCTGCTGACAAGCAAAAATCGTGACGTGTGACTTTGTGTGTGTGTTAACTTGCTGAGGGTGCACTCTATACCATCTTCCAGATTGTTAATAAAGATATTGAACAAAATTGACCCCGGGGCACTCCACTTGATCCTGGCTGCCAGCTAGACACTGAGCCATTGATTACTACCCATTGAGCCCGACACTCCAGCCAGCTTTGTAACCACCTCACAGTCCATTGATCCAACCCGTACTTCCACAGATTGCTTGCAGGAATGCTGTGGGAGACGGTATATAATATACCTTGCTAAAGTCAAGGTATATTATGTCCACTGCTTTTCGCACATGCACAGAGCCAGTTATCTCATCATAGAAGGCAATCAGGTTGGCACCTGACTGGCAATCAGGTAGGCAAGCCTAACCACCTTCTCCTTCAAGTGTTTACAAGTGGCTTCCTTGAGGACCTGCTCCATGAACGAAGCACCATATCCCTGCCCACTCCATCCTCAGGTGTTACTGAGTGTGATTTATATGCCAAGGAATGAGAAGCTCCTTATTTTAACTTGCACGCTGTCACTCCTCCTTGTTTGTTGCGTCTCCTGACATGTTCCTCTGTTCTACCTCTTGCAGCCTATCTACTGGCGGTGACAAGCTACAGCAATCTAAGGACAACTTATTCCCGAATGACAGCATATACATAGTAACATGGGGGCCTCCTCACCCATCAAGTGTAGTCCCCAGCTTTTGTAGGCACTTATTAATCAAAGCGTTTCCCCAAATCGCTACTTTGAACCATCACCCACAAGGAACAGTATCCAAAACACCAAAACTGCCCTATAAAAGTGGGAGCCAACCTTTTCGGTGCATGCGTCACACATTAGCCCCACACCCTCCCTGAGACCCCTTCCGCTGATCAATCTGCTGCTCTGTTTTCTGTCCTGTGCTCCCTCCCTGATATCCCCTGCTCTACTTTCTGCTTCCTTTCCTATCTGCTGCGTGTCCATTCCCTGATCTGCTGCGTGGTGCACACAGAAGCTGCCAGTGCCACTTGTGGGACATGTGCCACAGTTGGCCACCCCCGCCCTATAACTTGCCGTTGATAAAAGCTGAGGAAACAAGGGTACTGTCAGTGTCCTGCCACTGCAGTGACAGGGGAAATGGGTGCTAATATGCTACAAGTCACATGCATTGACTTCATGACTTTAATAGTGTGGCGGGCTTGCCTATCTTCACCCAGTTCCTTGGGCTTAGAGGATTTGCCAAGCGATTGCTGGGGCAAACCCACCAATCAGAGACTAGCAGGGGAGGAGCCTTGGGAAGAGTCCACCCCACCCCGCCGTCAGAGTGAGGTGAAGAGTGGACCTAATTGAAGACTGCACTCCACCTCCCCCCTGATTGGCCAGTCTTTGATCTTGGGGCGGAGCCCCAAAAGGGTGTATAAGGAGCTGCATGCACAGCACACAGAGGAGACAACGAGGGGTGGAGAAGAAAGAAGAAGCTGGGCTGAGGAAGAGCTGGGGAAGAGCTACCCAGGGAGCGCTTCCAGTTGCTCTGAAGAGCCCGAAGACTCCACTGTTGGATGGGAGCGGCAAGCGGCCGTGTCCCCATCCCTCGCTGTGAGAGAGCATCATTGCATCGCTATATCACAGGCATCACTGCACAGAGGGTCCAAGAGGAACTGGGACCTTGGGAACTGTTGGAGGTGGTTCGGGTCTCCAACCCTGGCACAAGGCCATTTGCGTAGCTGGAGACGAAACGCCAGGAACCCTTGCTGGACTCCTACCCGCCAGGAAGCATGGGTTCTTGGGCTAGGGGTTTCCCACCGGGGAGGGACACACTGGATAGCCCCCTCAAAGGGGGTTTATGCTAGAGAAAAGGAGACTCTTTTAGAGGAGGGGGGTATTCGGGATTGCCATATATTTTGGAGTCTATTACTTACTTGCTGAGAATTACATTTTGGAGTGTTTATTAATTGCTTGCTGCATCTCATATTTTGGAGTCTTTATTAACTGTTTAGTGTGCTTTATATTTCGGGGTACTTACCCACTGATTGTTGGGACATACCCTCTGGGGATCCATGGGCGAGGTTTCTCTTGTGGGTCTTGGGGACCGCTATGCTTACCTGTTCTGTTATTTGCTGACTTGAATATATTATATGTAACTATTTATTTTTATCACCTATCCAGTTATTCTGTCTCTTCCCCCTTTTATTCTGCACCTGAGTAAACCATGTATATAGTTAAGTTACTCTGTCCTGGTTTTCTATAGGGACACCGGAGAAGGAAAACTGAAAGCAAGCTGCAGTGTCCATCTCCAGCACATATGCCCTGCTGACCATCCCCTTCCATTGGAGAGGGGAGTACACATCTGGATTACAGTAGATTCACCTAACCACCTAGCGAAGTGTGGGATCTCCATCTCTGGAAATTTTCAAGAGCAGGTTAGACAGACACTTGACTGGGGTGGTTTAATCAGCGATGATCCTGCCTTCAGTAGGGGACTTATGATCCCATCAACTTACCCAAGTGTCCATTGTCTAGAGGAGGCTATAGAGTCCATCCACATTACAAAACCTCTCTTGACGTAGCAAAGCTGCCATTGCTCCATCAGCAAAGCTCCCTAGCGGAGATGCGGGATATATTAATAGACGGCCATTTCGCTGACGGCATAGCTAACCTGAATGACAGCAGGTAAGCTAACAAAAGCGCTCAATTGCCAAGGGTGTGACTTTTCTCACCCTTAACTATGCCGACAGGAGTCAGTTGTGTAGGTCAAGCCTGTGCATGCCTGCTACACCAGTGTCACCTCTCTCCGGCTCAAGAAGCCAACTTTTGAGGGGACGTGCAAAGGGCAGGAGGTTGCTTCTGGAAAAGTGGCTGTGAGTCTAAGTCAGTCTCAGGGCACGTCCGTGCTGCAGAGACACCTCAACAAGCTCCAAATACACTTGCTTCAATACTGGAAACAGTCTAGCCATAAGTTTCCATGCAGGCTATTTCAGTCTGTAAAGCCTAATTTGTGCCTCTCTTTCCTATGTCAGGTGTGCAGGTTGCCATATTGGTCTAGAGGAAAAGTCAATCAGAACTCATAATAGAGATGATATCTTTTATTAGACCAACGCGATTTTTGCAAAAAAATGTCTTTCATTGCAAGCTTTCGGGCACAGACACCCTTCATCGGGCATTGGAGAAAAGATTGCAAAAGTTATGAGCCAGCTATGAGCTGCCTGCCCAGAGGAGTCATCCATCTATTGACTCCTCTGTGAAATCCTATGAAATATGAACTTTCATTTCTACCCAGAAGAACTTTTGCAATCCGTTCTCCAATGCCTGATGAAGGGGGTTTGTGCAGGAAAGCTTGCAATTAAAGAATTGGTTTTTGCAAAAATCTTGGTGGTCTAATAAAAAGTATCATCTCTTCTCCTTCCTGTGTGTATATCTGTACTACAGCCTGCAGTGCCTTGTAGGTATATCTGTGCTAGCTTGGGTCCTGGAAGGCATGTATCTGGGGAAGCCTGAAGAACAAAGTTTTGTAATTGGATAAAGTAGCTGTTGCCGAACTCCAGGGATTTGCGCTAATCCAGGTGTCCCTACAGTACATTAATGCTATTGTAGCTCTTGAAGGGTTTCCAGGCCCTCTCAAAGCTAAAAGCCCTTGCCATTGCTAGGCGAGAAAGGCCATAGGTCCAGGACACCTACTAGATGCTTGGGACAGTGAGAAAATGAACAAACAGGAAAAACTGAAAGAAGAGGGCAAAGGTTGAAGGTTGCAGTGTAGCCCTCCCCTTTGGGAGTCTCCTTGGTGTAACACGTGTCCAGGACATTGGATGAACTAAAAACTCAAGCCTTGAGCGTGCCCTTGAGCGTGAATTCTTCTTTCACGCCTCAACCGCTTCCATCAGGTCAAGGTGGACCGACGTGGCTCGGGAAGCCCGCGTGGCTGCCGCTTGTGCTATGCTTCTTCCCGATCAACTTCATGGCTGTCAGCAACTTTGCCCTGGCGCGGCGACTCTAAGGGGCACGCAAAACATGTAGGGAGAGCCCCTGCTGCCATCAGAAGGCAGCAATGACGCAAGCGCAGATTTTTGCCACCGAGGCACCGGCTTTTTTAAACACGTTCGACATAAGCCGTCGCGTCGACTGCCAAGCGATCCTCCGTGCCGCACGGTGTTGCAGCAGGTCAGCGAGGAAACAATAGCAGCACATCTGCAGGCTGTCATAATGATGTTGTGTCGGGGGGAAACCGGCGTGTATGCTTCTTTAATGTGACATTATTGTAAATGATTTTATTTCCCCCAAGCAGGCAGCGCCTGTGGAAATCAGGTCCCCTTGACAAAACTTCTTTTAACTGGCGCTTGAAATGGATTCCATTCACTGCGCCAGTGGCAATAAACCCAGCTGATTAAAAGAGTAAATGGCCATTATTCCCGCAGAATTACATGTCTTTACAAAGGAAGACATATTCAACATTCGGTTTCTGTTGATATTAATATGCAAGCAGCCAGCGCAGGTTTTTCTTTTAACTAAGACTTTGTATTTCAATATTCTCAAAGGGATAATGTCAAAATAGAAATCGTATTTCCCATAAATGTCTTACCCGTGTTGCTAGAATATTTTAATTGATGAATACAGAAGGGAAATGAATGATCCCGTTCATCTTCTACCATTTAAGGCTGGTTGGATTCTTTGGGTGTAGAGCAGTGATTTTCAACCAGGATGCTGTGGCACGCTGGGGTGCCAGGGGACCCTTTTATGGGGCCATAGGGGGCCGTACAGTATTAGCGCTATTAGACGTGCAAACACCTGCACAAGACTCACATCATAAATCCTTTCAAAAAGGACTCTCCAGTGTCAAAAGCACTTTTTGTGGTCTTTCTCAGGTCTTTGTAACAGAAGAAATACTCAATTATTTTCCCGTAGTCGAGAAGCAAATGAAAAATTAGAGCTGGCATTTTCTGAGGGGTGCCTCGAGTCTAACGGGGGAAGTCTTAATCAAAGGGTTGAGAACCATTGACTCAGAGGAAGGACGATCTGACGACTGAGACCACGGACTTGAAGTCAATGGTTGCTGGCTGTGTCTTGCTCTTCCTCTGTAACCTTGGGCAAGTCACCCCTTCCCTTTCCCCCTCTGTGCAGTGCAAGGCCAGGAACAGAAACTACACCTTTACCAGTACCAGTAATCAGCAGGAATCCTGGTTTTCTCTGTTAAAAAAATCCAACATTTTCTGAGAAAAATCCCAAATCCTCTGATTTAACCCCCCCCCCCCCAAATCTGTGTTTTTCCATGATTAAAATGGAACACCACTATCTATAAATAATATGTATCGACTGAACACAGTTTCTCTTTGGGGTAAGTAGGGCCTGGGGGCAGGCTGGGACCTCCAGGTTCCCCCCACCCCCAGGTCCCAGCCCACCCCCCCGCCAGGCCCTACTTACCCCAAAGGCTGCAGGAGGCAAAGTGAGTCTGAGCCAACCCTGGCTGGTCTCAGGCACTCAGGCCCTGCCCCGTCTCCCTCCGCTTTCAGACAGGGCTTAGGGTTTTGCATCCTTTTTCTGCAGAAAGCTCACTGCAGGCTGGAGCTCTGCCAGCTGGCAGAGAGCTGTTTGCAAAAAGGGAAACCCGTGGTTTCCTGCTTCAAGGGGGAAAAAGCTGCGTTTTTCTCCTTTAAAGGGGAAAATCCGTGTTTTTCAATAGGGAAAGGAAAACCCAGATCCCTGGTGATCGGAAACCTGTCTATACCCATAACTGAAGTTTGGCACACAGAGGCTGATTTAAAAATGGTGGAACCCAGTCTCCCTCCCTCCCCTCCCAAAAAAGGGCCAACATGTATTTTGTTCACTACTGGTCTAAACTACACCACTTACAGAAAACCACGCAAATTTGATTTCACCTTGGGCTTTTTGAATGTCTGTTCCTAGCCCAAGTGATCTCAACTCCTCCCTGAATCCTCTGCGCTAGGGAGACTCCCCCGCAGCGGTGATGGTGGTCACTTATTAGACCATTAAACTACACTGATCAGTTTATTTTCCTGGTTCAGTTTTGTTTCCTGTCTCTCTTTGTACTTGCACAATGCTGCTTTGCTTGTAGGAAATCAAGAGCCACAAAGCTGTCTCGAATGCCTTAGATCTGATCACACGAGCCAAAAGTATTAACTATTTCTGCAAGCCCCCGCTGAGATCAGGGCCCTATTGTGGGTGCTGTGCAAATGCATATTCAGAGACAGCCCGAAGAGTGGGACTATGTCCGGAGGCTTGTTCATCATCCTCATCAGTGGTAGACTTGGTGCAATTCATCAAACCTTTACGCAGTTACTGTCTTTGGAGGAAGGAGCCAGAATTGCAATCATCCAACCAAGGGTTGAAATGAACTGGGGGCACCCTGTGTGACTGTCAGAAGAGCTCCTTCAGCTTCATGAGGACCAGAATCACATGCACAGGACAGAGAAAGAAAAATCAGAGAGGATTTTGTTCTTTTCGGCACGGTTGACCTTTCTGCGGACCTAATGCTCCCAAGGGGAAAGGAAGTTTTTACCCTGGACTACAACGGCCTTGCACAAGTCTCATCCCACCCCTGCTAGGCCTGAGATCTGGGCGGTGTTGTAAATATTGATGCAAGAGGTTAGTGAGAAGACGGCTGTTCCATGACCAGTGAAATGATGAGGATGCTCAAAGTTCATGCGATGTGAACCAGAGAGGAACTCAATTTTCCTGTGCTCTGTGTCTTGTTGAGAGCCCTGAAATAAAATGCTAATTTGCTGTGACCTGGAGAATACTCGCCGCTTCTAACCCTTTGCTCCCTTGGTGCTCAACAACCACAGGTTCCTTCTCTTTCCATCCTCGATGTTTTATAAATGGTTGTAGCAAAGACATTTCTTTTAGTTCCTTTAATGCATCTTTTACAGCTGCAGCAGAGAAACTATTTGGATTCAGGGCTGCAGCCTATCTGCAGGAGACACGACCGCCGCTCAGTCCCCTGGGACACTTTCAAAGCAGCAGTGCTACCCGGATTTAAACTAATAATCTGCTAGATGACAGCACTTCATACGAACAGTGCGGCCCCAACTTTGGCCATCTGAGGTAGTCCCACGGATCTGAGAAAACTCATAGGAAACATTCAGCCAGGGATCTTGCCCTCTGGATCCTGGCATGGCTTGGCTCTTAAGAATAGTGAGAGCCTTGTGCTCCGGGATGGAGCCCAGGCATGGAGAAAGTGGGTGTTTTGGGGATTAGTATTTTTGTGGCATAGGCTCGTGCTGCCAGCAGGAGTTTGCTCCCTGCCTGGATCTCTCCAGCCAGAGGCAATTCTTGGTGGAGAGCAGCATCGCTGCATCTCAGCATTGGCTACTAAGCATCTGTGTGTGGACCAAAACCTTTGATCTGTGATCTCGTCTGTTCACGGAGAAGCCTATATGTACAAATTAATTAATTATTTAAAGAAGCCTTTGTGTATACAAATTAATTAAGGAAATGCCAAAAGCTGTGAATTACTGATGTCACCTTCAACAGGCAATTGACCTGTAAAGCCCCCAGATCTGGTACTTCTTGGCAGAGGGAGGACTTTTTTTTAAATGCTTCACTATCTTGATAACGCTACTGCAGAACACCCGGTTTATTAGTTATTACTGGTTACGAAAGCCGATGTTTTTCAAAGGCTTCCAACGTGGAGGAGAGATTACTTAACTAGGAGCAGAGCCAATGTTTATCAAAGTCCATGGGAATCTTTCCACCGACTTCAGTGAGCTCTGCAGCGTTGGCTTAGAGATCTGCAAACAACCAGGCTTTTGTGAATCAGTCTATTCTGGACACGTTTGTAACACATTTTTACTTCCCAGATCCTGGATATATGCCATAGGGGTGCTCAGTCAAGCTACAGGAACTCTAACCGAGAGAAAGGAAGAACGTCCGCCTGGGTGAGATCAGGGCTTGGGTAACCCGTTCTGCCAAGTGGTTAAGTGGAGGAAGCAGAAAGGACCAATACAATCGGGTCACTCTTGACGAGTAACTCAGCTAACTGAAGCCCTCAGCAAGGAAATGGGAAAGTCAGAGGAACCCTCCCTGCGTCCCTGTACCTGCCCTGCACACAAATCATCTGGGTGTGTCTACGTTGGTCCCATGCCACTCTCAACACTGCCAACTGGCTCTACGTATAGGCTACGAGGACGGCTGAGTAGGTAACCAGTTAGCTTTTTTCATGCTTATCTCTCATGCAATAATTTCCAAAGCTGTATAAAGCAAATGCAATTTCCATGTTGCTTCCTTCAAAATATTTCCCTTTTTTTTTAATCAGTGAGACACCCCGCTTATCTTGCAATTATAAGGAGGCAGGGCTGGCTACAGACAGTCATATCTCCACATCTGGCTTAGCACAGGACAAGGGGAGCCAGTGGGCAAGTCTCCCTTTCAGCTATCCCAGTGCTGGCATTTGTCAAGGATTGTAATGGCAAAGCCTACAAGCTCATGTCCATGAACATAGAGCATTTCGAGTCTGCTCCAGCAGCTCAGTGCGTCTGAGTCCACTTCCACCTCATCACATCCCAGTCTGTCTCACCTGCCACTCCCAACGTGCCACCTGTGCGTGCAATGGGGTGCATGATGTGTGTGCCAGCTTTATGCCACATAAGATTTCCTCCTAGACCCGGTGTGGCTTAGAACACCCCTCTGTCCCCTTTGGGCCACCAGCGCGGCAGCAATAGGATGGAGATGGAAGACATTTTTTATTCAGGACCACCCCCGGAAGAAGGCATGTCCAGCTAATAACATGGGAAGTGGGACATGCCAGGCAAAACAACCACAGGAAACACAAAGGGTCTCAGTTCACGCCACCCAATGATGGAAACACAACTGATCTGCACAAATAGAGCCATTTTGCAATGCCAGGGGCTCAACAGCTAAAGAGGATTTTCTTACTCCCCTGCTAGCTTGGGAGAGGACGAGGAGGACAGCTGTGGGTGGCATCTGCAGGGAAGAGACGATAAGGTGGAAGAAGCTCCCTCTACCCATCACTTCCTTATAGCAGCCATGAGGGAGCTGGCTATAATGCTGCTCTTGGGCGTAGGCCCGTATCATCCTTGATTTGCACAGCTGAAATCTGGCCCTTGAGGTGTAATTAGCCCTGCCTGTCTCGCAGTTAGCGATCTCACTGGGAGAATTACTGCCCACAAGTTCATCACAGATGTCAGAGTAACACCTGCAATGTAGCACCATAAACTCAGAGGCCGGTGGAAGGCCTGAGGGATGGATGTTCAGAAGTGCTTGGCTGCCGTGGCTTTAGGACCCCCTGAGCTAATCTCCTTTGTCACCTTTCTGGGACTTTGACTGTTTCACAAAACCTGCTTTTAATATCTTTGCTGATGACAGGAGCTTGATGCCTGGGAGCTTGTGTCCTCTCTCTTCCAATTATGTGAGTTGGTGCAATAAAAGATACTGCCTCCCCCCACAAATCTTGCTTCTCCAATATCCTTGCTGAGCAGGATACAAGCCCTGTAGCTCCTTTAGATAAATTGCTGCTGAAACCCCCCATGATAACTCAGGGCCATATCCAGAGCCAAGCTGAGCTTTGAGTTAATTGTCTCCTTTTTACCCTGGATTGGAAATTAGTCTTCAGGTGAAACAAAATGATCCTTTAATGAGTTTATATTGATAGCTTTTGAAATGCAGGTAAATGAAAGCACCTTGGAGCAAAGCAGACTGACCAGCTCGCGAACCCAAATTGTGTTTTCTCTGTTCAATTACTAAATGCTGCAATGTGTTAATGAGAAGCGGACGGGAGTGTGTGGCAGCTGTCCGTGGAAGGGGAGTCCTGGGGGAGCCCACATTTCTTCACGTCTTATAAGGCTGGGGCTGTTTGCATCTTCAAGCGGTAGGAGAGAAACAGGTTTAATTAGCTTGAGTGGCAGTAGCTGCTATAACCCTAACCCCTGTTCTCAATTGCCCTTACCTGTTCGAAACATTCACTTGTCAGGCAGAAAATGTTCCGGGTCTAATCTCTGACCAGAAGTGATGGGTTTGTTTAAATCCTGATTTCTTCTGTTGAGGCTTTTTCCAAACATTATCCCCCCAGGGACACGTGTGGTTCCTGCAAGCAAAGGCACACACAAGACGGCTAAATGCAGCTTGCAGGCTTACAAAGCCCAAAGGTAGAAACAGGACCCAGACCTGTGTCATTTGGTGCCCTCATAACAGGCAGCAGCCCAATAAAATTAAAAAAAACCCCCTCCTTATCCTATCAGTAGGATGAGATGCCCTTAAATGTAGTAGTTTGCTGCACCAGCTGGAAATAATAATGGTGTATGCACTGCAAGAAACCAAACCATAACTTTTTTCCCTCAGTTGGGAAGAGAATGAGGAAAACCCACTTTTTTCATTATGAAGGCATTCGTGCTTGGCTGTTGTGTTTTTAAGAGCTATGGAGAAGGCAGTTTTCCTGAAGGCTTTCTAAAGAAACCGGGATAGGTACATTGTCCAGAGTTTATAAGGTAAGTTCTTTATTTCATGCAATCAGATCAGCAGGAACTGTGTGTTTTTGCTATCTATCTATCTATCTATCTATCTATCTATCTATCTATCTATCTATCTATGCTTTCCTCTGTAGTGGGGACTATGGCTATATTTGAAACTCTCTAGTGTGTTTTAATAACCCTTGCAGCAGTGGGATGCTGATAGTTCCCTTCTCTACCTGCCATACCTGTGGTAGGTTAGGGTGTTTTGGGGGCAATGTGCCTTGTAGTTACACAGAAGAGCTGTTTGGAGATTTAGGAATAAGTTAGACAAGTACAAGTATGGGCTGGTTTGGAAAGGCATGATTCTGTCTTAGGCAGGGGGTTGGACTAGATTACATTTGGAGGTCCCTTCCAGCCCTAGTTTTCTGTCATTCTAAAATAGAAACAGGAGGTTCAGCTAGCCAAGCAAGTTGTTGCTGACAAGAGCTCAGACCTTTGACCCCAGCTGACTTCCTGCCCCTGGGGCAGGGGCTGGACTCGATGATCTCCTGAGGTCCCTTCCAGCCCTAATGTCTATGAAATCATGAGATCTCTCTGAACCTAGTCATTTCTATGTTGTCACCTTGCCCTGCTTTCTTCCTGATGCTCCACCAATGTGAGGCCATTTTTTCCTGCAGTACAGGAGTATTTTTTAATTCCCTTCCTGTTCTTCTTTAGAGAACAAACAACCCCCAAAACCTTAAGAAATGCCTGAAAAATGTATTTCAAGAGACTGCAATTAACCTTCCCCTGAGGTTAGAGGGCTTAGGTTGCATAGCAAACCCTCACTTTGCATTTCTTGCCTTTTGACTGATCAAAATGGTGCAACTGTAATAGTCTCTCCCTTAGGAGCGTGTCTACACAGCACTCCAAACAGTGGCTCCAGCTTTAAGCTAGTTAGCTTGAGTACTGGTAGCTGCCCTGCCCATTCAGGCTGCGAAACCAGTCCAAGAAACAACATAAATCAACATGTGCTCAGTTTCTTGCTGTTGTGGATAAATGACTACTGTTTAATAGTAGCTGGGGTATAGCTACAGCACATTGCAGTCACTCCTGAGACTGCACGGTAAACGTAGACGTCACGCGCTGATGGAGTGCATAGTGAAAAGGATGGCTTCCCAGATCAGGCACTGGGCGGGGACTCGGGAGATTTGGATTTGAATGTCAGCACTGTCACAGATTTTATAATGTTTCATCACCATGCTCACTACTCCCACCTTCCCTGCACCTGCCAAACCTGGATGCGAGGCAGTAAAGCTAGCTTTTCCTCTCATTTTCCTACCAGTAGATAGTAAGTTAATAATAACTAGCTACCTAACAGGGGAGATGTGAGATACTCTTGTAAATATTTGGAGGAGCCTGGGGGGTCCTCCAACAAATAGCTCATAATGTCAGTAGCATGGCAGGATTGACTCATGGTGATATGGGGACACTGCATCTGCACCCTCCATCTTCTCACTCATGAAGCAAGCTCATCAGCAGGGATCCTGGTTTTCTCTGATTAAAAAAAACCAATGTTAATGTGTATTAATAACCCTTGCAGCAGTGGGATGCTGATAGTCCCCTTGTCTTCTGCCATACCTGTGGTAGGTTAGGGTGTTTTGGGGGCAGTGTGCCTTGTAGTTAATTAATGTTTATGTTGTTTAATAATGTTTAATTGTAGTTAAAGTTGTTTAATCTTTTTTGCAGATTAAAAAAAGGTAACCCAAAATCCATATTTTTCTGTGATGGAAATG
>JAGPOW010001296.1:134444765-134457942 GCA_030014935.1 Caiman crocodilus
GCCGGAGGTTTGCTTGCGGAGCGGGTGTGTGCATGGGTGTGCACCGCGGCTTCAGAGGATCTTAACCCCCTGCAAAAGCAGCCTCAGACGCGTGTCCTCGCACTGCCGGGCTCCCGGGTGTGCGGTGAGCGCTGCCCCGAGCCTGGGGGTTGCGGGAGAGCACGTGGAGCGGGCGCTGGCCGGGGTTGCTGCGCGGCTGCCCGGAGGGGTGCTGGCTTCTGCTGAGAGCCCCCGGGGGTCTCTGCCCGAAGCATCAGCATCCCTGCCCAGAAAGGAGCCGGGGTGTGAGATGCAGGGCTGAGATGCCAGCCTCGTGGCTCTGACAGGCAGTGCTGCCAACCAAGCCCCTTGCCCGGCTGGGGCAAAGCAGAGCCTGAATCTAGTAGGCTTCCCCAGGCAGAGCCAAGGCACTCAGGGAAGCTGGGATCAAGCAGCTGGGGTGGGGAGGCTTCTTGGGAGGCAGGCACTAGGGATCTCCATCCAGCCCCCGCTTGCTCTGCTCTGAGCAGCTGCAACCTCCGCATTAGGCGAGGGCAGCTGCAGCAGCCAGGTTTTTCTCCTCTCCAGAGCTCGTGCACTTTGGTTGCAGCTGGAAGGTCCCTTTTGTATAGTGGTGGGATGCCCAGAACAGAGGGAGGAGGAGTCCCTGCCCTAATCAATCTCATCACTTTTAGGCAAAGAAGAGATTAGGACTCATAACTTCCAGGATCAGGTGGGATGGGGGGAGATGCAATGAGAGCAGGCATTGGAACAAAGTGAGGTACTGATCCGAGGATCAGTGGGTGGCAAAAGAGGAGGAAAGCATCCTTCGGGGGGTTATTTTTTAAGAGAACATTTGGTCCTGGAACCTGGGGCAAGATGCGGGGTGAAGAAACCAATTATGGTCACACACCCTTATTAGGAGTGGAGTAATAAATGATTAGCAGATGTCTTAACTTTGTGGCAGACTCCAGTAGTGCAGCCTAATGCATTCGTAGTAGGCACATAGATGGTCCTGCAGGCCACAGCCGTAAGCAGCTCTTTGTTGGACCAGTTGGTTGACCATTGAAGTCCTTTAAAAGCGCTAGTGCTATAAATGGTATGTAAAACTCCAGTGAGATAGACCACTATTATTTCCTGTCATTTAACGAGCCTTTGTTGGCAACATTCTGAGTTACCACCTCCAAAAAGGGAGAGAGTTTTTTTCTTTAAATGAAAATAGAATGATGTCTGTGGATATGAAAAAGTCCTGACAACCCATTATTATCTAATCAGACATAATTGAGTCTCTGATGAGTTTGGTGGAGTAATAAGCCCGTGCTGCTAGCTGCTGAAAGGACACTGAACTTTCAAGTATTTCAGCAGCGTGTAGTGAATTGTGACTCTGTCACTAACTTGACAGAAAAATGCAAACGGGGAGGATTCTTCTGTGGACGCACCTATTTTTCAGAGGCATCATCTAATGCTTTTTTTGAAGCCGTGAGGAAAGGAGAAGGCATTGGAAATGAAGGAGAAATGTCCCCCGAGCTATGCTGTCCCGGGCTACTTCCATGAAGCCCTGGATACGGTACCATGCTGCTAGTCTGTACGGTGCAGGGCAGAGATGCACCTTACAGACCACCAGAATTGCAGATGCATGAGCTTTCACGAGCAAGAGCTCATTTCAACATCAGGCTAATCCTAAGCTGTTCCTGATAGGAGACAGGCATCCCGTCCTCTTCTTCTGTGATGACCTTCAAACCCTAAGCACTCTGTCTTCTGCTGCTTACATCATTAATATCTTCTTTTAAAGATCAGGATCCCCATCATTCATAGGTGCTACACACTAGGGCTGGAAGGGACCTCGGAAGATCATCGAGTCCAGCCCCCAATCATAATTGTCATCTGTCCCTTTCAGCTGTAGTGGTAACGGGGCCACCATACCTAGATGGTCCAAAGTCCTTTTTATTATATTTTTTTCTATTGAGATGTGTTGGGAATGCCTTGAAGAAGAAAGAAATCATGACCCTTCCCTGAAGGGGTTGATAAGCTAACAATAGACAGGATGCAATGAAGAACAATACAGCAGGGAAGATAAAGAAGGAAGACAGAGTGATATCAGTGAGACCAGGTGATTACTCAGTGAGGATTAGTAGTGTGATATGCTGGAGATCGTGGGGTTTTTTGGTTTGCCTTGTTTTGTTTTCTTCAATGACTGCCACTCCGTTCCTTTTGTCACGGCAGCCAGGGGTCTTAAGGAGAGGCCCAGGCGGACTAGGAAGGGTATCCAAGGTAGATAGGCTGGTGATGCAAGAGAGAAAAGCAGATGAGTGGGGTGCTGAGGCTGGCATTGCTGTTGGAACAGGAGGTTTTGGAAGGTGAAGGCACTTGATGTCGTGGAGAAGGAGGATTTGGGAGTGCCATGGACTAGGTGATGGGTCTGGAAGGTGATCTGACAAGTCCCGTTATAGGTGGAGCGCAGTGGGGGGATGCTCAGGAGGTAAACTTGATCCACACAACTTAAAAATATCTCGTTAATACAGCCCTGAATGCTGTGGCTTATAGTAGGAAGGCTGCTGGCAAATGTTGTGTTAATTGTGTTCCTGCATTGTGCTGTCCAGCCGCTTTGGACTACGGTGGTCTCCCTTTGGGTTGTGGGAACCTACTATATATCGTTAGCGTTCGCAATCTCCCGGACGTTTTCCTGCTTAAAACAGCATGTTTAGTCTTTCCCCTTTGTGCATCTTGGACACTGGAAATAGATTTGTTGGTTTCCCTTTCCCCTGGAGAAGCTTTCGACTGGCTTTATTTTCTGCGTCTCGTGCGTTCCCAGCTCAGTGACACAGAGGGTTGGGTTGCCAGCCCTGCAGGGGAAGACAGCAATGCAAACAAAAACGGTGCTGGCATTTAGAAATTATGAAAACAGTTCTAGTAAGAGCAGGCTTTGACAAACCTCAGATCCCAAAATACTGCCGTGAGGGCTATTTGGAAGCTGTGTATTTATAACTATTCTAGGTTTTATTTTTGTTCCTTTTTTTTTTTTTAAAAAACAAAGTTAAATAAACAGGAGCAAGAAAAGAAAACTGAAGTGACATCTGATGGCAGAATCGTAACAGGCTAGGCGATGCTACTCAAGAAATAAGCCAAGTACCCAGGTCTTGCAGATTTCCACAAATAATCCTTGCCCGCACTATTCGGTCTGTTAATGGCAGCGGAGTAACTTGCGTAGGGCTGGACTGCTGACGTGTCCAGTCACCTCCAGCTGCTGGTTTAGCCACAAGTTATTAGACTTTGTAGTGTTTGTCTTACTAGGAAAGAGTAATTCCCTGCACTAGGACCAGTGGGTGAAGTGTGGCCTGTGTAATGTGAGCAAGATGTCTGTGACCCTTGTAGTGTAAAGTCTGTGAACCTCCGTGTCCATCTCAGTTCACGGGGGGGGGCAGGGAGGTGGAGCGTGGGAGACGGGCCGGCAGCAGCTTTTCTGGGAACGTTAAAAGATTGCGTAGGAAAGAGTGAGCGTACGTAGACCTCTGATGTAATTATTCCTTGGAAGCAATTGTTTCGATTAGCGAACGGTTTCACTCTGAAGTCAAGGGGAAGGCATTTAGAGCGCCGCGTTATAAATGTAGGTCAAGCAGCTGTTGCACGGAGTCCACAATCTTGATTATATTGGGTACGATGACACATTAATATTGCATGATCTCGCATCACTTGGACGTTCACCGTTGCATCTTTAGAGACTGTCTGTAGGAGCCAACGGCACCTGATTCATTTTCCTTTAGGGAAAAGGGGGTGGGATCACCCCCTTGTACGTGACCCGCAGGGCTCTAGGAGTTAAACTGTGCGTTGCAAATTGATTCTGAGCAGGCTGCGGCAGCAAGCGCGCTGCAAACTACAGTTGCTCGCCCTTACCGAGAAGGGCTCTTCCGGGGCTGCCTTCAGAGGAATGGCAGTGAGTAATTGTGATTCCAGTGCACGACAGTGGCTCGGGTCTGCAAACGCTTATGTAAATGAGTAGTCCCTTCCAGCGAGTGGAATTATTTTTGGATGGAAAGCTACAGGCGGTGTGGAGCAGCGTGTAGGATCAGGGCCCACATGCTGATTGGTTGGAAAGTTTAAAGTGAATAGATGCTGCCAAGAACTAGAAGGCAATCTTCCTAAAAAACATTAGGATCTGATGGCAGATGTTTTCTGGATTCTGATCTGCTTGCCTTCCTTGCAAAGCCGCTCAGAGAAACGCAACTCCATAAAGCCAGACTTTATTATCCTGATCAATGGGAGTTTGGCTGATTTAAGGAGTTCTGAATTGGCCCTTGTATTAGGGCCGCAAAACCAGTGTTTCGTGTTCTCTCCTGAGAGTCCTGGCACTTAATTAATCAGGCCTGTTGGTAGAATATGATTGAGTTTTTTTTTTTCCCCCCCTGTGGCTGGTGCCAAATAAGATGTTTTGGATTGATAAGCAGCTGCGTGCATTCAAGTTGTCAAGCAGTAGGAGTGGTTCATTTTAACCCTGTTTGCATGGCTGAGGCGAGGAAGAAGTAGAATTAAAACAGTCCTGTAGTTGTGGCCATCCACTGCTTTGAAATGCGTGCCCTGTATCTTGCTTATATCCCTTTGTTTCCTCTAATGGCTTAAATTGCAAGGGGTTTGGGTACTAATTGTGTCTTCATCAAGGAAGGTCCCGATTCAGCAGAGCACTTTAGTACATGTTTAAATCTAAGCCTGCCTTAATCCCACTCCTGTTTAGCCAAGCTGTAGCCTTTGAAGTTTTGAGACCTATGCATGGGATGAAGTGCTTTGCTGAATCAAGCTCCAAATCTTGTAAATGCCCTGTTTCACTTATAAGTAGCCAAGGCCCTGAGAAAGCGATTGGAAATAGGATGCCTATCTAATAAGTCCTTTTTTTGTTTCTCCATTGCCAGGCTTGTGTTGACACTTACGCCTGTGGAAAGGGGATATAAAATACCCCCTTTATCTTAAATATAAAAATAAAATGCTGGATACGGCAGCATTTTACAGCCTCTGGATCCTAAGGGTACAAAACGGGTGCAAGGCAGTGGAGATTAAAGCTCATTATTTCACTGGCAGTTAATGAAAGAACCACCTTTGCTATTTCAGGGCCTGATCTAGCACCCTGGGCTTGACCCTGACAGCTGTCATTGGGTGATGATTTCTACACCGTAAACCGGTGATTTTTCAACCAGAGTGGCACGGCACTCTAGGGTGCTGTGAGATCCTTTCAAGAGTGTCCTGGGATGCCATGCACCGTTAGCCCTGTTAGGTGTGCAGTCATGATTTGCAAGACCCACCCAGGAAGTTCAAATAGGAATCTGCGGTGTTAAAAACATTCTGCCTTGTTGTCATTGTTCTTAGTTCTTTGCAACAGGAAAAGTGCTGTATCATTTTTCTCTTGTCACGTAAGTCTAATGAGGGTTGTCTCGAGTCTAAAAAGTTTGAGGAACACTGCTCTCCCTGATGTCAAGGGCAGTGTTGCCAACTTTCAGGAAATTTACTGACTGTCAGTAAAAAAAAAAAAGCAGGCTAAAAATGCCTGTGAGTAAAGCCTGTAAAAAAACAAACAAACCCTGTAGCTGTCAGTAAAAACACTTAAGCAGCCACAGCTTGCTTGAAGCTCTCACTGACAGAATAGAGCAATGCCACTTGGTGTCTGAGCGGGAGCTCAGTGAGCATTATCTCAGCCATGTGCTACTGCTCTATCCCAGGCTGCCTGCAATATTGCTGGGTCGCAGGTTGGCTTCTTTGGGGCTCTGTGGCAGACTAGGGGGAGGAAGGCGGGTGTGGATAAAGCTGGGGGTGGGGCAGGATGGTGCAGGATGCAATTAGGGGTATCAGGGTCTGGCGGTGAGTAGGGGGCTCCAGTTCGTTGGGGTGGGAGGCAGGGGCAGCACAGTGTAAAAGCACTGCTGCTGTCAAGCAGGGTTGCCAGCACAAGTACATATTTTATTGTTACCAACTTTTTACTGACAACCAAGGTCTTTTATTTTTTCACTTGGTTGATGTTAAACCCTTAAATCTGCACCCAGGTTTTCTAACTGGGGCCTGGCAGCAAGACGGCATGTGGCAGAAGAGTTACATTTACCTTATGTAAAACATGTATCAGTAAAAAAGCGTGTGTCATTAAAAATGTTTGGCTGCCAGTAAAAAGCCTGTAGCTTGTCAGTAAAAAAAAAAAAAAAAAAAATCTTAGCTTTGCAATACTGGTCAAGGGTTCAAGAAAAGATACCATGAAATGGCAGGGGCATAACTGCGGTAGCAATAGTCCTCTGTAATCTAAGGCCAGAAATAGAAGTGAGCTCCAGACTGCCCATGCTGTCCTGCCACAAAGCAAATAGATGTCTGCTGCTAAATAGTGGCACAGTTTGATACCATCGGTATCATGGCCATAAATTTTGGGTGTTTCTGATGTAACAACGGGCACGGATATGTTTGCTTGGCTTTTGTGTCACCATCAAATTGCGTATTGTAGCAGAGGCGCTGAAAGGCAACATCTGTTTCAACCCCAAAACGCCCCGTTCTACCTGGAGAACTGTAAGTTAAAGAAAATGTATTTGCAGCACGTTGAACTCATCCTGAAGTCACTGAAGCCCAGATGAATTTATATGGTCTGCAGTTTCATATCACTTTGCTACCGTCTCAAGCGTGGATAGATTTGTCATTGTAGGTAATTACGTCCTGCCCACTTGGATGGAAGTGGAATAAAGACCAAAAGCTTAACTCGGGTGCAATTAGGCTACCCATTTATCTCATCTGTCCAGAAACAATGAAGAACTTTCCTTTGTTAACATGTTTGGTGGACTAATTAGCTATGTTATATTATCTGTCTAAATATCACTAATCTATATACTCATGCTTTACTCCGGCCTGTTCTGTGCTGTGAAGGAGGGCCTAAGAGACCCATCATCCGGTTTGAAGTTAATGGCAAAAGCGTTCTGTGCTGTGACATGACTGGATAGGATCTCCCTGCCATAGCAGAGGACTAGGCTCAGGGACCAAACACCATATCGTATAATCGTTTTCGTGAACTGCTCACACTATTTTGAAGGCACTTGGGATTTTGCCCCCACAACTCCTATTGGAAGACTGTTCTTGAACCTGACACTGAGAAACCTTAATCTAATTTCCATTTTATATTTATTCCTGGGCCATTTTCCCCCATTTGTTCTTGTGCCCATATTTCCCTTTATCTTAAATAGCTCTTTAATAGATTTATTGGTATATTGGCTTTTCAGTTCTAAAAGTAGCTGTTGACTTCACGGGGACCAGATCAGCCTCCTGATATTGAGACCATATTGAGCTCTCCAGACTGGAACGGGCCTTTTCCTAGGATTTTTTTTTTTGAGTCCGTGCAGTGCATTCGAAGTAGTTATTTACCCTTAATAAAATCTTGCAGAATGGTCAATACTAGAGCAAAATTGTCACTAGATAGTAATGAGACCAGTTGGCAAAAGGCTCTGTTTAGAGCCCTTAAATATATATATAATGCACACAGAAATTTGGAAGAAATGATCCCTAAAAGGTTTCCAACTGGCATTTTATCTAAAAAAGAGAGACAGGCTTCTCTCAGAAGAGGACAGCTGCTTTTTAATGGTGCAATAGCACTTCTGAATGATGGGCCATTTACTCCGGGGCGATGCTTTGGGGTGTAAATATTGTACTAGATTGCCATGAACAATCCTTTACAAGTATGTTCTTGGGTAGGAACATCTTCCTGTAATATAATATCTGAGTTTGCCCTGAGCTGCATCCTGTAGCTTTGTTCGTATACATCCTCTTGTCAACTTCAAACAAGGAGAATTTTGACCTGTTTTGACCCATGTCGGGGGCTTGTTTCTGAAGAATATATCAACTAAATTGAGGTCATTGGAGGAGTTTCGAGGATCAAGTTCAGACTGTTAAAACCCTGGAGGGAGTGCTGCTGGTGCAAGCCAGCCAGTGGGGTAGGGAGGTGGGGATGCATGATGTACATAAAATAGGACCGATTGCACATGCTGTGAACTACACTATGGCTGTATGGAGGGTAGGAAAGATGAGTCCCAGTGTGCAGTCCTCTCTCTTCAGCCTGAACATTTGGGTGTTTGCATCCAATAGGTTCCAGTGCCCCAAGCAGCCAGAGTGCTTGGTTAGGGGCTGCTGGATCTGCTGTCCCTACTGCTTTGCTCCAGATAATGCATTGGAGGGCTGTTTAGATGATGGTTGTATAGGATCAATGAGGGGGTAACTTGTGGCTCCTGGTCTGGGCACTGCTCATCCCATCATTCATCTGCTGTGGCTGCTGGAGTCTCTGGCCTCCCCTTTCCTTCCTCCAGCATCCCCTTCCTGCCCCCACTTCTGGGGCAGGGTATGTGTCAGAGATGCCATGGGTTGGAGGGACTGGGATCGCCGCATATTGCAGCAAGGAGGCCCATGTGCTGGGATGGCGGGTGGATTTGGTGGGAGTGGGAAAGGGACCGGGCCATCACGCAGTGTGTGGCACCGGGCTTAGAGGTCACGTGGCCCCAACTGCTCAGAGGCCGGACAGCCCTGCGATACAGAGTTAATTATCTGGAAGACTATGATCTGGGCATTCAATTAACTGCGACATTTTGTACGAACAAAACCATCAGCCCACAGCTGGGTTTTGCTTGTTGGTGGAAAAATTCTGTGCTGTTTCTTTACCGATGCTCTGAGGGTGTAAGGCATTATGCACCCCCCTACATTTGCTTCTTAGTTTAAAAAAAAAAGTCGCCAGGCGGTACAGCGTTATGGCTTGCAGCATTTGACCACTCTGCAGCGTTTGATTATCCGGAAGAATTGATTCTCCAGAATG
Source organism: Caiman crocodilus (assembly GCA_030014935.1). Taxonomy (NCBI): domain Eukaryota; kingdom Metazoa; phylum Chordata; order Crocodylia; family Alligatoridae; genus Caiman; species Caiman crocodilus. The sequence goes on from JAGPOW010001296.1 coordinate 134,453,551, forward strand.
ACGGTAACACTAATTATTCTAGACAACTAACGTCTGACTGTACATTGTGGGAGCTGTTGTCTTTGTGGGACGAGTTTGCTGGCTGTGAATGACCTGGTAGTCCATGCTCCAGGTTTGGTCGTGACCGATCCTGCCTTGGGGATCCCAGTCTCAGCTCGGCGCACAGACTTGCGTGCTGGCCGGTCGTCTCTGTGGACATGCATTGCTGGTATTATGACAATAAATCCTCTGCTGGACCCTGATCCCTTTTCTGGGGCAAACTCCTTAGATTCACCAGGTGCATTGCATTCTGGGAGCCGCTTATTTAGTTGGCTAGCATCCAAGTGAATCATTGAGCGATGGCATTTGCCCTCTGTTGGCCAACGGGCTCTTGTTTTGGATGAAGTCTTGCTGTATTGGCAGCGGTTAAGCGGTTTGGGGCTTCAGGGCCATGTGTATGAGCCTTGCTGAAGGTTGCTCCTGGTCAACTTAGCTCTAAATTCACGCTCCCGGGGTTAGGGAGTCCAAAGGCAGCCAACTGTGACCCTGGGTTGCTGTTGGCTAGGAAACAGTGGGTGAGTTTTCACTGTGTTTTCCCCCTGGGCTCTTCAGCTTGGGCAGACTAATGACTTGATTGTACCCAGGGCCTTGTAGCCAGCGTGGCTAATGGCTTAGTTCAGTCGTGCGGAAACTTGTTGGCTGTGGGGTTGCGATTGAGTGTTACAGGCTTGGATTTGACGTCTCTTGTCACACATTTGGAGCTCCTCTTCCTTCTGAATATAGCTCCCTGTTCCCATCAACCCAGCTTAAAGAGAGCATGGTGCTGCTGGACCTATGCCACAGGTCATAGAAATTGCTGCATCCAAGGCCTCCACGAAGCCACGTGATGAACAGCAGCAGGCTCTTACAGGGTGACTGGCCCCTTTTCTGGTCAATAGGTCTCCTCTACCAGTGGAGGCTGTAGGATTATGGGTGCAGCTTGTCCTTCTGCAGTCCTGCAGGAAAGGTAGGAGTCTATGAACAAAGGCAATGTCCCACGAGGACTGAGGACAGGGAGGGAAACGCCTAAGGGAACTTGTAGGTATTTGTCCGAGATATTTAGCTGAAACAAAAGATTGGCAAGAGCCTGATCTTGTTCGGCGGAGGCATCACCCGTTCATGGGTTGGTGACTTGGCTTGTGCAGCCACGCTCCTGTTTGGAGGTATCCTAAGGATTCTTCCTGGCAGACTTTTCCCAAATTGTGTGAGGCTTATATTGATTAGTAACCTATCCGGAGTCCCGCTGCGAGTCAGCGGCAGTCAGGACTCGAACCCAGATCTCCTTTATGCTTAGTCTAAACTAACACAGTTTGCTCTAGCGTGCCAAGTGCTCTTCTGCAAGCTGTACTGAGTCTACCGAGCCCCTCCAGACGGACTCGCTGAGAAACATGGATGGTTTCATCGGGTGATTGCTGCATTGTAGGTGGCAACGGCCCCACAGGTCCAGCCACCCACGCACTATGATCAGAAATCCAAGGGTTTGAATCATGGTTACCCCTGTGGGGCGAGTGTGAATGAGGCTTTCATCCACATTCGGGCTGCACGGCCCCTGGGTCTTGGGAGGGAATTGCTGCAGTGCAGCGAGCTGTGACCGTGCCCCCGTCTACCTCGGGCTTGCTCCTTCTTTTGGTAGCCATGCCCTCGAGAAGCCCCCACCCCAAAGGACTGAGAGCGAGGCGAGCATAACACCCTTATGCCCCTTGGGGAGACCTGAACATAGGCCGTGTCGTGATTTGAGCAGACGGCAGCCTCCAATTTTAATGCTTTTTCCTTTAAGTAGGTGATGTTTTTTTCCTGTAAGCAGGCTTCCTAGTTTTAAGAGTGTACTTGTGCGTTCAAGCCTCACTTGTGACTTCTGCCGAAAGATCCCGGCTGGGAATGGGCGCCTGGTCGTTCTGGTTGGGGATGTGAATTGTAGCCATGCGACCCCCTTGTTTTCCAGTTGCTTCGGCCATCACTTTGCCTTATGCATTCAGGCCCAGGGGGCCTTCTAGGCTCAGGGAGACCACGATTGATTGACTGAATACTATATCATTAGGGCGGCGTTTCCACCCTCCTTAAGGCTGTAAGAGTAACCGGGTCCTCTTGATGTCAATAGGAGATGCGTGCTTTTTTTTAAGATGCCCAGGGCACAGTGGTCCGGGTCTATCCACGCTGTGCAGGAAGCTTGAAGCGGTGTGCAGTTCTTTCCACCACTCCCGTTTCCACCATCTTGCCTTTTTAATTCAAAAAACCCTTTCAACTGGGAAGGTGAAGGGTGGATCATCAAGCGGGAGGACAAGTGTTGCTCTGGGTGTACCTACAGTGTTTCTAGAGCAGTGATTTTCAGCAAGGGTGCCATAGCACCCTGGGGTGTCTTGAGATCTTTTCAAGGGTGTGGCACGCTGGTGTCTGACCACGTTTTACAAGATAAACCCAGGTATTTCAAATAGGAGTTCATAGTGGCAAAAGCATTCGGACCTATTGAGGTCTTACTGAGTACTTCGTAACAGAAGAATTGCTCTTTTATTTTTCTTTAGTCAACAGACGGGTGAAAATGAAGAGCTGGCATTTTCTGAGGGGTGCTTGAAGTCCATTGAGGGGGGCCTCGAGTCTAAAGAAGTTGGGAACCGCTGCTCTACGGCAAACCTGAACATGTTTCTGAGGAGCAGGCTCCATCCACTCTTCCCAGTTCTGGTCCGGGACAGACATTGCGTAAACTGGTTTGAGCCAAGTCGGTGAAGTCCGATTCTGCATTCAACCAGGCGCATCTCTAACTTTTCAAGCTGGTTTCTGTGCACTGAACAGCTGTGAAACCGGTTTGTGTGTCATGTCTGTCCCTAGCCTGTACGGCTTAGACCGGGCACGAGGCAGTGTAGCCAGCTTGACGCTGCATGCTGGTTACGTGACGTACCAATAGCACGCTTCTCAGCGGCACTCCTAGGAGGCAGTGTAGACGTGCCCTCTGGGACCCGTCGGAAGGGAGAGGGCTTGCCCGCCATCGTCCCACGCGGTTTATGGAGGAAAACAAGCTGACGAGGCAGGAAATGTAGAGCAGTTCAGTGTGGGTGCTGATTTGTTCTACGCTGACAGCCCATATCGGGAGAGCTGGCCATGCTGCGGGTTCGAGATAAGTGCAGCTGAGGCCCTGGCAGCTGTAGGAGGAACGAGCAAGGGGAAGAGATGATTTTTTAGCAGTGTCTTTTGCCGCCTGCCGATGGAATTACACTCCACGAGGGGAACGACCCTGATGAGGAAGAAGCATCGTGTTGACTTTGGCTTGGGTGAGAATCGTTCTTCTGAACCTCCAGTCTGAACTGGAAACCCCTCCGGCCTGAAGCTTCTGACTCAGGCATTCATAGAGGGCAAGGGCTTGTGGTTTTTTTACTTTTCGATTTATGTATGTGGGTTTTTTTTCCCCTTTTGTCTCAGTTCACATGTTTGCTTTTACCAGCAGCCTGTAATGACTACTTTTTTTGGAAGGAAAGCTGAGATTTTCCCCTTATTCGTGCGATGGTGGGAGTAGGGGCTTTAACTAGTGATGCAGAGTGTTGTATTGGCAACCCTGGAGCCTCCGCACCCGTTTTTATTGGGATGTAGCTGACTCTGTGGGTTTGTTCATGTCTTGGAAACTCTTCACTTGTAGGTCTTTGCTTTCCCAAGTGGTAGGGGATAGTTTCCCACAGCAACATTTCCCTCTTTCCAAAACCCTGGGTCCTTAGGGGGAGGTAGGGCAGGCCCCGGGGAGCACATGCACCATTGCCTGGTAGCCCTGCAGCTTCACGACCTGTCTGTAGGACACCTTTCTTGGTGGGGACTTTCTTTTTTAATAGCATCACCCAGGTGTGCAGCACTGCGGGGTGGGGAGACCACCCATGTCGAGAGAGAGAGAGGATGACTGGGTGCTAGTGGAATTGGATTATAGGAAAGTAGGGCTGGAAGGGACGTCCCGAGGTTACCTAGTCCAGCCCCTTGCTCAGGGCAGAATCGTACCTGACTAAACTATCCCAGCCAAGCGTCTCTCCAGCCTCATTTTTAAAATGTCCAGGAATGGTGATTGCACCATTTACACAGTTTGGGCTTGTTTTCAAACCAGACTGGAGAAGACGCTTTAAATGTTTTCTTCCAGTAAATTATAATCTTGTAACCGTTCCCGAGATTGGCTATAGTCCATTACCACATCTCATTTTCTTGGAATTAAAAAGGCATGCTTAGCATAATGATATGGTTTCCCCCCCTCTTCCTCCCCCAAAAACACAATTTTCCTGACTAATGTAAGTTTAAAAAAAAAAAAATCTCGAGGTGCTTTCTTTATTTTGCAAGGTATTTACTTGCTTTATCTTTTATGCTTATTGACTCAATGAGCCTGAAATCCGAATTCTGGAAACGCCTTCC
>JAGPOW010001296.1:134459042-134474228 GCA_030014935.1 Caiman crocodilus
TTTTTTTTATATAGTTCCAGGTTACCTTTCTCTGTGGTCTGATTAAAGGGGAAATGTAAAAATAGCTGAGTCCACCAAGGGGAAAGTAAAAGCCTTAGTTAACAATTCCCCCCCTCCAACCTCCTCTAATAAGCATCGTTCAAAAAAGCAGATACTTAACCAATTCATTATTAATGATATCTGCGGAAACGCTCCAGCTCTTCTCTACAGAAGGAGAAGTGTTTCTCAACCTCCAGCACACTGATTGCATTTAGTTTTGTAGTTAATTGAAAATTAATGTACACTGGGGATGACCGATATATATGTTCTGAGGTTAGCTGTGTTTGAAGGAGCCATGGTACATAATATGCCTAATTCATTAACAAGTCAGTGAAGAGGAAAGATGAAGAGCTTTAATCACTGCATCAAGATGGGGAAATAAATGATTGTTATTATTTAGATAATGGGCAATTTAAAGAGGCCAGTTAGGACATTGCTTTAAATAATTTACATTATTATTACTACTCTTATTACAACTATTACTACTGTAATGTGAATGAGATGTAACGGGATATTACGACTATTACTACTGTAATGCGAATGGGATGTGTGTAATGGGATATTACGACTATTACTACTGTAATGCGAATGGGATGCGTGTAACGGGATATTACGACTATTACTACTGTAATGTGGATGGGATGCGCGTAACGGGATATTACGACTATTACTACTGTAATGCGAATGGGATGCGCGTAACGGGATATTACGACTATTACTACTGTAATGTGGATGGGATGCGTGTAACGGGAGGTGGAACCGGGGGGGCAGTCTGCAGAGCCGTGATGTTTAATTTGGACTGCAACTCCCAGCACCCCCCGGAGGCTGGGGGGCAAGGGGAAAGGGAAGAGGAAACTGGGGGCTGGAGTTAGGGGAGGAGAGAGCCCGTGCATGTGAACCTGGTCAACCCTACGCAGGGGAGCGCGCAGCGGAGTCGGAGATCGGGGAGTTGGGTGGGAATTAAGGTGCTCCCACCGTGTTGCTGTTTCTTTACCGCTCACCTGTTCCTTCTCTTTGGCCCATCGGTTTGTGACCTTAACCCCTATGATTTTCTGTATAAAAGTGGGAACTCCCCCTTGCTTTTGTGCCGGTTTTTCGACTGCAGGGTTGGCACACCATACTATTACTGCTGCTACTAGTGCACCCCAAGGCTTCTTCCAGGGCCGGTGCTCTGTCCTACAAGTGTCTGTGCAAACATGCAAATGCACAACCAAATTCACGGCTCCAAAGAGTTTACAGTGCAAATCCTGCTGGTGCCGCTCTGAGTAGAGTGACTTATAAGTCGCTGTCACTTGAAGGTGGTTACTCAAATGTGGCATTTCTGTGTTGCAGCGGGGTGGCGTGTTGCTGTGTCTGAGCTAGCATGGGTGCTAGCACCCACTCAAGCGGCATATGTCTATCCAGGACCCCCGTGCTTTCTCAGGGGGTTAGTCTGTGCTGCCACATCTCCGGTGCTGGTGGCACTCAAGCTAGCTGGATTGAAACTCGGGCTTGGTGTGCCTTGCATTTCTCCTGCTTCAGGGTGGCAGTCATTTGCCAGTGGCCTGTACGAGCTGGTGTGTTGTGGGAAGGAAGGAGCGAAGGCATAGTGAATCAGGAACAACTTGGTTAAAAGACCCCTGGTTGTACATCCTCTTAGTCTAGCATTGGACCACGCTGCTTTTTAATGCACCAGACGTATGCACCCCTTCTGTCGAACCCGGGAGCAAGAAGGACTGCATGGGCAGATCAAATCTGCAGCTGGCCTTGTAATTAAGGCATTGCACTGGGGTGGGGTAGATGTGATTCCTGGTCCTCCCTCAGCCATAGATTTCCTTATAGTACCTTGAGTATGTCAATGCAAGTCTGATCCAGACCTGTTAAAGCTTATGGAGGAAACCGGGTTGATTCAGCACGTTTGGGTTGAGTTCATCTCTCTCTTCCTCACCCGTACAGAGGGAATTATCATCCCCATCTCAAACCCAGGATCCAGAGATGTTCAGCTAGGGCATCAAAATAGACCAGGGGACAACAGTCAACAGACAAGTTAAATTTTCTGCCTTTAAACTGCAGGGCAACTCAAGACTGCCCTTACGCGGGTGGGAGTAGGTTGCTCACTGTTGTATTTTTCCGTCCGCTAGGAAATTCGTGCTGCAGGATGAATTAGGAAAGGAAGACATCTGAACAATGGAGACGAGGACGTCTTTGATTTCCGGCATGCAGGAAACACCGCATCTATCCCAGGAGAAGGGCCAGAGTCCAGCCAATGGGAACAGAGAGCAGTTCGATTCAGGTGAGCTTTTGTGCTTTTGCCCGTTTCACTTTTATGTTTAAATCCTTTTTTTTTCTGGAAGAAGGTGAATTTTATTCTTTGACATTTGGAGAAAGAGCAGAAAAAAACTTGATAAAATGATCGCAGAACATTTTTCCTGAGTTTTTCAACCATTTTTTTTTTTTTTTTAAATGTTGGGGTGGCGAAAATGGAGAATTATAAAAATTCCCCCCCCCCCTTTTTTTTTTCTTTTGGTGAAATTTTTCCCTCTTCCTGTTCAGCAGCTCTACTAAGTTGCTTTTAGGAAATATTTTTGACCCAAGGATGTTAATGGAGAATTTTTCACAAAGCATCTCCCTGCCGGCAGAGTGTAGACTTTGCATACGGTGTTTTTAGGTGCGTCTGCAACTTTCATTAGGATTGGTTGCTGCACTTGGGATCTGTGGCTATCAGCTTGCCTGGGTAACAGTTTTCTCTGCCCAGAAACCTCGTATGAGGCCTGTATGCCACTGGCATCCTAGTTAATTATTCCAGATAGGGTCCAGTGCCGGATCTGTGCGCCAGACCCCTGAACTGGGGCAAACATCCCTGAACGCTTTGATAAGCATCTGCAGAACTATTAGTGTGGCTTTTTTTAATCTAAGAAAAAGCCTTTAATTAATATTTTTAATCTTTTCCTATTTTTATTTGGAAAATTGAAGGCAGTTTAGTGGTGGACTTGTTAAGGTGCTGACTTAGTACTGGCTTGGATTCAATTCCTACCTCTGCCACCACTTTACTTGGAGATCACTAACCACTTTGATCCTCATTTCTCTCTGTTCCGCTTGCTTGTTGTGTTTTTGTATCCCACGCTTTGTCCGTCTGGTCCAACTATTTGAAGATATTTAGAAGCAAACCCTTCTGGGTTTTGGTGGGGCTGAGGGTCCTGCATATCTGTAAAAGTCAAGCTCTGAGCTCTTGACCGCAGGGACTATATCTCGCTATGCCCAGCACAGAGGGACCGTGCTGATGGATGAGGCATCTCAATAACTAACCTTCAGTATTGAACTGTTCATCTCTGCAGGTTGCTGAGTACTTCATGCATTGTACATTATGGTGTTTGCCTTTTTGCTAATAAGGCTAAATGCTTTTTCCAGCAATCCTGCATTTCTAGGAGACTGTCATGGGATATGTTGCTTTTGAGTTAGTAATGATGGAGTGAGGTCCAGATTTCCTAAAGAGCCCCTGCAGCACCTTCTTGGCTCCCCTGGGGAGGGTGTGTGTTTCTTTTAATGCTGATGGGTGCCGAGCGAGTCGTTTGCTGCTATGATCCTGATTTTTTTTTTTTTTCTGTGATTTTAATCTTTCCTTTCCCTACCAGCTGGAAATGGGGATTCCCTAAAGCTGCACATTGGAAAATAATGTGTGGAGCTTTTGGAAGCTCTAGGTGTTGAATTAATTCTCCTCTTGTCCAAGTCAATGACCAGTTAAGTGGGAAGAGGCTGGGTGTGTCTGGATTAGTCTTGATAGTCCCTTTCCAGTCCTTTGTTCCTATGTGAGCACCCTTCCTGCCTGCTTCCTGGGGTTGATGTATGAGGCGGATAGGACTTAGCACCTGTTCCTCTGCCAAGGGTTTATAAATCCTGAGGACTTTGGTCCCCTCATACTCTGGCATGATTGCAAGAGACCTGAGGAGCTTGAATTCATTGGACATATCTGCTCACGGAGCTTGTTTCTCACTTCAAATAAATTTTCTTGGCAGCTGATTGTTTGAAACCTGCTTTGAGGTTCCTTTGCCTTAGAAAGCAGGTCTTTTATTTCAGAGGTTTCTCACGGGGGATACCACTGGTTCGGCTTGATGGCGCAGGTAGTCCTACAGTCTGTCTCAGCAAAGCACTGGTGTCTTGTCATGTTTTGTAGACCGTGTTCTCTAGGCTGGCTCAGAGTGAGGTTAATTCACACCAGGGTGTTAAAAGAGTAGCCCTGGTCCAGATCAGTTGGGCTGTGAGCTTTGGAGTCTTTTTTTTTGTACAGCTCCTAGCACATGTTGTGGGGGAGGGTCTGATCCATGCCTGAGGCTTCTGCAATAAAAATAATAAGCAGTAACCGTGCACTTGCCCTCCAGGTGTGGGTACCAGCCATGGGGCGGTGCAGGTGATAACCACAATGGGAAACCAGAGGGGAAAGCTTTCTTCGGTGAAAAGGAAATGCTCTCCACTTACTTGCAGCAGGCGAGTGCGCTATGCGCTTCGTATTAGTGATAGGAGAATCAGGCTTGTCTCGAGCTCAGACGGGAGGGGGAACAGGGGAGAGACCAGCTCTTAAAGTAGGAGGATAGGAGGGATCAGTGATGCTGATCTGGATGCAGGGCACTCCTGGGATGTAGGGCAAGCTGATTTCACTCTCCAGATCAGTGGTACCGGCTTGTGGCTTCTGAGAGCTGTTGCTTTTGGTTGCAGGAAGGCTTGCCTTGCATAGGTAGAGGTGGCTGCAGGTTGGCACGGAGAGCAGAGCACGATGGTGCCAGGCGTGTGGCTTGCTCAGTCCAGTGGCCTGGGGGCCTGCACAAGTTGGAGACCATTGCATTTGGAGACCAGGTCTTTTCTTGCTGTTGCTCTGGTGTTCCTAGTATGGATGTCGTTAGGTTAAAACCCTTCGGTTCCTGGTCGAATGAAGCTGGTGCCGTGACAGATTGGTCTGGGAAGTGCCTTTTCAAGTTTTATTTTTCAGCTTGCTTCTGTCTTTAAACTCCAAGGGGCTGTTCTGGGCAGCGCAGAAACGACTTTGAAGTCTGAAATGAGTGGGCCTGTTTGGACTGCATTATTATTGTGCACCTGTTTAGTCACAAGTTCATTGCTGAAGTTTGGGGGGTTTTGAGCACTTGTAATTACTTTGGTTGACATGTCCTGGTATTGCGGGGTGGGGCGAGATCACCTTGCCCTTCCCTTCTAATACATGGGAGGTAGCAGGAATTAGGCAGGGGTCCCAATTTTTTTTCCAACTGCCTGGATCATGAGCTGTTTAGCCGGTGACAGTCTGATGCAAAAGGTATGGAAAACCCAGAAATAATCCTGGACTGGAGCCCGGGCCTTTCCATCTCAGTTGGGTGCCCTAACTAGTAGGTGATGGAGTCCATTTGGATCACCTCTCCGGGGCCAAGTGCTTCATTATTAGCTGTTACAGCCTGTCAATGAAGGTGTTTATGGGTTCAGAAAGACCAGCCCCCCCCATTAGGCATCAGGTTCCCATTGAAATGAATGAGACTGAGATGCCTAAGTAGGAATTGGGTCTCTGCATAGCTATAAGAGTCTAGGCCTAAAGGATTTGCCCAAGGTCACACAGAGAGTCTGTGGCAGAGCTGGGACTTGAACTCAGGTCTCCCAAGACGTAGCATTGTGCATCAGCCCCTGGACCACCCTCCCTCTTCGCCACTTTCTCTTTTCAGGTTGGATGTGAAGACAACCCTTTTGTGGACAAAGTGTAAAACGTAACTAGCGTGTATCAATAGGTAGAAGTTAAAATCGGAACTACTCGGCCATCCACCCCGAGACTCCCGACTGCTTAACTTGGAGACTTTTCCCTTAGGCGGGACAGGAAGGATTTATGCTTTCAGAGTAGAAAGATCTCTCTCTTTTTTTCCACGCGATCACCGCGAGGTTCCCATAGCGCATCGTGACAGTGGTTATGTCTTCAGAGGATGCAGTGTTTTTGTAAGAGCTTGCATTTTTGCAGGCTGAGGCTCTCCTACCTCTTTCAAACCACGGAGAGAGCAGATTCATTTTGTTTGTGTACTGAAGCCTTGGGTGCATCTACTTAATACAGCCTAACAGGACGTGAAACGTATGGTGGATTTGGGCTGTTGCTAGGCTTGACTGTGTCACAAAAAAAAAAGAGCTTAGGGTGAAAGGCTCAATAAGTGATTTGCCAACATACAGGGGTCAAATAAGCACCCTGTAGAAGTAAAATAACCATCTCCCAATGAACACTGTGGGAGCCTGACCCCACTGCGATGAACAGGGAGTTTTGCAGTTGGCTTCAGTGGATGCCACGTTTTCATCCTTCGAGTGCATGACTCAAGCATTTGGAGGTGATATAGATGGCGTTGTGATCATCTCCCTTGTAGTAGACGCACTCATAAAGAATAATATTAAAAACACTTTGTATTTCTAGGAGGGGGTGAAAATACTTGATAGAGCTGAGCAAGAATCATCCTTCACATTTCACTGGTGGGGGAAACCTGGGCAGTATCCAAGTATATCATGGATAGGCTTGGGAATGGAGCCCAAGTGTCCTGACTCCCTGCTCCAGGTTTAACCCACTAGGTAGTATTGCCTCCAGCCTGGGTAATGCTATGGCAGACCAGAATCAATAAAAATGATTAGGGGAATTTTCGGTGTCTTCCATTTCTCTGTGATAAAACAGAGCTAAAGAAGGCAGTGACGCGATGATAAATGAGCTCTCTGATGTTATTTTTACAGACCCAGGAAAAGTAATTTCCTGATAAAGTCTGTAGATAAAATGCTGGAGAGAGATCGGGCTTGCGAGGTGTTGCAATGATGTGGACGGACTGGCAGTGAGCAGCGCCTGCGGGCTGCTCCGTAGAGGGTGCGGGGAGAGGCATGCGCCCCTTGGCAGTCTTCTGCACTAAATCGCTCCCTTTTTTAATTTGATTCACAAGGAAGAGAATTAGGCAGTTTTCCAAAGGGGCAGCATTTAGGTGTTTTGATAGACATTTACCCATCTGAGTGCTGAATGCCGACAGAGCCTGATTTCTCCTGATGCTCAGTGAACAGTGGGCAGGCAATCCGGGAGAGCTGGTTTTGTGCCACACAGCTTGAAATCTCTGTACTTCCATTTCTGCTTGGTCTATCCCTTGTCTAGTTCAACTCTAAGATCTGTGGGCTAGAAACTGTCTTGTGTACTTTTCTTTATGGTTGTATGCCTATGCATACATGCGTGTGCGTGGCTGTACATTCACACTTACATGTATGTAATTTCCCTTATTTGAGGAAGAGCTTTCTAAATATTTAAGCCCTGGTACTCTGTACTGCTCAATACTGCCCTCCTGTCCGGTGCCAATGCCCTTATACCCATCACATCGACACACAGGTGCGTGCCGCCATGCGAGTAGTAAGTGGGACACTAAAACCCGTGCCGCTGCCATGGCTGCTGGTGTTATCGTTCATCACTCCCTCCATGGTGAGAAGGGGTACAGGTGTACTTCAGAGAGTAGGAGAAGATCGTGGCTGACCTTGAACTCCCATTGCACGAGGATATCGCCCACCCACCAAGTTGTAGGCTCAAGTCGAGGAAACCTTTCTGGTTATGTACGCTCCAAACTTTCATTGAACAGTCTGGGGGCTGAGAGCCGGTGGTGTGAAATCTGGCCCGCAGCCACGGCGTGCAGCAAAAATTTGGTTGTAGATTTGACCATCAAGCTTCTGGGTTTCCCTCTGCAATGCATGTATTCGACGGCACTGAACCGCCTTCCATATGGGACGCGGAAGGTGTGCCTATTTATTGCACAAATGGGCCGTCAAGGACTGACTGAACTGTGTATGTGGTGAGGTGTAGTCAGCGAGCCGCATTGCAAACTCCTGCCCTGAACTTGCGTATCATGGAGGGATTGAAGCAATCCACTTACCTGGCCTGGATGTCATCAGCTGGCTATCAAACCTCAACCTACAACTTTAATTCACTTGCACCTTTTCTGCCATTGCTCGCCTTAGCCATATGAAGGAGAGAGAATATTTAATGACAGGATTTCCCTAGCCTTTGGTTTAGCAACTTGAGTGTTGTGCTCACTTAGAGGACTCTGCATTCCTTTTATTTGTGTTTCATTAGCCCTCGCAGACGACAGCTCAGCAGCGGCCCTGTTGTGCCAGGTACTGGACAGACACATAATGAGAGCCGGCTCCTGCGCTAACAAATTCACCAGTCTAAATGGAGATGAGACGCTAAAGTGAAGTTACCTGCCGAGCTCCTGGCAAGCCCAGCTCGGTGTCCTGTTTTCAAAGGATTGGGAGCTGTTGCTAGCTTGTGAAGCTATGAGCGGGAAGCAAAGAAAAAGGTTTCTCATGGATGCTTTCTTAAGATGATATTTTAGTAGGAGGGCAGAGACGTTGGATCTCAAGATTAGAGAGCAGGTGGAAGAGACTACTTTTTACCCTATATGCTCACCTGGGAAGAACAGCCTGGAACGTAATACATACACTGCAATGAACTGTCTAGCGTGTGTAAGCACGATTTCTGGAAGGCAGAAGCTGGGCATCACAGGCATTATAATGAGCTGTAACTGCTCTTGGGTTATTATGCGAAGTAGTGTAACAAGCTAAGCCACTGATTGTAGACTTGCCCAGCTTTAGCCACCTCCCATATTCCTGGGAAGAGAAATCTGAATGTTTTTGGGGGGAGAAAAGTGTGAGCGTTTTCTGTTCTGTTCCTCCTGTGCTTGTCACGGAGGTAGCGGAGGGTGTATATATAAGTGTAGTTGCCAATAAAGGATGAAAAAAGACTTTTGAAAACAAAATGCTTCCTTTTCTCCACGTTGCCTTTCAGGAGCTCCCATCACACAGGGCTTATGAAGTGTCCCCTTGGTTGGGTTTTGATGAACTTAGTGGGTGCTTCTGTGGTGGATCAGTCGGAATTGGCACACAGGTGCTGCCCTGGCATCTGGAAGTGACTTGTTCACATTGCACCTTCATTGAACTGTAAAGCAGGTAGTCCTTCCCTTTTGGGATCCCTTTTGCTTAGACTGAGTTGATCACAAACCCTGGCGGCAGATCTCTGTGGTGAGCATTTTTTCTTCCTAGGACCTAGGGGCTGATCTGCGAGCAGAATCTGGATGTAAAGCCTCCTAAGGCACAAGCAAAGAAAGAGCTGCTTCATCTCCCTGGTTTGCCAGAGGAGAGCAGCGATCACTGAGTCTGTCCCTTTGCATAATACGAGCAATTTCTGTTCAAGCCCAGACCTCCTGCTTGAGCTTTTGCAAGTCACCTAGGACACCCAGTCCTGACAAGACTTCAGCTGGTGGGAGAACCAGCATGCCACCAGTATGGGCACGGTCAAAAGAAAATGCACACCTGGTTGCTAGTCTGAATTCCTCTGTCTTCACCTTCCATACATGGGATTGCATTATGCTTTTTTCTACAAAGTCAGGAGTGCCCAACCTCCAGCCCGTGGGCCAGATCAGCATCTCTGAACTGTATCATCTGGCCCCTGGGGCTCTCTGTGGGTTTGGAAATTTGACAGTGGGAGAGTGGAGCAGCGTTCATTGCTGCTCGCCTGCTGGCCAATTTTTGGACCTGTATGGAGCCCCACGTACGGCCTTAAAGACCATATTGCACCAGTGTGCGGCCAGATCTGGCCACACAGGGTCATGCTGGCACGCATCTGGGTCCGGGTATGTAGGGCTGGGCTGATGTGCTGGATCACACCTGCAGAGTAAACCCGCGCAGGATCTGGCTCGCAGACTGTCCCTTTGCTGCTCATTCAGTCGGTTGGGTACCATTGTGCTAGGTGACAGAGCCTCCTTCTCTTTGTTTCTTCAGTAGATTCATTCCTGATTTCTACTGCCATAGTCACACCAGGTTCAAACAGGACAAATCAGGGGAGACTCAGGGCCATCATCTTTAGAAACCAGCTTTCATAAGTTGCTGTGCTCTATTTGACAGCTTTTGGAGCTGTGACTTCTCTGAACTGCTACCCAAGCCTCCCCCCGCCCCCAGCCAGCTCTTATACGCTGACACATTTCTTTTTTTTTTTCTCTCTGATGCATGTGTCTGGCACCGTGGGCAGCAAATATAACCCGTTTCTTTCCCTTTTAATAATGAGAGATTCACATTACACAATATAATTTTCTGGTCTTGAAACCCGGAGACCTGTAGCAATAATTGCAATAAATTAACCCTGCCGTTTTCTTCATAAAACTGTCTGGGGAGGTTACTTAATTCACTTTGTCATGAGTCACTTTAATTGCATCATGACCAGGCTGATGAATGCCCGAGTAGGTAAGGGGCTCTTGGAGTTTGCCTGATAAATGCTTATTGCTGGGTCTCGCTGTTTGGCTGTAAATATTTGGCTCTGGGACTGAGCCTGGGTTTACAAGATTGTTTCTGTTTTGTTTCCAGGCAGTCAGATTTGGCTGCTTTTCTGCCAGCAAAACGAGATTTATTATTTTTTAGTTATTTATATTTGTATTTCATAATCACTTGGAGCTTCTAGCCCCCTTGCAATAGGCTTGCTATAGCTGTGCAGTAGGAGTATGAATGTTTAAAGTGCTTTTGCTGCGGGAGGAAGTATAATGTAGGGTATAATACTCGGGCATAGGAGACTAAATACTCTTGATTTGTCCCTTGACTCCTGTGTGACCTGAGGCTAGTAGACACGTTGATCCATGCCTCAGTTTCTCCATCCGTGCAACGGGGATAAAATTGAATTCCTCGCAGGGATGTTTGGGAGCTCAGCTAATTGGGCAGTGCTCAAGCCCCTTCACATGGGCCTTATTGCAGAAATACAAACCAGCGTCCGTAGTTATAAAAGGAGACCGAGAAGCATCACTAATCGTGATTAACTCCTCGCAGCCACAGCGAGAGGGCAAGCTCTGCCCTCCAAACGCAGTTTCCTACTCCTTCAGAGTATCCACAGAGCGTAAATGTTTTGGGCCACCAGTTTGGTTACTTATTTGGCACGTTTTCCTGTAGTGCCGCACACTGCTCTGTCCCGGTGACCGGAGGACCATGAGCTGCCATTGAACGACATGAAATAGTTCCATTGTTTTCATTGCTACATGTAAATCCAACTATACCAGAAGCCGCTTCATTTTGCGTTGGAAAGCATACTTGCCAAAGTCGTCTTAACTAAACCATCTGGTAGAGACGCAGTGGAATCCAGGTACCTGGGTTAGCACAGCAGTTAAAACAGCCACATTTTCTTTTATCCAGGTTTTGGTGTTTGTTGCTGTCCTGGTCTGGGGTCCCAGCTGGCGCTGTTGGGCAGTTTATGGCTTGTAGCAACCACGTTCTAATTATTATTATTATTATTATTATTATTATTATTATTATTATTATTATTATTTTTTTGCTTTTTTTTTTAAACAGATGAAGGGTCAAGCTTAGAGGATACTGATTTTAATTGGGATGAATACTTGGAAGAAACGGGAGCCAGCGCTGCTCCTCACACATCATTCAAACACGTACGTACTTTGTCTGGGCCTTGAAAATGCTGTTTGTATTGCCTCCTGGTTTTCCTCGGACAGGGTCATTCTGGAAGATTAAGGATGTGACTGATGGTTCTTGGGGGAAATGGCATCGGGCATTTTTCTCTCCATCTCAACCGGTGTCCTCCATTCCAAGTGCTGCTGCCGAAATCCCTGCCTGCCCCTACGCAAATCTCCTTTCTCTCTCTCCCTTGCTAAAATCCTGTTTTCTCCTCTGCTCTCCTCCCCTTTTCTGTACACTTCTGCTGGGTCTGTATGCATTGCAAACAAGGTGGGATTGCTGCATATTCATTCCTCACCAATCTGGCTTTAAGCTAACCAGTGTAGCTACTGATAACACAGTGCATGGTAGCAAACTGCCCAAGACGGGCTGCAAAACCTGCCCAAGTAATTGGTGAATAGCCTTACTTCACCTCCAAGGTACCTCAGCTGTACTTCCAACAGAGCACAAGCCAAGCAGCTTGGGTTTGTCCGCACGAGCCACATTTACCTACTTGATTGTAGTGTAGACACACCCCTGGTCATCTTACCGGCCACGTCAGAGTTGGGATTTCTCTCGGACTCTGCATTGCTTTTCCTTCTTTTCCTCTTGCCTCTTTCATAGTCTCATTCATTTTTCCATGGTGCTCCAACACAAATCTCTCGCGCACGTCGTTCTGTTTTATCAGAGCTCTTCTTGAAACAAAAATGATCTGGGAAGCCTGTCTGTGTTAATTTGCCTTGTTACCAGGACTTCTCCACACTGAAGATATCTCAGCGGGTATCTCAGAGATCCCTGCTGGCAGCAATTTGGCTACTTAGGGCACTTGGAGCCATACTTGGTCTACAAATCTGATACCCTCACCCTTGGAAATGTGGCTTTATTTGTACAACCAGAGTCCTGGAAGCATCGTGATAAATACGGCCACTGTCTGCAGTCCTGACCCATGCTTTTTTCAATTTGTGGAGGAGAGCCAAGAGCGCCTGTGATGGTAAAGACCTCCTTTGAAGAGGAAACTCTCTCCATCCTAAAGCACAAGAGAGCATCTTCAGGGTGTAGGAAATCATTGCTCAGTGTGAGCAACCTTGCCACATACCAGCCATTGTTGAACTCTCCCTTTCCTAACTGGGAGGCTTCACTTTTTGTCCCTGCTGGATACTAGATCCAGTTGAACATTTCACTCTTCATCTTCAAAATCCTCTCTGGGATGGAAAGCTCTTTGATTTCCAAGGGAACCCTGTTTCAGTGTGCGTGATCATCCCCTCACCCAGCAAATGTCAAGCCCAAGAGCAAGACGTGTGTGTGCATGTGTGTGTGCTTGTGTCCCTCCATGATGACTGTTCTCTTGAATCTGGAACTTATTTTCCGAGGAGGTTGGGTGGACCTCTCTAAAGGCGTTGGGGTTTGTGAAGTAAACAGCCCGCTTATTTGAGTTAACCTTTGTGCTGTTGCATCATACAGTCACTCTCTCATGAAGGATGCCACGTTTTCCCCTCTCATAAATACCAAACTCTGGTCCTTACAAACAAGAGCAGTGAGGGAACTACAATTTAATCATTTTGGGAGGTGCTTGGTCACCACCGGCACGTCTGCATGAGACCATGCACAGAAGACTAATTCAACTGCGCGTTAGTGCGGCAGGAAAAGCCTGTGCTAATGCGCAGTAGATTTGATCTAATGCACAAGAGTGTCACAGAAACCCGTTCATCTGTGCTAACGTGCAGTAGTGCCAATTATGGCGCAATAAGTTGGTACCCATCATTGCAGCACTAAACTTAATGTGCCATAATTATGGCTCATTAATGAATGTGTAGACGCGCCCAATGGTGATGGATGCCACAGATGATCGCACGCCTCTATGGAAGTTCCTGAGACCAAACTGCTCCTGTTGTTTTGAGACTTCCAAGGTCTGACAAAGACGACATTTTGGGGTTAAGGAAAAATAGGAAATGCTCTCCTTGGCTCATTCATGCAGATCTCACTGATACTTAAGGATCACAAATGTACTGTGTAGCCTGAACCTAATCAGCAGCCACAACATAGCACTGTGACGATCAGGTATGGCAAGCAGAGATGGAGTATTCAGTCTCAAAGGTGCTCTTCTCCAAAGTACCATGATGTATCCCTTTAACATTTGGTTGGCACTCCCAAGGTGTAGATTGCAATTTGTGTACATGCAATCCAGTCGCACAACAGTAGTGTATATATATCTTCACGACATCCTTTTGAGGAAGGGAAGCATTATTATTCCCATTTTAGAGATGGACACTAAGTTATAGAGAAACCAAGGATTGTTTTTTTTTTTTTTTTAATAAGCATTTGGCTTTGTGGTGCTAACGAGACTCTTAGAGTAGTGGGTCTTGCACTTGGGCCCGTAGACCATGACTGGTTGGAAAGGCCATGGTAAGTGCTCTGTGGATTGTACCTTTGCACCTTTGTCATGTTTTCAGTTAAAAGTTTGGTGCATGGTGGTCTGCGGGAAAAGTGGAAGATCGACAGCGGTCCATTAGTCCAAAAAAGGTTGGGCACCATTGGACTAAAGGTTGGGCGCCATTGGACTAAAGGATGTGTGGAGTGCAGTAGGGAACTGAGCTTGATTCTCCCAAATTCTAGGCCGGTATCCTAACCGTTGGGCCTTCTTTCCCCAAAAAAGAGTAAGGAAACTTTCCTTCAAGTTCTGTAGCCAAGAAAAGATGTATCGAAGCAACAGTTAGGAGATGTAAGAAAGTCAGTACGTTAAGCATGCATTCAGCTCTTAACCGCATTGGTTAGGAGTATCCTATAAAACATGCAATGCCTTCTCTTGATTTTTTTTTTTTTTTTTCTGGACAGTTATTTGGGATCTGCTTCCGCCCCTGTTGTAGTCAGTAGAGGTTTTGAGAGTATCTTCGGTGGAGAAAGATGGTGACTGTAGTCTCTTGCTTCTTTTCTTCTCTCAATTAGAGACTGGGGCTATATTGTGCCAGCCATGGTGCAGTCACATTGTAGTAGACTTTCTGCCCCGGAGAACTCACAGCATAAACAGACCAGACGGGCAAAGGAAGCAGAAAGAGTTTGTCCAAGTTTGCTTCTCATGTCATTAGCCAAGATCATAGGCCTCAAGCCCCTGCCTGGGACTTGGACCTTCTGTAGTGTTGTTGCCTACCTCAAGGTATTCCTTCAATTTGCTCAGCTGGAGAGACATGTTTCTAGTATAAAGAAAAGTAATAATACCTGTTTCTAATTTTGTAAGGTTGAAATCAGCCTACAGAGCAGTTTCCAACCAGGGATGAAGTTAGAAGTGGCCAACAAGAACAATCCAGACACATACTGGGTGGCTACCATCATTACAACATGCGGACAGCTCTTACTGCTACGTTACTGTGGCTATGGAGATGATCGCCGAGCGGATTTCTGGTGTGATGTGATGACAGCTGATCTTCATCCAGTCGGCTGGTGCACCCAGAACAACAAGGTGCTGATGCCGCCGGATGGTGAGTACTGCGCGTCTTGTCAGGGTTATGGTCGAGTACAAAGGCTGACGGCTGTGTGATAATCTGGCACCCAGTCTGCAGTTGTAACTTTGCATCCTCAGCTTTTGTGGCTCTGTTCAAGTCATGTTATACGAGTTGAGAATTGGGTCCTCTTGAATCCCAAGAAAAGCTTTCGGGGACAACTATCCTTGATGGAGTTGGCCACTGAACTGCAAAACCCCTGTCCTCATGTGCTGCCCTTTACTCC
>JAGPOW010001296.1:134474920-134486484 GCA_030014935.1 Caiman crocodilus
AGAGGATCGACTTTATAAATGAAGCCCAGGTGTGAGATCTTTGAGTGCAAATATGATCAAAAGATTTATTAGCCACGTGGTAGTAAATCCAGATCATTTGAGAGGGTTTTGATTTTTATTGGTCTCCTAAACTGGCTTTTATTGCATGCTGTATAATCAATGTTGCCAGCATGTACATACTGTGGAGAATGAACTCACGAAATGCCAGGGTAAGGGGGTAAGAGATTTTATTGATTTCTATAATAGAAAATAATGATTGTTTTATAACTGGAGGCAATTGCTTTTCATGGATAGGTTGAAATCTGTGTTTTGGGTCTGGCTACTCCTGTGTGTATATGTTTGACTTGGGTCGCCAACTTCGTTGAGTTGCCAGCTTCACTCCCCTGTACCTTCTGGTCCAGTGAAGGCATTGGGATTGCATAGGAAGTCATGGCCTACGCTGAATTCAGGCCATACTGTCTTGAAATAGCAATGGAAGCCTTTGAGTGAACAGATGTTTATTTACGGAAGTTGGGTACAATTTTCAAAGATGCCTAAATGACTTAGGTGCCTCAGTCTTATTTGAGTGATTTGGGCACTTAACAGTCTAAAAGTAATACTGTAGGGTGAGAGGATGTGGCTTTACCACACATCGGTTGGTTTGCCATAACTGCAGGCATACATGCCATTACATCATGGTGGATAAAATGCACAATTTACCCCTCCTTTCTTTTTCTTTGAGGGCTAATCTCTTGGCACTTAACAGCATCTACACAGGCAATTGCCGCAGAGAAACCGAGGGGGTAAAGTCCTGCCCCCTCTTTACCATGCTGCAAATTGCATGTGCTATTGAAAGCAAAAGGAGTTAGGCACTTAAAGTTGGGGTTTTAAGTCTCTAAATCACTTCAGTGCTGTGAATATTTCCTATTCAGTCAACTATATATATGTTTTGTTTTGTCGTTTTCTTGACAGAAATACGATTTTTAAAATTATTTTGACGCATTTCATGGAAAACTTGTGTTTTTTCTATGTGTTTTTGGACCTGTTGGCAATTTTTTTTTCTTTTGTTACAATTTTTGACCTGTTTTTGACTAGTCAATTGACCCAACTTCATTTGACCGCTTAAAGACCCAATTCTACTTAAAAGTTAGGTTTTCAAGAGAGCCAATTTAGGGACCTGAAGGAAGCGGCCGGATTTTCCAAAGTACTCCGAACTTGTCACCCCGCCTGGAGAGCGCTAGGGACAGTGGTGTCTTGCACAGTGGAAAATCGGGCCAGAAGAAGCAGATCCGTAACTGTGATCTGGGGAGTACCAGTTCCACCGCGCTCTGATGTTTAACGTCACACGTGTAGGCGCTTTGGATCCGTGTCTCAGTCGAGATCAGGCTTTGTGCATGTGCTACAAGAGGAACCGCTCTTTGGGAGGAGACATTAGTCTCATCGCTACCGTACTTCTGAAACCTTCCTCTCTTCTGTGGTTAATGGCACGCTATTGTACTTTGGACAGAAGTCTCGATCAGTACTGAACTTTATGCTGCGTAACTGAGGCAGGATCCAGGCCCTTAATAACGCCGTGAGAAATGCAAGCAGCATGGCTGCAGCCCTGTTATCTGTCGCGAAGATGTGATCGCGGTCTGTCATTGAAGCGCTCTGTTTAATAAGCAAAGAAACAACTTGTTCGACGGGCAGGCTGGCGGCACTGGGAAGCGCTGCGTTCCTGCTCACCAATCAGCTCGGCCTAATCAGTGCTAGTCTTGCTTATAAAAGCAATACGTTACACCTCCGTAACACGACTGAGAGTCTTATGAATGTCATTAGACTGGAGGGAGATGCAAAAAGCGGGTCTGTTCGGTTTAGCGAATCCATAGAACTTGATTTAGTCTTCAGCACGTGCCGCGCTTTCAAGGGGCAGCTGCCAAAATAATTATGGTTTATGATCCCGGTATAAGGAAGTCATTGAATTTACAGACTGGTGCATTATGATTTATTGGGAGGTGTTAGCATTGCATCATAGTGCATGGGCCCATGATGTCAAGTCATGTTATGTCCTGCCGTGACATTATGATGCGATGCAGCAGAACAGATCGTACGGGAGGGTGCCTCCGTATGCAGTAAAATGTATTGACTTAGGAAAGAAAAGCCCGTGTGTGCATTTATTTGTGTGTCCTTACTGCAGAAAATGAAAAGGACTAAAACTGCATGTTGCTTCAGATCTAATCATTAATTATATATTTTTTTTCATTACAAATCGGTGCGTAATTTGAATTGCAAACTCAGCTATCCTGGCAGAATAGATCTGTTTACCATTCAAAGCAAAATGAAAATTATTTAAATTAGTTAATATGTAACTCATTTGAATGAACGGATGTTTATTCATGAACTCACTGAAGAAAGTGTGAAGACATCCATATGGTCTGGAGCTTTGCTGCTAATCGGCTCCAAAGGCACGTCCTGGGACGGGTGGTTTTTTTTTTCTGTTGCATATTAACCATTGGCGTCCCCAAACAGGAGCTGCTGCCTAATATAGTTGAAGAGGAAATGTGATGTTTTATTTGTTCCCACTCTGCATGAAAGCCAAGTAAATATTAAGAATAGAGTCTCATCCAAAGCACGTGAGGACAAAGGGAGTCCAACCTTACTATAGTCAGCGTTGGCTTAAGTCCTAAGTCAATGATGCAAATCATAGCTGAGGGCTTGCACCGCACAGGTCCTGCTCTCTCCCTAGAAATGGGTGCGTGGATCTCCGTGACCCCAACCTGCTGCTAAAACTTCCCATTCACACCTGCCTTTGGAAACTGGCCCGACGCTCAACATCTCTTCATGGAGTCGCCCTGTGCTATCCTGCTTCCCACGACTTCGGGGACGTCCTGGCTGTTTCCTGCGGAGTTGAGAAAAAATCGGTGCCCTGAGCTTTCCATGGCTAATGATGTCTTCAATTGTGAAGGAAAACGGGCCATTTTTCCTCTCCTCGCCATTTCTGTCCTTTGTTGATGACATTTGGGTTCGTGAACACATTTACTGTCGGGGGGAAGAGCAGTGCAGAGAACTTGACAAGTGTAGCAGCTAAATTATGCATTGTGAAATGCACAGAGAGAGCAGTAACATCTTTTGATTGACACCTGCTTTTTTTTTTTTTTGGGTGCAGATTGCAGATTTACAGCTGAGCCAACAGAGCAGAGCCTCTTCTGCCGTTAGCTCGGTGCAGTGGGGGGGACGAAGTTAAGATGCTAGACGATGAGATGATTGTGTAATTGCCATGGTAGTTGTGCCTTAGCCTTACGGATAGATGATAATTCAAAGGGGGCCATCCCTATCATAAATCCGCATGGTGAGCTTGATTTCGTTCTCTGTTGCGCTGATATAAATCTGAAGGTGCTTGCCTGAAGTAAGTGGAGGAAGGCAGGGGTGAACGAGGGAACTAGGTCTGTAAACTGATGTTTTGAATGTGTAAAAGTAAAAGTGCCAATTGGCCATGGGGATCATGGGAAACTAGGGCTGGAAGAGACCTCGTGAGGTCATCTAGTCCAGCCCCTTGCTCAAGGCAGGATCGTCCTTGACTAAACCATCCCAACCAAGTGCCTGTGCAACCTGCTCTTGAACATGCGCAGGGATGGAGATTCTGCATCTTCCCAAGGTAGCCTGTCCTAGCCCTTAACCACCCCAATAGACAATTCTTCCTAATTTCCCATTGAAATGCCCTCCACTGAAGCTTACATCCATTGCTCCTAGTCCTGCTCTCTAAAGCCACAAAGAAAAAGCTATTTCCAACCTGTCCATAACTTCCCTGCAGGTATTTGAAGACTTATCAACCTCCCTCCCTCTGTCTTCTCTTCTCCAGACAAAACCCTAGTTCTTCCAGGTTTTTCTCATAAGTCTTGCTTCCCAGGTCTGGTATAATTTTTGTTGCTGTGTGCCGGGCTCTTTCTAATTTGCCTACATCGTTCTTGAAGCGTGGAGCCCAAAACAGGACAGAGTTATCCAGGTGAGTGCTGAATCGAGTGGGAGGATCACTTTCTTTGATGCACATCACCTTGCAGGACCAGGGCTCTGCGTGGAGGTAAATGCACAGCACGGGCTGTCCTTGGACTACTAGCCTGTGATCGCTGATGTTTTCTGTCCCCGTTTGCAGTGGATTCATTTGGGACTCTTGCTCCAGGCTGAGAGAGGGGACCGTTCACTTGGGTTCGAGATGCTGGACTTGATCTTGAGCCATTGACTCATGCAAAAGAAGATCAAACTTGTGCAATAGGAAAATGGATTGCTTTATAACGCATGCAGATGATGTCCCTATTTCAGTTGACATCTGCCTGCTCATGGCACACCCTACCACTTACTTGCAATGAGCTAGTTTTAAAATCTTATTTAAAGATGCCAACTTACAAGCAGAAATCTTTAAGCCGTCTTGGCACCGACCGTGTCTTCTTTTGCGTATAGCCTGAATTTGGCCTGCCAGAGTTATCCTTAGCAAAATGTATTGGTGGGGCCAAACTCCACCCTTTGAGACCATTTTGGGTGTATGAGTCAGTGCCAAGATGTCTTGCTGAGACTGACGGTAAAACCTCCTAGCGAATTCATTGAGACCAAGATCTTAACCACTCTTTATGAAATTTATAACCACTGGAGCTGGAGCTGGATGAGATCACCAGGCTGATCGTGCTCTGTGTGTTTAAACACCAGTGTAAAATCGCTCTCATCCAGGAAGACGATCGCCAGGGTCTTCGGAGATAACGACCCACAGACTTTTCTGTTTAAAAATTCAGAGGCTGTGTTTTGGCACCAGTGGCAACCCTCTTGTCCTTGTTGGCATCGCATGGTATAACACCGTGGGTGCCAACCTGTTTGGCAGGTGTGCCACAAATTAACTCTGAACCCTTGTTGTTCCCCTGTCCAATCTGCCGCTCTGCTTTCTGCTTCCTGCCCTGTGCTCCTTGCCTGATCCGATGCTTTGCTTTCTGCTGCTGTGCTGCCTGTCCCCTCCCTAACCTGCCCCGTGACGCATGCGGAGGGTGCTCGTCCTGTGCTGCAGGTTGGTCTCCCCCGCTGTACCAGGTGACTCGTTGATCTCCGCGTGGCTGCGTGGCGACTGATTCAGAAGCAGAACATCCCCATTGACATGCTTGCATCTGCGTATTTTGAGTTCAGAATCCGGTCCCGCCTGCAACACACACATAATAGGCAAATTGTGAAGTCAGATATATTTCTTTCGTTTCAGCGGCAAAGAGAGGTAATGCAGCCCCTGTATCTGCAGTGGCTAAGTATAGACCGTCAAAAAGCCTGCGGCTGAATCGATTCGCTCTTTGCTAGGTTAGTCTGAGCGGTGTAGATTGAACCAATATGCCACTGAACAGAGCCTCGCTTTCGATTCCAGAAATGCAGCCATGCGCCTGCTGTGGCTCAGGCCGGAAACCGGGGGTGGGCTGTAGAGCACACCTCCCTGCTGGGCTGGAGCAGACAGCTTTGGGCCACGGCTAGCCCACCTACCCTGCAAGAGAGGGTTTGCAAGGGAGGTGCAAAGCATCCTGGGATGCTGGAGGACTGTGACTGAACTTGAATCTGGAGGAGATCTGGGACCGAAGTTCAATAAACCGATTTAACCTAAATCAGTTAAGTCTGATACCGCGCTGGTTTATGTTAAACCAGTTTTGGCTGTTTTTGCAAGCAGTTCATATACGTTGAACTGTTGCATTACAGATTTGAGCTGGTTTTGTATCGCTTATTCCGGTTTGTGTGTAATTTCTGTCCCTAGCCGATGTGATCAGGAGCAGGCTATCCCTTCGGACTGCTGTGAGCAATGTGTTCCTCCATGATCCCTGGATCTCATCTAGCCAACTAGATAGTTGCCCTACCAGTGGTCCCCCCCAACCTGTTCAGTTCTTTATGGGTGGAAATGACTGCAGGGTTAATGCTGTAGCGGTCATCAAGACGAGCGAGCATTAGTTCCCCTCAGTGTTGGGCAGCAGGAGGCACCGTGCGGCTGTCTGAAATTTCCTTAACAGCTGCAGCCACCACCATCCTCTGGGCTCGTCTCAGAAAATCCGATCTGGATATTTAAATGCACTGACCTCTCCCCTAAGGAAATAAAAACTATAACTACTTTTGCAGCCCAGTGTGTGCAATGCTTGGAGGAGCTCAGATGCCAAGATTGGATTTCTGCTTTTGGTTATGTGAGCTGAAGTTCACATGGACCAAACTGTTGACTTTTTTTTTTTTTTTTGTGCTGAAATAGTGGAGAACAGATTTGTTCCCCTCTGTGTTTGTCTCTTCGCCATTGGCTAAGGGTTTGGGGCCAGATGTGTATCGTGGTGTAAATCTGCCCAGATCTGCAATCCTGATTTACGTTAGCTGAGACTCAGTCCGCTGCTTTTCAATTTACTCGGTTCAGAAATCTACTTGGGAAATCAAAGCAGTAAATAGTGTGGAGGCTGCTGAAGTATTACACTCTTTCTTTTATCTTCTTTCCCTAATCCTTATCCTTTTATTCTATCGGTGCTGATTTGAGATTCCCCTAATGTAAATAGATTGCAGGATTTCTTTTTTTTAAACGCCACAAATGGCTCTTTTAGTTTAGTGTTTTATGTGGGCTTTTAGAGTTGACTTCAGCAGAGTATTAATTATGCTGGAATGACGTTAACATAAATAACAAGTCAGCAAATAAATGTCAGTTAAATATTCTATTAGCGTAGTAGGCAGCCTTATGCATTGGCACAGAACATTTAGCAGATTACTTCTAATGAGCATGTAAAAAATAACATTTTTTCCCCCCCCTCCAGTCTGGGTACTTCTAATGAAAAGTGGGGGAAAAAAATGGTCTTTGTTTGCTGAAGAGCACTGGATAGTAGGGCTTGAACTGCATCAGTTTGCATCTGGTCCCCTCAGGCTAAAAACAGACAACTGATCTGATCTGCCCCAGAGCTCTCTGCACCAAATCCAGACCTTGCAGACAACCACGCTCAATGCCCCGCATTGAGTACATTTGAATTACTCAAATTAACACTTTGCTTTGGAACAATTCTGGCTCATTCGAAGTAATTGCCATTTAAGTCTCCTGGGTCAGCAGCACCTGTTTTGATGCAAGGCATAGTCCATGCCGGCGTGTCTAGCACTGGGCCCGTTGTCTGGTTTTTAGCCTCTGAGACCATGCAACAGCTGGGAGCTGCTGGAGCACGGCAGTCCTAGCCCCTTGCGTAGCCCAGCCCCCGCCGGCCCCCACGGCATCAGGACTGTTTCGAGGCAGGGACCCAAGAGAAGCTTTTCCTCCCTTTGAGTCATGGCAAAAATTTGGCCTTTGAAATGTAACAGGTAGTTAACCCGCATGCGGGTTTGCTCTTATCCTGCGTGTGCAAATGCGAAACGCTCTGTTCTGTGTTGGTGGCTAAAAGTAGGACCCCCCCCCTCCAATTTCATAGCTTTTAACAAGTTGAATGCTCCCAAATATGTACGCTTAAATTGGCTACAACGGGCAGCTTTTCATGGTTGTATTTTTTGGGGGGCGAGAAAATTAGGATCACGATCTTACTAATTTAATGACGCGACAAAAGCATATAATACCCGATTCTTTGGATTGTGGGGATTGTTATAGTTTTGCATAGTAAAGCATATTGAGCACTGAGTTTCTGCTTGAGTGCTGAGTTTCCGTTTCCCTGAGACCTCAGTTGTTTTTATTCTTTTTAATAAGCTCCATGAGCGTACTTCGGTGAAGCATTGGCTGTTAAAGACGTGGCTAGGTTGCTAAGAGCGGATCCTGATGAAAGGCCTGGTCAGAATAGATTTCTTTTCCCGAGGCTCGGACAAAGGGAGTTTGTGGTAAGAAACCTCTGGGGAATGAAATGCTTTGGTGCGAGGTGTACTTGGTGCGAGTGGTGTGTCCCGTCCCAGGCCGAAATCAAGACGTCATTTATCACAGCTTCTCTTTGCTTAGGAGAGTCCACAGCTGAGGGTATCTCGTTTCACCGATGTCGTACCTGACTTCTCCATGCTGCGGCAGCTGTTACTCACCAAGGCACACGAGTTCTCCTGTGCTGGGACGTATGGAGGGACGGTGCAGAGAGTTTCATTGGGATGGAGAAAACCTCAACCAGAGGTGAAAGGAAGGGAAAGACTGTGGCTTCTTCTCAGCTTTCTGCTGGAGTTCACAGATGCCCATCAAACTACCATATAGCTCTCGGGGTCGGGGTAGCATGGAGACAGCAGATTGGGGGGGTTGTCTATGGAGAGCCAAGCTTCCAGCTTTCTCTTCCTACAGGTTCCCAGGGTCTTCAGGGTTAACCGGCTGGGTTGACCCGTTAGCCCTGGAGAAAACTGCGTGGGATGGACTGCATGGAGTTGCTGGATACCTGTGCTTCAGGGTTTGAGGCGAGGAGCGTACACTGTGGTCCTTTAATGTCAATGGGTCTTTTTTAAACTTCAGCCATTGCTTCACTTGAGTAAGGGCTCGATGCTCAAACAAGCCGCCTTCGAGGCTCCTGAGTGACGTTTGGACGTTTATAAAGAAGGGGCCCTCAGGTGTTGCCTGAAATACTGCCCCGCATTTTCAACGGAGTCCAAAACAGAACGACTTTGGGAGTTCAGCAAATGCAGTGTAAATGCTCGGAAAGAGATGGAAATTCATCCCCGGGGAGCATGAGCTGATGGACAATGAGCTAAGCCTGAGGTCAGGCGTACGTGTTTCATTAACCTCCTACTGACTGTCTGCTGTGGGGCGAGTTTCTCCGCCGGGGGAGTCCTGAGCAGCACAAGTGAACAATAACTCATCTGAGGTGCCTTGGAAACTTTCCAGTTTTCGGGCGTTAGGTTTGTCAGTGTAAAGTACGTGTCGTCGCAGAGACTTTTCAGGGGAAACAGCACCCCCCCCTCCCAGAAACCCAATTTTCTGCTGAAGAGTGGTTCCCGCAGAGGTTTTTCCCACAGCCCCCGTTCACAGTTATCAGGGACAGCAACATCTGCTTGTATGGTATGTCTTGCCAAGAAGAAGTGGAATAAGGGAAACAGAAAGAATTAATTAGTTTGATTAGGCAGCCCTTCTTCTGGCAAAACTCCCACTAAAGTCAGGGGAGAAAAAAAATGAGCGCGGGGCTCAATGAGCTTGATTGCCATGTGTGCTAAGGGCCTTTTGATGCATCCATTTGGAGACCTACTTACATTGTCAAAACCATCAAAGGGGGCTTGCCCAACACAGAGTTGGCATTAGGGCAACTATTTTTAAAAATGTTTTAGCTGAGATCATTATGGTAGCAGAAGCCCTAGTGTAGATGCACTGTGACTGGTATAAAAGTGCCTAAATCAGGGTAGCTTGCTCTTTCCCGTACTGGAATAACCAATATCTGTATCTTTGGCCGTGTGCATATTTTAGCATGCACTGGGGAAGTACATGTCACTCTTCAGGTATTTGCTGTTTGGGGATGCCCCTCTGCACAACAGCAGTATTTCCCCTAAGGCACCTGATAGAAACCTTGCCCTTTGGGCCACGGATGCGCCATGAAATGTAGAAATTTGTTGATTTAAATTTTTTATTTTAGTAGGTGGAGAGGCCTCTTCCCATGTTAGTTTAGCGCTGAGTGTATGCAGGGAAAGCTCTCGTCGTATTTGGGGGTGGCCTAAGGGGATCTTTATCCTTTCGGTGCATTTCAAGAGGCAAAATTATGATTTTTTTAGTAATAAATTGGCTACAATATTCAATTGACTAGTGTCCATACTAGGAGGTCTTAGTTCTGCCTTTAGCCGTTAAAACCGTATGATTTTGGTGTGTAGACAAGGTCGTGTAGTACTTGAGAAAAAGGCCCAGGGCTGTATAGTACTTGAGAAAAAGGCCCAATGTGATACCTGACAAGGCTCAAGTCTGGAGGAAGATAAGGGGGAAAAAAAACCCCATTTTCTTGGTGTACGGCACGTTATAAATATATCATGGGTGAAACCAGTAGTGTGCAACTTTATGAAAGATTTAATGAATAAATATTTCATGCCCACATGGTGCTTCTCCAGTAGTGCCTGCTTTAGGTAAAAAGCAATAAACAAAGAGCCTCCTTCAGGGTTTGTTTAAGCTTTTAAATTAAACTAATTTAATCAACTCTTTCAGTCAAGCTTGTTATTAGTTCGTCACTGTACCCAGAGCTGTTGTTCTCTCCTGATATTCTACTTTTTGTTCGGAAGGGGCTTGAAGCCCTCGGTAAAATTATTCCTTTAAACCTGGTTGTGCGATTTTTGAGGCTCTGGTCTCGGGGCGGATAATAGGAGCCCTCTTCTCCGTGGCCCTAGAGCTCACGGATCCAGGCTTGAGTTATTGCGCTCAGTTACCGCTGCACGGGGCTGGCCGTAATTCTGGCATGGGGCACGTCCGATCCAGGTGATCTCGACAGCCTCCTCTGTGCATTTACACCAGCGCTGTGTTGTCTTGCATTTGCACCATTTGGGTTGCGAAGAATTTGATGCCTACTTTGCACCGGTTTAACAGCCAATACAAGCTTCAGTTACCGAAGGATGTTGCTCAGCACGTGATTTCAAACATGGGCGACACGGCCCCTGAAGTCTACTGTGAGTTGGCCTGCAGAATCAGGCAGGGGAAACAGGACCCTGCATATGCCTTAGCGCGACCAGCCCACGCCTGGTGCCCAAGAATAAGCGACTGCTGTCTGCTTGTTTATCCTCTCCAGGTGAGGTGGGAGCTGGACGCGGCCGGAGCTGCTTCCTTAGTTCACTGGCCAACAATATCTGGAGGATCAGTCATGTCGGAGGTACCCCAGCTAGAAATGGGGGTGTAACAGGAGAGCCCGAACAGCCAAACCCTGCGGAAGAGCAGATCGAGTGGCTTGAAGCACAGCATGTAGGTGGAAACAGGAACTCCAGTGGGAGTGGGGGAGGCTAGGAAAGGGGATGAAACCCCAATGGGTTTGGGAGGTGGTTATCCTCTGAAGTGAAAGCCCCCTCCCCATTTTTAAAAAGGGCTCCAGGGATTATCTGGGCAATTGAAGCCTAGTGCATCGGACCTCGAATCCTGGTTTAATTACTGCTGCAGGTAACTGGAGGATCTGGTAGAGGAGGGATCACTCAACGCCTACCCTGCTGCTCATACGTTCCCTTTAAAGCAGCTGCTCTTTGCCATTGTTGCGGACAAGCTCCCAGCTCAGATGAACGCTGCGGTGTGACGTAGGATGACAGTTCAGAGGGTCTTGCAGCCCCCTGGTTGAGAGCCACAGTTTTAGACCCATAGCGTACACTGTCTGAATGCTAATTCCTAACACGTGACGGGCCGTGGATGCATT
Source organism: Caiman crocodilus (assembly GCA_030014935.1). NCBI lineage: Eukaryota > Metazoa > Chordata > Crocodylia > Alligatoridae > Caiman > Caiman crocodilus. The sequence goes on from JAGPOW010001296.1 coordinate 134,486,155, forward strand.
TCTCTGCGTCTGTCTACAAAGAAAAGCCCTGTACTATTTTGTTTCTCTGCATATTCTGCCTAGACAGGATGCCAGTCCCTTTCAGCAATTCTGAACGTGTTACCCAAGCTGGGCTAGCCACGCTTATTGTGGCAATGCCAATAAATTATTGTGAGGCACGCTAGGATGTGAATTTATAGTGCATTAGCTGCTCTGCAGTCACCACCCATGTGCATGCTCTTACCCCACAGTAAATGCGATCTTGTTTCCCTTTCCCTGTGGGGTAGGAGCAGCTGGTTACCAGGGAACGGCTGAATTCATACCCTCGTGGTACTTTCTTCAAGTAACTAT
>JAGPOW010001296.1:134486911-134501527 GCA_030014935.1 Caiman crocodilus
ATAAAATTCTCTTTTCAGGGCACTCTTTTGGGTAATGGGGTTTAAAATGAGCTCTTGAGACGCTGAAGTTTTGCCTTCTGCTTCTTACAGTGCTCTCTCTCTCTCTCTATATATATATATATCTCTCGATTGATCAATATATCTATAAAAATAATACACACACACACCCCTCTTTTTGTTTGCAAGGTGCATATCTACCCTGCTTTCTGTCTTACAATGCTGGTCACGGTATGAGGTACGATGCTCCTTTGGTTAAAGTGAGACTAAGCAGCTCCTTCTAAGACTGCCATTTAGAGCAAATTGTACCATGGAAACAAATATATTTTAGAAGACGACGACTATAGAGTACAAGACAGATGTGGCGTGTGAACAGTCAAGGAAGATTGCATCCTAGGAAAAGGCCAGTGATAATCTTAACCTTTACTAATGCTACAAAAATGCTTTGTGATTCTTAAGGCCAAATACTGTTCCACCCGATGTGCCATGTAAATGGACTTAGCCCAAGATGCCGCAAGGCCCCGTAAGCTGCAGAAATGTCGATCTGTGTTATGCTGATTTGGAGCTGTCACCTTCTTAATCTAGACAACTTTTTGACCATCTCCCATGTGCACAGCTGTGCCTTTCCGCTAGAGGCCGGGTGAGCAAGGGCCGGACTGGGAACTGTAGCTGTGAGTTGCTATTAAAGGGTTGGTGAGCCAGGACAGGCTTTTATCCCTTTCCTATGGGTGGGGTTGTGGGAGATCCTGGGAGAACTGGAGGACTTCAGCTTGGGCAGCACATCTGGTGGAAGTGGCCACATCTTAATGGAACAAGAGCTGGGTAGATGGATCAGAGATAACTCTGCCTTGGAGTGGTGTAACTTGGAGCTGCATAACAGTGCTTAAAGCCACTCATTTTGTGGATTGTGCAGACACTTAACAGCTCCGGGAGCCACCCACAATTCCTGTGTAACATAGGTACCTATGTATGCTCCTATTCTGTCCTTCCTGAGTCCCTCAAAATGATGAATAGGAAAGATGGGTAGGTTGTCTTCTTTTCCTCTGTTTGTGATTTAGTTTTAGGGCCAGATGACGCATTAATGGCTTTTCATGGACTAAAGCTGAATGAAGAAGGGTGTTACTAAGTGCCTCAGTCCCCCCAGGTGCCTAATTGGTGATATCGAACCTGGCCCTTAGTGTTTGAAATTTTGGGCTCAACTTGGTGCACCTTCAAGTGTTTTTTTGGAAACACTGAGTCCGAGGTGACTGGAAGCCAGACACTTCTAAGACCTCTCAAGCTGGATATCCAAAATCTTGGGCAGAAGCCTTTAAAAGGCCTCTTAAAAAAAAATCTCCAGGGCTAAGCTCTCCCAAGCCATTGAAAACTGATAGGGTATTAAAAATCAGGCCATCTCTTTAGGTGCTGAGAAGAAGGCTGACTTTAGGGATCCCTTCTGAAAACCATGGACTTGGGTATGTATTTATCACCTTCGGTGGTTCTCCACGTATTGGGTGCAAAACCACACGTGAAAAGTTAAAGCATGGGTTTACATGCATAAAAAGGAAAGGAATGCGACCTAGTTTGCATGCGCAATAGTCTTCAAGGGCTTAGCTTCCTTGTTCAAAAAAAAGCAGAGCAGACAGCATTTTTCATTCCAGACTCTGGACATAACATATGAAACGTTATAAAAACAGAGCCCATTAGGAATTGTCCTATTACTGATATTCTTGCACAGAATATACTTAAGTTCTGCTGCTATGTGCTGCGCTGGAAGATTAAGTGTGATAAGTAGAAAATAATGCTGCTAGAAGCATCATAACTGATACAAATAGCTTTTCTCCTCTGTGGCTAACTCATCCACACTGTTCAATAGATAGTTTTAAAAACGTTCTGAGCAAAATTGCAGATTGCAATTTGTGTGGGGAAAGTGACAGGTGATGATAGTGGGAGCTTCAGAGTGCACAAATTGTCTCATCCTTAAGCATAGGCTTATGTAGTTAATGCAGTGATACAATGATAATAACAAGGGGAAGAAACACCGATAGATCCTTAAGGCTAAGTACAGACATTCAAAAAGCCCGAGCCTGAATTGATTCAATCTTTGCAGGTTAATCTAACCTGCGTAGACTGAACCGGGAAGCAAGTGAACAGACATTCACTTTTGATTCTGGAAATACAGCCAAGTGCCTGCAGTGGCTTAGTCTAGGAGCCAGAGGGCTAGAGCGAGCCTTCCCTTTGGCAGTGGGAAGGGAAGCTGAGTTGGGGCTGGAGGGGCGGGGGGTGGCCCGCTGAATATGATTGGGGAGGTGTTTAAAGCGCCCCCCCAACCCCGGGCCTGCTGGAGGGGGCAAGGAGAAGCAGCCTTTGCCAGGTTTGTCCCTGAGCCATGGGACTGTCAGGGACAGCAGCCTCAGGCAGAGGGGGGGAGGGGATTAAATCCCCTTGCCTCCCCTCTTCCACCGGCACAGGGAACCCAGATGGCGTCTGCCTGGCTGTCTGCGCCCCCTTTGCCTAAGACTGTTGCCCAGGCCGGCTCTGGCTGCACCCCCCTGCCACACAAATAGCTAGTGATGTTGGGGAGGGGGTGGTGTTGAGCCGGGCAGACCCTGGTTGGAGTCCCATGCTGGTGGGAGAGGGGAGGCGGGGGGGGGTTTAATTCTCCTCCCTCCCTTGCCCCCTCCATCCAGTGCAGTGGGGAAAAGTCTGGCAGGGGTTGCTCCATCCCTGCCAGGCAGACAACCAGGTTTCCCACCCCTACCCTCTTGTCTGCCAGCCCACACTGCTCCAGCCAGAGGGCAGAAGGGCAGGGACAGCCCTGTTCTGCTGGAGCAGACAGCACAACCCAGCCCAGGGCTGCAAAGCATGGTGGGATGCTGGGGGACTGTGATTTAACTTGAACCAGGAAGGGGATCTGGGACGGAAGTTCCCTAAACCAGGTTGACCTAAATCAGCTAAGTCTGATACTACATTCAGTCAGGTGTATCTTAAACCAATTTCGGCCAATTTGAAGCTGGTTCACATGCACTGAACTTTTGTTCCGTTACGGGTTTAAACCAGTTTCGGATCACTTAAACTGGTTTACGTGTAACGTCTGTCCCTAGCCTAACGGTCTCTCCATTGTAATAATTTGCAAAGCCATAAAGGCTTTGGGCCAGGCCTTCAGCTGGTGTAAATTGTCACACAGCTGGTGTAACATGGGACTCTGCATTGATTTATACCATCTGAGGATGTGGCCCTTGGGACGCGGAGTGGTGGTGCCACAGGGGTCTCATCTGAGTCCATATAAGCTCTTCACCGGTGGGCCTTGTCGATTAAACTGTGCGGTGTTTGAAGCAGGCCTTTGACGGATAGGAAAGCATTCTCAGCCTTTTTAGACTCAAGGCACCCCTCCTTAGACTTAAGGGACCCCTTAGAAAATGCCAGCTCTTAGGTTTCACTCATTTTTTGGCTATGGAAAAATAATACTGGAGTTTTTCTGTCGCAAAGAACTAAGAAGACCACAACAGGTTAGATTTTTTTCTATATATTTTTTGCCCTATGGTTTCTTTGAAGTAGTTCGATGTGCAAACGTGGTCGCAAGATGCACCTAACATTGTGTGGCATTGCATGGCACCCCTGAAAGGATCTCCAGGCACCCCGGGGTGCAACTGCCCCCCTGGCTGAGAATTGGTGCATTCGAGCATCGCGGGATGTCCATAGGCAGAGCACGAGGGTGTTCGCACTTGTATTTTCAGCGGTGAGTAACTCTAGATCCCCTAGCAGAGGAATTTCTGAGAGTCTGCATCGAAGAGGTTGTCCAGCAGCTGCTTCGGTCGGTCGCTCGGAGGACGCGTGTGCATTAGCAAGATCCCAGGGAAGCTGCAACTCGTGCTCTGGTTTCTTTCATCACAGTCGTGAGCTCACAGCCCACGCATCGTCGGCGCGCTTCCGGAAATGCACCACGTGCCCCGGGAGGCCGTCGAGGCGGTTCTTACGCAGCGCTGAGAATTTAAGTGACATTTTTATAAAGCATTACTTGATGACCATTAAAAAGCAATTTCTCTGACGCAGCGCTCGGCTTCTGGGTCAAGTGTCCTCTGTCTCACGGCATTAGGAAACTTCTAAATTGAACCGTATTCATTTTTCTTCTTTCACAACCGCAAATCCACCCCCTTATTCTTGCTTTGCATCCCCAAATGGCCCACTCTTTTTCTTTCCACCTCCCCCTAGCCCACAACTCTTTCCACTGCTTCAGTTGCAAAAAAAAAAAAAAAAAAAAAAGAGAAAGAAATCAGCCATGCTTGTGAAAAACACAAATGTTGAATCGGGTCGCGTGTGTTTTGCAGCCTTGCCTTTGTCTGCGTTGGGGGGGGCAGTGAGGAGGGACACCCAGCGAAGTACAGCTATGCGGGAAATTAATAAGTAATACATGGCTAAGTTCAGCATTTCTGTTCGGTGCGTGTAATTTCATTAGATCCTGTTGTTTGTACTGCGGTAACACCTCTACGTCTCAGCCAAGGTCAGGGCCCCATTGTGCTAGAGCCCTTACTAAGAGATAATTCATACACCAAGAGCTTGCAGTCTAAATAGACAAGAGGAAGGAAGCAATGTTATCAGCAGAGATTAAGCCACTTGTCTAAGGTCACAGAGGAGTCTATGGCAGGAGTGGGAATGAAACACGGCTCCGTGGAGGTCTGCGTAATGCCTTAGCCATAAGGCCAGGCTTCCTGTCTAAATCTGGGGGGTGAATTTCCCTGCACTCAGCAGTCCTGGCCGTAGCAGCTGGCTGCATCCAGGGGGGGTTTCTAGTACGTCTTTCCGACGAGTACATCTAGGAAATGTATTCTAAAAAACCCAGCAAATCCTGGATGCCGAAGACAATGTCAAGACCGTCAGAAAATAGCTTTGTGAGCTGCACCGCGATCTAGGGCTTTGCAGCCTGGGACTAGGAAGAAGCTGTCAGAGCATCAGCGCATCATGATCTCCAGTCGTCTTTTTTTCCTCCAGCCACGGCAGAGAAACGTGTGCTACAAAATTAGAGGAGGGCTGCGGGGAAAGAACGGAGGAATCACAAACTGTCTGTGCCAGGCAGTGTTTCAAGTGGAAACGCTGAGTTGGCGAAGGTTGCAGGTTGCCCTATGGGGCAAGCAAATGCAGATCCTTTGGCTTGGCTTGGCAAAGCTTGCTTGCCCTTCTCTTCTCACTCTGGCAAGGAGTGAAGCGAACACAAGACACTTGGGTCCTGGGAGATGAATAAAACACTTGTGTTTCCCATCAGTGCGACTGATAGGTGGGAAGGGACCCCCTTCAGTTATAGTTATTCAAAAAAATAAAAAGGCAAAATGAGGACTTACTAGGGAACAAGGACTGTGCGATTGCCCCGTCTTCTGGAAAGTAGCTCACTTTCCCTTCTGCTTTTGCACCCCCCTCTTACCTCCTGTGGGCAGGGATGATTTGGGGGTAATATGCCGTACGACTTCTAATAGTATTCTTGCCGCTGAACCGAGCGTACGACCCGGACTTCCGTTTGCTGGTTCCCTATCCCGATGGTTGGACTCCAGCCTTTTCTTAATGTTTTAAAACGTCCCTTTTGCTTCTCCTTTCTCTGATCTTCTGAGAATACCAGCCTACTTCCTTACTGTTGCAATGGCAGAGCATTGGCACTGCTTTTACTTATGGCTTTTTGTAGGGCGGTGTCGGTGCTTCGGGTCCGCTGCCACGTAGTTGTGGCAAAAGAGTTGAAGCGGCTATTTTGGGGATTCCTTGGATAACTGATTGCCTGCAAAGACAGGAAACTGGGCTGGGGAAGCCTTTCTGGTCCCATGTCCCTTCTTTAGAAAGGTGTCTCGTGATGCTTGGAGACCCTGTGACTATGGTTTGATGTCATATGATTGCCTGGTGCTTGGCTTGGCGCGTAGCTTCACTGTTGGTTATCTGTTTCTTTTCTCTGTCCTTTCCAGTATGTTTGCTTCATTTGCCCGTTGCGTCTTTTTGTAGCCTAGACCAGCGGTTCTCAACTGGGATCCTGCAGCGTGGGCACCGCTGTCACTGCCACGGCCGTGTAAAAGTGCCCCGTGCGCCCTGGGCACAGCAAGGCTGGGAAGGGCTCCGGTGCGTGTGCACTTGCCCTGCATTAGGGTTATCTGATGAGCATAAAGCGGGCCGGAGAGCTGGCTTGTGTTGCAGCCTTTCCCATGTTCTGCTTGCCCTGCTTGCCTCTTGTTTTTGGGAGATGCTGTGTTCAGTTGCACCCCAATTGAGAACCACCTAGGTAAACCGAGGCCGCACAACAGCCGTTCTCAATCGGGGTGCCACCGAATTCAGAAAAGTTGAGGAACTTAAACAGGTTGAGAAGAATAAGCATGCTCCTTGTAAAATGTGGACTGAGTTGGCCCTTCACAGATCAGATCTAAACCCTTTGCAGGCTGGATTTGACCTGTAGACCATAGATTGCTAATCCCTGGCCTGTGAGCATTGTCACAGGGTCTTTCTACTGCACGTAACAGGATCTGGCCCGGCACCTTTGAAACATTACAGCAAAAATAATAGTTATAACCAGAAAATTACATTCCATAGGGGTGTACGTTTTGGATGTGAATTCCCATCTGAATCCCCCCCTAAGCATGGAGCTGGGATTTATAGTTTAAGCCTGTTTCTGGCTCAAAGGGAGGAAAACACATGTTTGGCGAGCATAAAGCAGTGCCCTGGTGAAGTATTTCTTGCGATGATGATTATGAATGTACACCTCTTGCGGAGGATGGAAAGCATCTCCTGGGGCCTGGCTGCACCATTCATTTTGGGGAGGATGCGTGATGAATGTCCAGAAGGCCGTCCAGGTTCTGATTTGCAGCACTTACGTCACACTTCCAAGAGGCTCTGAAGTGATTAAGTAGGATTCGATCATTAGGAGCCAGGCGATATAATTCAGATTAATTGCAGAACGTGTTGCAAAGCAAAGAAAGAATACAAGATGGGGCTTTCTGCATATATTTCTGGTTTTACAGGATGTCAGGAGAAAAAGGTAATGAAGAAACTTGGTTGATTTAGATCTTTCCTTGACAGTGATTTGGAAAAAGGGGGTTTATGTCATGGGACTGGAGGTGAAGGGTTGATATGCAACTGGGAGCCACTTGATGCCAGCGGTGTGGACCAAACCTTAGTTTTCTGTGCCCTGACCAGTGCTTAAACCGTGGAGGGTGCAGGCTTTACTTCTGGCTGGGGTTTGAATGGAAGTAATAGCCCCAGCTGAGTTTTCGGAGCTATCATCAGGAGTATTCATGACCATGAAAGCCCCTACAGGTCTGAAAAGCAGCAGGGTTTAAAACCTCCCCTTGTTCTTACGTGGCCCTCCACCCATGTTGTTTTTTTGTTGGCCCCATGCTAAACGTCACGTGGCGGCTCGGCCTGGGTATCTAAAAGCAAAGACACCCTAACCTTCTGCATTAGGCTGAAGTGCCGTGCCCTATTTCACATAAATCAGCAGCAGATCTAGGAACGGACCCCGTGTATTAGTGTGTCTCAGGATGCGACATTTAACCCACTCACCGGTGCCTGCTTCCCTTTTTTGCAGCGGGGTTTTGCATAGACTCAGAGGTGTTTCCATGCGAGGAAGGTTTTATTTCGATCTCTGTTCTGATTTTCTTAGTTATCCTTCCTCATTCTTTTGAATGATGTGCGGTTACCTACAGCATGTCCGATGCTGCTTCTCTCTAATCATGCTCGCATCCTTTTGGGTAGGAATTGAAGTACAAAGGTCAATAATAGACGACGATTCTTAATGTCGCAAGTGTGTGTGGTTAGACGTGGCTCTTCATTGTAGACGCTGACATCGCCTGGGGACGGGTGGAAACTAAACCAATAAACAGTGCAGTAAAATGGTTTGTTCTTTGCATAAGGACATGGTGTTGCTGTAAAGTTGTTAGCTTTCACAGACCTGTCTCCAAAGGATTGCTTGCAGAATGTGGATGCGGGACTTAGAAGTGAGAAAAGGCACTTAGTGTAAGAGATAATTGGATCGAGTTTGCAGGCGTGAGGCCAGTGCCTCGGGCGTGATATTTATGCTTTAACAACTTTCCCTTGCACGCCGTTCTGTCGTTTTTAGAGGTGCTTACGGTGCAGAATCAATTTGGGGCCGGCCTAAAAAAAACTGCAGATGGGAGGGCATAAACGTGTTTCTTGGCTTAACTAGCAAAGAAGGGTCCAAAGGGTGTGGCGTTCGCCTTTGGATCAGGATCCAGCTGCATTCAAATCCAGATGCGGGTTAAGTTCTGCTTAGCCGTCCCTGCAGGTAGGTAGCTCATCATGGCTAACCTCTTTCCACCTGGGCTGGGCCAATGCTCCTGCAGGGAGCAAACCTGGAGGTTCCCTGCTAGAGGATCTTGCCCCTCCACTCGGGGTCAGACCGAGCAACATATTTGGGGTCAGGAAGGAGTTTTACCCCAGGGTTAGATTGGGATGGGCTGTGGGGTGGGGGTTGTCTTCCTCTGTAGCATGGAGCATGGCCCTCTATGTGGGATCCCTTGGGCATATAGTGAATCGACATTTCATAGCAGCAGGATGTTGGCTGCCTCGGTTCCCTTGCTGTACCTGGAGCAGGTAAGGCGTTAGCTCGATGTTGAGTCAGGGTTGACGCTAGTCTATATATGGAGTTGAGACAATGGTTGTATGCGATGTTTTGGATGGGGACGAGCCGATCTTGCCTCAGGCAGGGGGTTGGACTGGATGACCTCTGGAGGTCCCTTCCAGCCCCACTTCTTCTCTATTGACTCTATAGTAAGAGCTCTCCTATAGCGGTTTCCTGGACAAAATGTGTCTAGACGATTGGAAGCGATGCAGGTTTTTATTGGAGGTGGGTTGGTCATGTTACCACAAATGAGTCCTGTCAATCCATTCTCAAGGCTTCGTTTCTGATAGTCCCTGTAAAAAAGCATGGAGCGCCTGATATCGCGGGCAGCAAAGACCACCAAGAATTGTTCTCATCTGCACATGTCAGAGAGGTCCCAGGCTGTAGGACACACCGTAGTTATAGGAGCCTTAGTCTTCTCCAAGCTGTAGGATGGCAGTATGTTTAACAGTGGCTTGTGGCTTCTGTCTGTTAAGAAATATGTTATTTGCGGTCCTTTCTTAGGATCTTTTGAGAGCATTTTTAAATTCGAATTAATTTTCCCTTAGGAACTAAGCATTGGCATTTTACCCTCTGATTGTCTGCACCATGTCGTCCGGTTATAAGATGCTTTCTGGGTGTGGTGGTCTAGGGGGATTGGAGTACAACTTCTTGTGGACCGCGCTGGATACATGGGTGCATCCCAGCGAACGTGGGTGTGCGGTTTGCAGCGCCGCAAGCTGTATGTGGTGCACGTGCTCCCATTCGCCGCGCTGCTAATTTGCAGCACGGTGGGTTTTTTTGACTTAGTGTCAAAAAAAGCTACTGCTGAAAAAAAAATGGCGTGGCACACGTCAGTAGTGTGCACTGCTGAAAATGGAGCCTGGCTGGCCAAGGACTCCTGCTGCCTGGGAGGCTCCCAGAGCCCTTGGTAAGGCTTCCTCTACTCCACCCAGGTCAATTTGCTGCACACCGGAGCACGAGTGTGAGGCTGTGCCCAGGGGCAAATAGCAGTGGCACAAATATTTGCAGCTGCTATTGGTCCCGTGGCAAACATGCTCCCCTGCACGTGCACTCTCGTCGGGACGCACCCGTGGTTGCCGGTGAATGCAGGAGACTGGACTCGGTTGCCATTGCAGGCCTCTTCCAGCTTTCTGTTCCAGTCTGCCTCTGAGCTCAGCAGCTTATCAAGTGCTTAAAGAAACGTATAAAAATAGAGCTGGAAGGGACCTCAGGAAGTCTTCTAGTCCTGCTTCCTCCTCAAGGAAGGATTATCCTTGTCTAAACCATTCTTGACTAGTGTTTGTCTGACTGCTTTTAAAGACTTACAAGGGTAGTTGGAAACATCTGTAGGAAATCCCTTCCATTGCTTCACCATTCTCAAAGTAAGAAACTTTTCCCGAATGCCCCACCTACATTTTCCATGCTGCAATTGGAGACCGTTACTCCTTGTGTCCCCGCCCCCGCCACCACACAGAATAGCTTGTCGCCATGCTCTTCATAGCCACCTTTGAGATATTGGAAGACTATTAAATCAAATCCCGTCTCAGTCTTCTCATGTCCAAATTCAATCATCTGAATTCTTTCAGCCTTTTTTCATAAGTTTTTTGCTTTCCACAATTTGATTCACTCTTGTTGCTCTCTACTGGATTTTTCCTAATTTGTCCACATCTTCCAGTGTGGTGCCAACAGCTGGCTGAGGCCTCGCCCGTGGTGAATAATATGACTTCTCTTGACTTGCAAGTGGCATCCTCTAATGCTTCCCAGACTGCTGTTGGTTTTTTATACAGCAAGTGTATGCTGCTAGCGCATATTCAGCTTGCAGTCTTCTCTGACCCTTTGCTTTTTCTCTTCGACACTGCATCCTACCCAGCTGTTCCCCGACCTATACTTGCGCCTGTGATTTTTGAGATCCAAGAGCAGAACTTTATACATATCCTTACTGATTAATTTTGGATCACTTCTCCAGTTCAAGATCTCTTTGAATCCCATTGCTATATTCCAAAGCGTCATCTGCAGACTGGCTAAGCGCGCGCGCTCTATAGCATCCTTCAAATCCTTAATGAAGATATTAAACACTACCAGACCCAGGGCAGACCCCAGTAACAGTAGATCTGAAGACTCTGTTCTTCAGATTGAAACTGAAACTTAAAATACTTTTAATATTACCGTGTCCAACAAACCACTAGCGTTCTGGTTTCTTCTGCATTTGGTTTAATGCAGGTAGCAGCAGAGCCCCCATCTCCAGGCACAGATAGAGAAATCCACCAGCATGTCTGGGAGGACTTCTTTTAATGTCAGTGGAAAGACTTCAGTGGCACGTGGACCAGATTCACAAAGAAAAGTAAACTTCACTGGAGTGATGCAAGCTACAGGCCTGGCCCCTGGATACCTCTAGCTGCCCAGTTTTGTTTTCTGCTTTGTTGAATGAACTTTGAAAACGAAGCTGGATTTAAAAACCTATGCTATCCATCATAAAATTGTGCTCCTAAACAAGCCACATGTTCAGTTACTCTGCTGTAAATCTGGATTAATCCCATTGTGGATGGGGGAGATCCCAGAATGACACAGCCAGCGATTCAGCGCCAAGGCTAGACTTCTGCTGGAAATGCAGCAGCTCAGCCTGGAGATGACAATCTAGTTGGGTTTCGCTTTTCCTAAAATACATTTTTACAGTTCGATGGGTCTCTCTTTCTAGCTGTTGATGGCATTTAAACCATTTGAGCTGGATTCTGGCTTCATGCACACCACCCCTGAGGGTCATTTGCAAGTGGAACAGCCTTCGAGACGCATACCTGCCTCCATTGAGTCGGACGTGGGTGAAACTCTGTGGCCAGCGTTGTGCAGAGGGTCAGATTAGACCAATGACGCTTTACGGTTTGGCCCCACGGGCCAGATGAATGGTGCAGGGGCAGTCCACATGCTGGACCAAGCCCCGAGCACCAGCATCAGGCCATACATTTCCTTGCAAGGATTGGGCCCCTCATGCGTTGATCAGCCTTGCACTGCCTCCACTTGGCCCAGCGTGCCAGGATGCGGCCCCGTGCTGCTTCTGCAGGGCACCTGCGTGCCCATTATTCAGCCCATGAGCCTCCCCATGGGTCTGGAAACTCGGTAGCAGGGGATGGCCACTGCTCCCTTGCCACCAAATTTGTGGACCCTTGGAGTGCTGTGGGCTGGATGATACAGCACCATGGGCCAGATCGGGCTCATGAGCCGGGGGTTGTGCCGCAGGATTAGTTAGTCTCTTAGCCACATCGTCTGCAAGTAGAGTCCTGGCTCCACTGAAGTCCCTGGAAGAAGTTGTCACGGCTCCATTGACATCAGTAGATCTACAGAAGTATGACCCACATCACAATTTGCATTTTAGGGCTGCAGAGTTTTTTGGGTTTTTTGTCTCTTCCTGGTTTTATGCTGCAGTTTTGTCTAGTGGGCCACCAGCAGACTAATCAGCCCCCAGGACGCAAGAGCAGGTAGTCGGCAGCACGTTCGTATGCAGATCTTTTGGGTCTCCGAGTGACCTGTCTAGAGGTTGCTCTTCTAGGTTCACGGCTGAGTAAGCACTGTAAATATAATGGATCTGTTCCTGTTCTTTAATGCTTCCTAATCTTTATTAGAAGGCGGGTGATTAAAAAGCACGCGTCAGATGAAATTAGCATTGATTCATGGGGACACGCTGGCGAGAAGGCGCAGCCGAGGTTGGAAAACCTGAAGGCTTGCCGTGCATTCAGTCCCCATTTGTGGTTGTTTTTTGCAGTCCCTGGAAAGTGTTGCGTGTCCTTGACTCGTATCCAGGGACCAGGCAAGTCATTTCCAGCAGGGCTGTTTCTCTTTCCTTCCACTTGAAGCAAGTTGGTGATGTTCTTCTTTCTCCTCCTAGAGTTTGGAATTGGGGAAGGGTCCCGTGAGTCGCTCCTGCCCCAGCTGCAGTCGCAGACTTGTGCGGTGTAATGTATTTTATTAGAGTTTTGCCCCGTATAATAATAAATGCCTCCACTTAATGTGACATTGCTGCTTCCATCTGTGGAAATGGCACTTGCATTTAGCCTGGAAGGCAATGGTGAAAGGCTGTTGAAACAAGGGGGCACTCTTGCAACAAAAGTCGGGGAGGAGAGGGAATTGCAGGACCGGGTTACTTCCATAACCATGACCACATGCCCCCTCCTCCCCCGTGTCTCTCTCCCTCTGTCCCTCCTTATCTTTTATAGTCTAATTTCTCTTTCCTTATACTCTGCCTCCTGCACGCCCTTTTACAGCATCTGATGAAGTGAGCTACGGCTCACAAAAGTTTGTGATGCGTGTATATATATCTCAACTTTGGTTAGTCTATAAGGTGCAAGTCCACCCAAGCTTCTGACTTCCATAAACCAGGGAGATGATGGCAGAGAGCTTCCTCATCTTCTGGCTTCCCTGTTTCTCTCCAGTTCGCGCACGGATCAGAGTAGTAGCACACAGTCGTTTAATGGCCCTGATTTTCAGGCACTTCAGGTGTTGCGCCTCAGTAATTCTCCAGCTGTCCGGTGCCATTTGCTGTTGTGTGAATTCTTTAACGGGCTCTGGGAACGGACTGTGACAAGAGTAAATAGAGCAGATAAATTTGCTCATGTATTTTATCTGCATAATCTGATTGCATTTTATACAGAATGCTGCCTAGATAAAGCAAAGCCGTTTTCCATGACCAAATTCCTTTCCTTTTTATTTATTTTTTTACTTGCAATGACACGGTGCTAGTAGGATATTGACTTTAACCAAAGGGAAGTAATTAATCTCAGTGCTTATGAGGTAGATCATTTATTGCGGCTTGTATTACAGGGATTGTCAGGATAACTGGAGCGGTTGCTTCTTTGTCAATCAAGGCAAGCTGATGAGGGTTAATGGCACATGGATTACAACCATGCCCTGGATTTATTAGCAAATTTTCTTTTCAAATCCTGGACAATTTAATTTGTAAATAGAAGAATACCAGTGGCTGCTCGGAGAAAGTCTGTTAGCTGGAAAGGTAATATTATAGGAGCAAACAGTTGAGCTTAGCAAGAGCAAACTCCACCGTGATAACTGATGGTGACCTTTGCACAATATATTCTTTGTTAGGTGAAGTGTGACATTCTGTCCAGCCTAATACAGTGGTGTTGTAGGGAGTCAATGCTTCTCAGACGTAGCTGGGAGATGGAAGCATTTATGCTGTGAAGACGCTCCAAATCGCAAATGGTACTTACGGCAAAAATAGTAAGTTTATTGGGGGCACGAGGGAGAAGACGAGGGGGAAGAGAATAATGGCTATTGAATAAGAGTGCATGAATTAAAGGGTTTGAAGAAATGAGGTCTTTTGTTGGCAGCGGGCCAGATTTTCATTTACACTCCATTTAGAAAGGGTTAATAGAGTCACGTGGCTAAAATAATCCACCGATTGTTGGAGCCCAATGGATAAATAGGCTGCTGACTGCTACTACTTCCGTGGAAAAATAATGTTTCCCCCATGTCTTGATTTGCTTATAACCATTTATATACATATTACTCATGTCCGCAACATCTATTATGTATGAACTCTTTCAGAAGTTCCTGTTAAGAGAACCTTAATATTAAGTGCCGCCAACTCCAGGTCTCTATTCTGCATACATACTGAGTGTTTGACATAGGACTGCTTAAAGGTTTTGGTTTCCAGGAAGTTCCAGCATGTAATGTTTTCTTCTGATGCATCACAGACTGCAGGAGAATGGTAGAGGAAAAGCTGTTTGTGCGATTGGAAGGTATTTATATACCGCAGTGTTGCATGGTTCATAAAGATGTTGGTTACACGCACGTTCGTGGCGTTTTGCTGCAGCACGTTATTCTCGCAGTTTTGTGACCATCTATAAAATTAGATGACTCAAAAGGAGAAATGCAAATAATGACTCTTTCTTCTATTAAAAACAAATGTGTTTTTGCGTTACCAAAAAGTACACCTTATGAACTTATGAAATGTGTCGACAAATTGAAATGTTGGGATACTTTTTTGTCTTTGTTTCACAGGAAGTTTCAAATTTCAGCTCTTCGTTCTGGTTCGTCATTTTTTTTTT
>JAGPOW010001296.1:134501919-134553556 GCA_030014935.1 Caiman crocodilus
TTTTTTTTGTCCCCATTTTACAGATTGGGGAGTTGAGGCACAATGAGGTTTAGGGTCTAACTGTTGTCTTGATAGGGATTTGGATCAGGCGAAGGGCCAGATGCACAAAGGTGTGTAGGTACCAGGCTCCTAGTTCTCCGAGCTAGCCGTTGACATAGCTGGGTTTTATATCGGTGTTGTCCTCTCTCTCCTCCATTTGCACTATAAACACTAGACTAGACCCCTGCAATTCCTTGGACTAGGTAGGATTCAGGATGCTTTTTCATGAAGTTACTTAAAGACCTTGGTGTTATGCTTTGCTTTAGGGATGAACCAAATACATGTGACTTTTCCACTGTATACCTTTCAAATGGAGTCATGCATGAGAGGAAGCCCTGAAAACCTCATGAGCTTGAAGTTCGGTGAGGAAATCATGTTCTCTGCTTTGTAAGTCCTGGCCTGGTCATATGAAATAGCTGCCCTTAATGCTGGACTCCCCAGCTTCCCCTTTTGTGAGTTTTATGGCCTATTCTAGCAAACCTGAACCCAAATAGCCCCCACACTGGGGGAGGCAAAAGCGCTAAAGGGGACTAATGCTTCTTTGACTGCTGAGACATCTTTTGGTCAGCGAAGGCAACAGGGTCTCTAAACCATCTGCTTCTGGGATTTACTGCCTTTCTGATCTGCAGCCATCGCCTTCAGTGGCCTGGAGTTCTCTTACAGGCCTTCCTTGGACTCGGGTTTAATGGTGCAATGAGTGATATATAGAGATATTTATAGATACTATCAATAGTTATCAAAGAGATTGATAGATATGCAGGTCGATTGATCGATCTACATAGATATATATAGATATCTCTCTCTCCCTTCCTCTCTCTCTAGATGGGTATATCTATATTTATATAGAATCTCACTCTGTGCCATTTATTTTTATGTAGAATATAATATAAATACATTGTGAAGTGTCACAGACTCCGTCCAAATGCATATCCCTCCTGACTTCTGCGTGGCTGGCGTTTCATTTGATTGCACTAGAGGCAGGTAGCCTCTGGCTCCTCATTTGCTCCAGCTATAGTTACATTAAAGTAGATTAACACCTAAAATGAAAATATATTTCCCTGTTCCTGCTCCTATCTCCATCCTCATCAGTACCGGTTGGATGTCTGTGAATGAAGCTTATTCCCTGGGCAGCTCTACATCCCCAGCACTCAGCAGAGTGACCTCTTTGTTCAGAGACGTGACTGAATTACGCGTGCACGAAGGAAAGGGGAGTTTACACGGCTCCCAGAATGAATGGTTGTTATTCTGGAAAGCTGCATTTCCTTTCGGTAACATGATGCTGCCTGGCCTTTATGGAAACATTTTCCCCATATATTATGGCACTGCAAGTATTTTTGGGAGCCGAGGAGTGAAGCAAAGAAGTACTATAGCTAGGTATAAAGACAATCTAATTGAAGCAAGGTTATGTTCACCGCCCGTAGAGTACTGTTGACGCTGGCTTTGAATTGTCCTGATAGTGGTAATGACAAGGACCTTATGACCCTCAACCATTACCGCTGCTGAAAGTGAGAGTTCACCACTCAGACTTCCCAGGCCCAGCATTCAGATTTATGAGTCAGAGCTGTAAAAATCCCTAGGTTGGCTTAAGCAAAAAAAGAGTTTTTCTTTTTTCCCCCCCATTTTACCTTCATCATTCTGGTGCTTGATGTTTCCCTTCTGGTTTTTGAGTTTTAAAATTTGAATTTTTCCTCTACCATTAAAAATTTACCCCAGTGAAGGGAAGAGAAAGAAATGCAGAACTCTCCTATTCTGCTACAAGTCTTGGGCAGGGATGGCAGATATAAATCGGTTGGAGGGCTGCAATCCCCACTCTTCAGGGCTAAGTACAGACAGTCAAAAAGCCTGAGGCTGAATTGATTCAATCTTTGCAGGTTAGTCCAAGCTGCATAGATTGAACTGATAAGCAAGTGAACAGACATACTTTTTTGATTCCAGAAATGCAGCCACATGTCAGAAGCTGGGGGGCGCTAGAGCATGTCTCCCTGCTCGGCTGGAGCAGACAGCCAAGGCTAGCCTGCCCTCCCTGTGACAGGGAGGTTTGCAGGGGAGGTGCAAAGCATCCTGGGATGCTGAGGGACTGTGAGTTAACTTGAATCTGGAGGGGATCTGGGACAGAAGTTCAATAAACCAGTTTAACCTAAATCAGTTAAGTCTGATACTACATCCATCCTGGCTGATCTTAAACCAGTTTGGGCCATTTTGCAAGCAGTTTATGCGCACTGAACTTCTGTTGCATTACGGATTTGAACCGGTTTCTGATCCCTTACCCTGTTTTAGGTGTAATTTCTGTCCCTAGCCCAGGTGCCCAAGAGCTGCGCTCATAGTTTTTCACCCAAACTTCTTCTTTCCTCGGTTAGCTGGGTTTATACTTGGCAGCACACCAGGTTTTCACATTTAAGAGCAGGTTTCAGCCCTGCAATTCAGCTGGCGCACTTCAGCGCAATATGGCAGTCAATGCTGGAAGTCGGCGTCATCCGAGAGCTGATTGAACTGCTGGTGGTTGAGCATCCTGGCTTTTTACTCCTAACATTCGTCGCAGGGTTTGGGCCCAGGGAGCTTCTTGAGGCAGGCTGCAATGACAAACACGCAGCTAATGGTCTGGATTGACACTCTGTGCTTTGCTCTCGTTTCACCACAAATCTTCCTCCCTTCCTTCCTGCTCAGGGAGGAGCCCCATCTGTTGCAACACTCGCTGTCCTTTTTCAGTCCTCATCTAACTTGTCCAAAGTTGTGGCCACCCCGTTGAAAACGTCCTTTCCTGTTGTTGTGCCTTTCATTGGCACTAACGTCACAAACTCCTCGGCCACATTCGTCTCTCAGTCAACACCCCGAACGAGCACAGCAAGCTGCGCAGCGTCGGTCACATCGGGGCTTTCATCACTTGCTACTGAAAAGGAGACAAATGCCTTTGCCTGATTTTGGAGCTCGCTTTGCAGATGATCTGCCGTGTCACCGACTGTTGTGTACTGTGTTTTTGGAGAGGCAAAAGCTTGCTGTTTCTCTGGGTGCATGTTGTCTGGACCCACCATCGTGCACTTCTTTACAAACTCTCAGCAGAGGGCTTCGAGGAAGCAATTATTTCTTGAAAAATGGCCTGGCTACACACTCCCTGCTCCATCACGTGTGTGATGAGGTTGTGTGAGGACAGCTTGTTGGTTTTTCAAAGACTTCTAAGTCATTCAGTTCTGCCTTCGCCCAACTTCCCAGTGAACTTGCTGTGCCCGTCGCCCAACTTCCCAGTGAACTTGCTGTGCCCGATGCCGTGGCATGACTCGCGGTGTGTTTTAACGTTGTCGTCTTTGGGATCAGCTAGTGTTTGCTGACAAATCAAACGTGTGGGCTTTCAATTTTCTTCTGTGGAGAAGTACTCATAGATGTTAGGGGCCAGACAGGGCCTTACAAGACCATCGGGTCCCCAGCAAGATGGGCATTAAAGTGCTTTTTGAAGATCACCAGGGTGGGTGACTGCACCGTCTCTGGGAGGAACCTGTTCCAAACCCTCGGCACTCAACTTGTAAAGAAGTGTTTCCTTGCATCCAATTTGAAGTGATCTTCAATTCGTTTGTGCCTATGAGAACCCCCATTATTTTTGAAACACCCGACACTCCTAGTCCACTTCCCTTTTCCTGGACCTAGTATATGGCTTACAGCTAGCACCAATACACAAGGTGAGACACCGGTGTAACTCTGCTGCCAGGCAGTGGACAGCTGCACGAGTTCCCTGGATGAAGTCTAGTCCTCATAGCAACTCTTTACTGCCCTGGATGCAAGGGCCACTTCACTGCAGGGGCACCGTGGCAAAATGTGTGCCCTAATAACCTCCACAGTTCAGATGAGACATCCTGTGGGTGCAAAATCACGTCCACCTGACCCTTTACACGGACAAAAATTACCAGCAAATATTAAAAAGTAGGCAGAGGTGGCCACCAACTTGTCCAAAGTGCATTCTAGCGAGGGTATTCAAAGGGGTACCTAATGTTACCAATGGCAAAAAAGCTGGCTAGATCCCCATCAGGTAGCCAGACTATAGGGAGGAGTAAGCCTGATGGAGGTTGGCCTGCCACGTGGCCAGAGTCCAGGCGCTGTGGTGCTCCTCAGTGCGTCTGCTGTGAGCACGACCCAGCGGATGGCTAGTGTTTAATTAAATATATGATGGCTGTTGCAACAAGGATTGGACGCCCCACCTTATAAGCCTGCGCACAGAGCTCCAGCAAGCCAGCTTTCCTCTGGGTATGGCTGCCATTGTGATAAGCCCTGCAAAGCAAGAGCCAGGGCTCTGGCCCGGGGTTTTCCTAGGGCTCCAGTGCCCCAGCTCTTGCTGGGCACTGGGCTGCCACGGTAGCAACCCGGGCTCCATCCTGGTGCTGGGCTGTCTCTGTGGGAAGCCGTGCCACGGGAGCCAGAGTCGAGACCAAAGGCTGCGGGCTGCATGACCCCGCTCGGTGGGCTCCCTGACATCGAGGGGTTGCGTGCCTGGTTCAGTGGTACAGTTCCCATCCCCGCGACTGGTTCAACTGGAGTCTTGGATGGTTACGCGAGCGGCGAGGAACTGGAGAGGTACGGACACCGAGAATGCTGAAAAAGACGGAGCCATTTATAATTTTTTTTTTTTCTTTGCTTTTCTGGTTATTGCTACACTTTACATTTTAAAGGTCATAAATCTTTTGGTTTCAGCAGAGAAATTATGCAAAACCGGCGTTGCGTAAGACAGAAGGGAGTTAGAGGCTAGTTTAATCATTTTATATTGGCTGAAGTACAGTTGCTTTTTAAATGGCCTCATTTACATACATCTGCAAGATCTCTGGATCTGTGAAACCAATTGCATAATTCAGTGAAATTGGAGAATGGGGTTTTTTAAAGAGAGTGCGTAGCCCAGCGGTGGACACAGCACGAGCTCTGAGCCTGTCTCTTTAAGTGTGTGGCTTTGGTATGTCGCTTAGGTCCTGATCCAAAATTTGTGAGTTAGCAGACACCCATTGGCTTCAGTGGTCTTTTGGATCAAGCTTGCCCAGAAAAGCAGCCGCCAGTTTTGGCTCTCCAGTTTGAGATTCAGCAAGTGTGCTGTTTGGTGCTGAGCTCCCTAGGCTGTCTTTGAATCCAGTAGAAATTGTGAGTGCTCAGTACCGTTGGCCCCAGTTCCAGTTGGGCAACCAGACTTAATGCAGACATTTGGCAATTTGGTCCTTGATCTCTCTGCTCTTAGGTTCCTGATTCGTAATATGGAGGCAGTGAGAGTGTCCTGCCTGCTTGGGATGGGAGGGACATAGTGCAAAGTTCAGAGCCTGCCAGGTTATGTGAAGTGCCGCAAAAACTTCGTGCCACGAAGCACTTGAAAAATCAAGCTTCTGGGAGCAGTGTATCGGCTAAGAAACACTGATAAATAACCCTCTTGCCGCTCAGAAACACTTCACTCGCCCCGACTATCAGACCACATTGTGAAGAGCATTAACGTGACTTGTGGATTGGCATAAGTCCCCTCCAAAGCAATGATGTACCCCAAGCTTGGGTTCATGTCTTGTCTAAAATGTGGAGGGGTTCATTCCACCTGTTCCTTCCAGGGAATGAAGGAGCAGGGAGACCCTCCTTCCTTGGGCGTTGACCAAAGCCTAGCTGGGCAGGGGGAGTGGGGAAGTAAGTCACGTCGTCTCACAAGCTGCAGTCAGGTTGCTTCCATCCCTGGAGAAAGAAGGAAAAACAGGCTACTTCTGGGGCTGTGCTGTTTACCAAGTGTTGCCGGTGGTTCTCGTTTTAAGCACCATATTTGGACCGTTGGTGGCATGGCCTTCGGTGGCATTTGGTGGCTTTTGTTTTTTTAAAAAACTCTCCTAGCATTTTAAATTCAGTTCTGCTTCTGCAAACGTCACTGCCCACTCTGCTGTTGACATCAGCTGGAGCTTGGCTCTTGTAGTACTTGGCCCTGCACTGGCAGTGTTGTTATTAAATGGCTCAGAAACACTAGGATAAATTGTTGGATAGTCTCTATTTCTGTGACCTGCCGGATTTTATTCCTGTGTTTTAAGTGTGGCTATATCCAAGAGCTTTCAAATGTTACTTGGCTGTTTTTGAAAGCCCCTTAGCTCCTGGAGACATGAGCTTGCCGGAAAATGAATAGACCTGATTTGCAAATGTTCAGAAAGCGTTTGGATTCCCATTCATCTGACTTCAGAAGTATAACAGCGTTGTCACTGCAACCCGTGAATTGACTCGAAGCTATTCCCTTGCCTGCGAAGCAGGGTGGAAGGATGGGCGGGTACTTCATGGGTCTTTCCAAAGCTTTGGGTCGAGGGTCTCTGGTCTGATCACAAAGGGCTGGGCCCCGCTTGCCTTCAGAATGAAGCTGGGATTCACATCTTGCTCTCCCCATCGAATTTCCTTGGGGGAGATTGAGAAACGGAAAATGTGTAGCGGACCTTGTCTTAGTGACCGGTGGGAATATGTGCTGGTTTAATTCTGAGACTGTTCAAGGAGCTCCCCAGCTCTTATCGTGAGTTAGAGATGACTCCAGCTCTTTAACTTACATACCAGGCATGTCTACATGTGCATTTACTGTGCAGCAAGAACTTGTTACACTGGCATCTACATGTACAGGCATTACAGGGCAGCAACACTGTGTGTGGCCTGACTTGGGAGTAAAGTTAGTCCCAAGACAGTCCATACCCACGTCACTGCGCAGTAAAGCATCTATATGTGCCTTACTGTGCAGTAACTAACTGGGTGTAAATTTGCTACCTGCATCAGTAACTCTATAGTTACAGTTACTGTTAAATTTAACTCTCTAGTAACTCTAGTTACTGTGCAGTATGTCTGTGCACTTGTAGACGTGCTGCTGTACTGTGCGGCAAATTTGGGTTCCTGCTTGGTAACCATGCATGTGAGAAGCTCCCCAGGGTCCAGTGTAGAAGGCCTCAGGTTTTTCTCTTCTTAACTATAGCATGGGCTTATTGTGTGGCTTGGGGGCTAGGCAGTTAGGGATACTTCTTTTTAAAGGGCAGGTTTCCTTGAAACTTTTGCGCTCGTGGTCTTCTACGTACAGTTGACAGGTCTGGAAATCTGAATGTGTCCCCTTCTCCACCCCAGGTGCCTGGCTGTAAGTGTAAACCTGCCTGTTAGAGGGCCAAGGACTCAATATTTCACCCACCACTGCTTTTGCAGGCATATGTGCGGGCAGCAGTTGAGTATATCCCATGTCCTAAAGGAAGGATGCCCTTTTAGAAAATCTGGCATGTAACAGGCATGTATGCCTGGGTTTCCTCCTCCTGCCTACCTTCCCCAAGTGCTGCTAGAGGTTAATTCACTAAGGCTTCCGAAGTGCTTAGAAAGCACCAAATGGCAAATGCGATGCTGAAGTGCAAAGCATTAGGAAGTGATTTGTAAGCAGCTGGAAGGGAAGGTTCTTTTGGGGCGAACCCAAGAGCTTCTCAAAGTGCAGGCAAAGGATTTGACAGCTTTGGGTCACATCCTCCGGTGGTGTAAGATGGTGTAGCTTCATGGATGTAACTAGAGTCATGCCTGGCAATATTGATGAAGAATATGACCCAGTATTTTTAGCACAGGTGAACAGATTTCAATATATTTTCAAGGGCTTTTTCTAAGCAAAGCTTTCAATTTTTAGTTGATTAAAGTTTTTTCTAAAGTTTGCTCATGTTGCTCTACTTAGAGCTATGCCTTTTGTTTATCACCCTGTTCTCTTACAACACCAGAGTCAAGCTGGAGGTGGAAAAAGTCTGATCTCCGTAACTCCCATTAGTAGCAATTAGAATTCATCCTCTGAGTTTCTTGCTTGCAGATGCACGAGACAAATTACAGGCGGCCTTTTATAGTCTCTGAAGCTGAAGCCAATTTTTTTTCCAAATTATCTAAGGGATTTTGGTACTTAATTTCCACTCATTTTAAAAGGAATTTGGACATTTAAATCGCAGAGGCAGCTATGTATATTCTGGCTTAAAGCTTATGCATTAATGTTGAATCCTAAGGAAATACAGATTTTTGTGGCATTTCTCTCCAAAAGAGTGGATCAGGCTTTGTGAAACAGAACAGAACTTGGGGAATTTGGTTCTTAGTTCTTCTAAATGTCAGGGAGTTTGCACATTATTGGCCTGCCAGACACAAATGGGACTGTGCCTTTTCTTCTCTGTGATCATTTTTGAAATGTGCAGAAATATCTGTTAAGCTAAATATGAGCCTGTGAGGTAGTAGGAAGAGTGTGGTTGCACATACGGTTGCAAAAAAAACAGTTGGGATGATTAAGTCATGATCATTTTCAGCTGGTGTGAATCAGTGTAATTGATTTCACTGATTTATGTCTACGTGAGGATTTGGAGAGGGGGTGTGTGTGCGTGCGTGCATGTGCTGCATCTAAAACTGTTTGTGGCGAGACGGTAGGGGGTGCTACTATGCTGAGCCACCCACTTCGCTGTGCCTGGTCCAAAGTCACGCTTTGGGAGTCTCCCCAGGGCACCCATGTCCACCCGCCCCCCTTCCCGGAGACCTTCCGCAAACCTGGGGTAATACTGCCACCACCCGGGTACTGGTCTCAGTTAGGGCTTTGTGCAGCCTGGGGTACACAGACCCAGCTAGCCTTGGGGGTGCTTTGCCCCCTGGAAGTATTTCTGGGTGCTCCTTGCAGCCTGAAGCCTTCCAGTATATTCTCAGGTAGGACTGAATTAATTTGTAATTAATAAACTGCTGAGCACTGCTGGGAGTGAAATGCCATCTGACCCCCCTCTACCCAGGCATACACAGCTAGGCGTGCTGAGCAAGATAGCCTTTTTATTAATCCGAGAGAGGGGATCGGGGAAGGGTACAGGGCAGAGAAATATTAAAAGAAAAATGCCTTGAGCAAAGCAGAGTGGGCTTGGTGGCCCTTTTGATCCGCAGCTCAAGTTACGTAACCCTGATTTGCTGGCTGAATTTCAGGTAAGTTACTCACAGGTTCATCCAGAGACTGAGAGCGCTCTGGAGGGTCCTGCTTGCTTCTGTATCCCAAAATGACTGCCGTCCCCTTCCCCAAGACGCCTGCTCCAGGGCAAAGGAAAGAGTGAGCTCTCCCCTCCCGTCGGGATTTTTACAGCCCAGTCCCCTAGGTGACCAGGTCAAGACCAGGCAGTGTGAAAAGGAGGATTTCTTCACAGCTTTGGCTGTATTTTCTCTGGCAGCTAGAAAAAACACAAAGCTGAAAAGCCTGTGGCCATGCCCGTTCTGTTCTCTCTATAATGTACATGGCGGTTGATTTCAGCATGCAGCGCTAAGTAATTCTCTTTTCTCTTTCGCCCCCTCAGCAATCAAGGAGAAGTACGTGGACTGGACGGAATTCCTTATACATGATTTGACAGGCTCCCGAACTGCACCTGCAAACTTGCTGGAAGGCGTATGTATTAGATTGCAATTTATATCTGATCATGTGTCACGGTAGTTATGCCCTAGCAGTGTCTGACCTTTTGAAAACAAAGGGCTTTGTGCATGCAGTGCACTGCAAGTGTTTATCCCTTACAGGCCTGACCCGGTGCCTGCCCAGATCAAAAAGGTACTTCCATGGAGTTCAGTGAACATTAGATCTAAGCAAGTAGGAGGAAATTTAAGTGGTTTTTAGGAGGGGGCAACAGAAAGCCCTGAAGTCACAGAAATCAAAGTCCCCTTATTCCAGGATGGTCAGCTGGCAACAGGATTTGACTCTTTTAGGTGCATGGGTGCCCTATGGATAGTAGGGAAACTCGCTGCCTGTTGGGCAGGTGAGAAGTTGGGGACACATGAAAACACAACCGAGCTCATGTTATTGAGCTCGGCACTATGTACAGGGAACCCTGCCATGCCAATTTCTGCACAATTTCAGCATCCTTGATAAAGTCAGATCCTAAATCATCTTCGTGAGGAGCCTCGCCCACAGATCCCTTTAGGTTAGTCTTGGGCCCGTTCATGGTTTCATCTTGAAACTGTATGAAATCAGCAACTTCTCCATCAGGGCTCCCGTCGAAGGAAAAAAGAGGTGGCCGTCAGGGGAGGTACAAAAAGTCCATGCTTGCAGGGCTGCCTGAGGCTCAGGTAGGTAAGGAATAACCCTGGTGAGGTAGGGAAGCAGAGTTAAAGGAAGCATGTGGCTCATCTTTGCATAAATATTTGCCTGCCTCTGCAATACACATGCATCTCGACATTTCTCTCTTGGATTACTTTGTTCCTGTCTGCTCATGCAGGTCAGATACTTGCAGGATTTAATGTGTGGGCACATTCCTAGCTAGGCATAGATGTTGACTTAATAGAATGTAGTTGAGGTTCACCAAAAATGCTGCACACTCAAAGAAATATATGTGATCATATTCCTCCCCACTCCTGGCTAGAACATGCAAAAAGCTTAAGTGTTTGACTCCTGCCTTGGAGATTTATACTCATCTGGAGTTAATGGGATTAGAATAAGCCCCAGTCCTACTAGTTGATTCAACCCTTCCATCCTTGTGTAGGCAGAGGAGACAGGCAGGCAAGTGGGGCAGAAATACAGAGGGAAGAAACAGTAGCACAGAGAGTATCTATTTGCAATCTTGTGTTAATTGTGCTCTGTTCGGTGCTGTATGTATATGACCGTACATATTATGCAGTGTTTGCAACCTCTACTAAATAGAATTACTGTTCATCAGCACTGCAGACCATTGTTACAGTGTTAAATCAATATGCAATGATGATTTTCTGTACTGTAGCTATTCATAAAAGTTCTGGCTCTATTTTCAATATTAATACTTAATATAACCCACATATTAATTTTAGCTATTCTGCTCTCAGGGGTAAGTGACGACTGATTGGTTTAGCAACTAGTGCTCAAATCAGAAGCAATATTAGCTTTATAATGGCTAGGGATGTATTATAATAAATTAAGTCATTATGGTGCTCCTATATCCTTTGATAATAAAGAATGTTTTATTGCACAAAAGCCATTGTGGTATGGAAGAAAAATCACATTACATCCAGTTGCTGCAATGTTGTTATATTTAGAAATCACATTTTACCATGACAAACTATTTTAAAATATTGTACGGTTACATTTAATAAATGCGATAAGAAAATAGCAGAGGTTATAAGCAAAATGTCTTGTACCGAGGTGTATCAACTCATCATGGAGCTGGTTAAAATTTTTATATGCTCTGAAATGTCAACATTATTTTTAAAAATTGAAAATAAAAGAGAAATTTCCCCCCCTTTTTCAACCAACTATAGCGCTGGTCAGACACTTTGGAAATCATTCAAAATGTTGGCATTGGGAATTAAAATCAAATCAGGACAGTTTTTTCTTTTTAAAATTAATGTTTTTCTTTTTCTCCTTTTTCCTCTCCTACCAGCCAAAGAGAGAACCATCCTAGACTCTCTTTCTGGTATACCGAGTATCTCTTTTAAAAATCCCTAGAAAACTATTGATTTTTACTGTCTTTTTTTCTTTTTGGACAAGACTTGGTATGCACACAAGTAACGAAAACTTAGGTCCTGATCTTTCAAACATTTTGTATGCACTTCCGTGTATTGCTTTGAGCAATTTGGACGTTTTACTGTCACAGTACCTCCACTCTCATGATTTATTAAGAAACTTGTGATTTTTTTGAGTCTTTCTCAAAACACTAATCAAGTGTTAGCACAAGAATTTCATTTTTTTTTTTTTTTTTAAATTAAAAGGAGGTTTCTGGCCTTGGTGGTTGCAAAGAAAAGCCTGAATATGTGAAGAGGCTCAAATAAAAATATATCTCATGATCCGTCTCATGAATTTTGGAGCGTGACTCAGGATTGGCCATCCCATGGTGGTAAAGTTAAGCACGGATGTATGTGTCTGTAGGATCAGGACCTAAGGACACAAGTAAATGAGTTCATTGGGTCTTTCTGGTTACTTAACTTATGCAATCATCTGTAATCCAGCAAATGCTTTGTGTGTTAGTGAAGCACACTGAAGTCAATGGGAGTCTTCCTTTGATTTCAGTGGGCTTTGGATCTGTGATTGCATGTATGTCCCAAAACTTCGGCTGGAGTTGGTATGAGGTTAGGGTGGGATCCTTTGGTGTGATATGGCGCTAAGTCATCAGCATCCAGATAAATGAGTTCTTGAGAAACCTCCAAGATGGACCAGCCTCTCTCTCTCTCTCTCTCTCTCTCTCTCTCTCTCTCTCTCTCTCTCTCTCTTTTTTTGGGTGTTGGTTGAGAAATTAATACAACTGTTGTTTTTCTGTTTACTTCTGCCTTTGAACTTGGAAGACGCTGGGTAAAATAGAAAGGAGAGCAGACTGTTTGCTGATAGCTAGGATGGTGGTGTGAAAAACAAAAATAATCTTCTGCTGTCATCTGTTTCCTTGAGAAGTCTTCAAATAAAGTTTAAAATAAGGAGTTTTGCTTCTATTTAAACAGCCTCTGCGAGGAAAAAACCCTGTAGACCTCATTACAGTTGATTCCTTAATAGAGCTGCAGGATACCCAGAACCCCTTTCAGTACTGGATAGTTAGTGTGGTTGAAAATGTTGGAGGAAGATTACGCCTTCGCTATGTGGGATTGGAGGAGACTGAATCCTATGACCAGTGGTTGTTTTACTTGGATTACAGACTTCGACCAGTCGGTTGGTGTCAAGAGAATAAATACAGAATGGACCCACCTACAGGTAAACCGGCTTGTTTGCAAATTTGATCTCACTAGTTGCACTTAAGTCTGTGTTTATCGGGAATTCAGTGGCTCTGATGATTGTATCGACTGGTTCATCATTTCTGTCTCTCTCCTTTTTTTTCCTTAATAGAAACCTATTAGCATGGAGGAATTTGCTATGTACTAAAAGAGTAAGGATGCTCTTGCATTACGATGCCGTAACTCTGACTCGAGAAACCTGCTTTGCCATAGATTTTTTTTTTTCTGTATGACCATGGGTTAAACGCTCCTCTGATCTGCAATTCCTAGACGTGATGTTGCTTGCTTTGTGCGAGTTGGCTATTTGAACTGCACGCTCAATAGAGCAGTAGCGACGTTTTTAGGTTGCCTACGCAGGAATATGACCGGACATTAATCCAAATTAAGGCAAAGTGGCAAATATAAAACGGTTAGTTAAACTGGACTGCATGAAACCTGTGTGTGGACCCTCTAATTTAGAATGGAAAGGGATTTAATTTGGTTTAATGTAATTTCACCGAGAAGTGCATTAAGCTGACGGGATACTCTTAATTGGAAATGAATTTGGTTTAGCTTAACTTCATTTGAAAATAAATGAAGCTAAACTGAATTAACACCTCTTTGATTTGAAAAAAGAGTAGCCACACACAAGTTTTTCATTCAGCGTTGCTAATCTACTTTCAATTTTTTTTTTCCCCTGACCTGGGTTAAATTTCCTGAGCATCCTTGGATAAGTAAGCCCTTGCTGTGTTCATGCGGTCCCCAGCACAGTGGGGTCCTGAACTGGAGTCTGAGTTAGTGTAATTCAAATAATAATGAAAAATCCCATGAGAAAGAAAGACACCTTTTGGCACACGCAAGCAGAAATAACTCAGTTGAAGCCGGGCAGAGGGCAAAAGCTTGATGTGTTAGAGGTGAAAGAACGAGGCTCTAGCCTGTATTCCCCTGAAGGGCATTTTCTAAATAAATGCATTGGTTGTGTCTATATGATAACTGGACCAGTATCACCCTGGGAGATGTGCTTGTCAGATGACTTTTCCTGGAAGAGTTGGGCTGGATTAGGAGACTTTTGTTCCCCTTGCAGGCCTTTTTTCCCCATTTATTTGCTCCCCTCATTCTGCACAATGGCAGGGACTCACTTGGCTCTGACAGCTCGAAGTGAAAATCAGCCCACCGCACGGCTGCGAGGATGCAGAATCGGAGGACTTTGCCCTGTAATTGCTTCCACCCTTGATTGAAGCAGCCTGCTGCTTGCCTTGCAGCTTGACTCCTGCAATCGGGATACTTGCCTTGACTCAAGCGAGGGCTTGTACTGAACCCACAAACAGGCAACTTTCTCTTGGACGAGTGCAGATGGTTTCTTAGCCAAAGCATGGACCTTGGTGTAGGAACCGCGTGCTCTGTCTTGGCTTTCCCTGTGTTAGCAGAGCAGGTCGCTCACCCAAACTTTTCCATTGACTCTGGAGACTCTTGGGTCTCCATTTACTACTGGACGGCTGGTGGTGGCTTTTGGCAGGTGTCCTCAGCAAGGCCCAAGCTCCTCGCACCTGTGGAGCTGTAGTGAGACACGTCAACTACTCTACCAACCTGCCCCACCTCTTTCTAGTTAATCCCTCCTAACCCCTATGCTTGTCCCGTCATTCTCTGTATCTGCATTCCCAAATGTTGCTCTCCCTACTCCACAGACAAGCCCAACAGCAACTGAAGGCCAGGGATCTCTAAGTCTCAGACTGGCCCCCGAGTGATAGACACAAACCTGATGATGTTCAATACCGATTAAATGTAAGGTGCTCCACCTTGGGAGGCAAACCCCCCATGCCGCAGCATACTTATAGGCTCGGCAGTGCTATGCTTGCTAGCACCACAGCTGGAAGAGTCTTGGGGGTCATGACTGACCACAAGATGAACGTGAGCCTTCAATGCGATGCTGTGGCTAGTAATGCTGGCTTGCATCCATAGATGCTTCTCCAGTAAATCTCAGGATGCCATCCTCCCGCTGTACTCGGCCCTGGTGAGGCTGGAGGTGGAGTACTGCATCCAATTTTGGGCTCTGCAATTCAAGAGGGATGTCAAGAAGCTTGAGGGAGTGCAGAGGAGAGCCACGCGCATGATCAGAGGGCAAGAGACTAGGCCTTATGAAGAGGGGCTGTGAGCCAGGGGACTCTTCAGTCTGGAAAAGCGCAAGCTCAGAGGGGACCTGGTAGCTGCTTATAAGTACCTGAGGGACGTGCATCAGGATCTGGGGGGACGTCTGTTCACCAGAGCGCCCCGAGGGATAACAAAGACCAATGGTCATAAACTCCTCCAAGACCATTTTAGGCTGGACGTAAGAAAAAGTTTCTTTACAGTCTGAGCCCCCAAGACCTGGAATAGACTCCCTCCAGAAGTGGTGTAGGCACCTACTCTGGACTCGTTCAAGAAATGCTTGGATGCTTATCGTGCTGGGATCCTTTGAGCCTAGCTGACTTCCGGCCCCTGGGACAGGGGCCTGGATTTGATGATCTTCGAAGTCTCTTCCAGCCCTAATGTCTGAAAATTTGTGAAACCTATGAAAAGGGCCCCTAGATGGGCAGCCTGCTGTTCAGCAACTTCTAGCCCCCTGTCCCAGGGCACCAAAATATCGGGTTCATCTCTGCAAGGCCCTCAGCTAATGGAAGATTGCATTGTTCCATCGCAGGCACTTTCTGCTGGTCTTTGCGGTGCCTTGATGGTCTGCTTTCTTGATCTGTCAAAAAGAAATGCACCATAGGCTTTATTTCTTGTGTGACTATGCTATATTTTCCCCCTTATACTGCCTGCTGGTATGGGTTTCACTTTGTTTTGTACGTGTTTCCCGTTGGGGAAAGTCTGCTGCTTCTCATGGAGCTGAGGATATAGCTTACAACCTAGAGGCGGGTGGGCAAAGATCCCTCCAGATGATCTTTACACCTCTCTGATAATGCCTCGCGGCCCAGAACTGGTGCAGCGCCGTGGGCAGCAAGCCCACCTTCAACCCTAGTCTGCATTGCTCCCATGCCGGGGTTTGCAAAGGTCCTCATGGCGGTCACACTTTCTGCCCTGGCTGTCCTTGCATACCTGTAAAACCAGGGCTTCTAGCACCCCTTTACACAGCTTTGGCCTTTTAACCTGATACACAGTGGATGTAGTGGGGGGGTCCACCTGCACCAATGTGCCAAGTCACCAGCTGATATAAATCATGGCACAATTGGGGATCTGGTGCCCAGCATTTAGATGAGGTGAGATCGCCTCGGGTTGTATGACTTTCTAGGTAAAGATGAATTGACAGTGATTTTAATTGCTTATTTCTTATTACCCTGAATACAAGTGGTCACCGTCCTCTTTGTTCAATTACCTGCAACACTCTCTCTTAAAGAAAATGCGTTGTGCTCCTTTAACCATGCGATTTAGTGTCCATAAACTTGCCAATATAACTCGGCTGTCTCGGTCTAACAGAAGGCGTACGTAATGTTGCTCTCCAGTTATTGAAACGATTAGATGAATCTTTATCGTCCGTGGGTTGTTGACTATATGCAAAAAAAAAAAAAAATTGCAACTAATTTTCACCCAGTGTTAGGGCAAGGAACACCAGCTGCCCTGTGCTGGCTATCTCCTGCAACTCCATTGCAGTCACTGTAGGGAACAGGAAGCCTTTCAGGGCATTAGTAAATATAAAACACAGTAAGAGTGCAGGGAAATAGTTTGTGTTGGATCCTTTAGCTGGTGTGAATGGTGTAGCTCCAACACCAGAGCTGATTATCTGACCCTGGCAGTCCACAGCAGGTGTTTGCACCTGGCTAACCCCATGTGTTTGGAGGAGTTGTCAAAAACCCAGGGTCAGATTCTGTTCCCTCCATTACAAATGGAAGTAGATACCCCAATGAGATTCTGTTTTACCCTGCGCAAGTCCCTGAAAACTAGTTGATGCAAAAAAGGTACGTGACTCCTCCTCCTCCTCCTCCTCACTGTTTTTTGTGACTTGGTATTAAGAGTGTCAGTGTATTACAGAAGTAGATGCATGGACGGTTTTTCAGGATTTGACCAGGGTGGAAGAGAATTGTATGCAGGCACCTAAATCCATAGACACTTGATAGGAGGACTAGAATCTGTCCTTGAGAGACTTAAAAATACAGTGACCATCGGGCTGCCCTTGGCTGCTGCAGGATCAAGGCTGCAGCTTGCTACATCTTCCAGCCATATTTGCATCAGAATGGGTGGTGTAGGGCAGGGAGCAGGCGAGCCTTGGTCCTATTCCCCCGCGACACACCGTCCAGCCAGGGAAATACGGTGCACCAGGTCCCAGGCAGCTGCAGTGCCCATCTTTCTCATAGCCAGGGGACACCCTCTTGTATCCGAGGCACATTGGGTGCGTCTACGTGAGACACGTAACGCACAGAAGAGTAATTCTACCACCCGTTAGCACAGTGGGCAAAGGCTGCGCTAATGCGCAGTAGATTTAGTCTAATGTGCATCAATGCTGCACAAAAAGCATTCAAGCGCGCTATTGCAAGGTAGCGCCGATTTATGGTGCATTACATTAGTACCTGTCATTACTAAATTTTAATGCACCGTAAATACGGCACATTAATGAGCATGTGGACGTGCCCAGTGTCCCTCTTGACCAAGCAATACCCTGTCCAAAGCAGAATGAATTGTACTCCTGTGAATTTTCCCCTTAGCTACAGTGAGAGCATTCAGGCCAGGACATAGGTGTGGGTGATTTTCATTCCTGCCTTCAAGCAGGAGCGGCGGTTCCAGAAACACTAGGGTGAGCATGGTAACAGGTGCATAAAATAATGACCACTTCAGTAAAAGGCTCACTTGATGCTAAAGACCATGACTCAAATTTGCCCTGTAAAGGGGGGGCTCAAGATCACATTAAAAACCAGACAGGCAAGGAATTAAAAATACAGCCCTGAAAGGTTAACATTTCCGTTTAAGGGTGCTTAAATTCATATGCATATCCTTGATGTCTGCCTGAAGTAGCATAGTTTGATATAGTGGATGTATAAATACTTCCACTTCCACTGAGTGATTCTGCAAATCCTACTTTGATAAGGTCTTAAATCTGTTGAGATCAGAGCATAAAATTCTCTTGTAGCGGCAGTGCTAGGTGAAGGCAGCGTTGCCAATTCCTTAGTTTTTTTCCCTCTTCTCCCTCAGAATTGTAAGATGCAGCAGTAAATCTTTGGCAGCGAGCAAATGCACGTTGGCTTTTTTCTCTCTCTCCTTTTTTTTTAAAGTACGGACTTTCAAATGCAAATTGGGCCAAATACACCATAGGGGTAAATGGATGCAACCGCATTGCTGTCAGTAGAATTAGATCCTGTTTATTCTGTATCTGGATTTCTGCCTGTTATTGGCTAAATGTTCATTTCCATTTTAATAATTGTTGCAATCTATCTTATCTCTTAGCTTTAAGACCTCGGTATGAATGTTCTGCAGTAACTTGCTCTGGGTTACAATGTGTTATGTAGGGCAGAAATAAATCCAGTATAAAGTTCTTCCTCATTGTATTGTTTCCTACAGTAGATGATTTATAGGCATTTTACTGCAATGAATCACAAAAGGATTTGCTAATATGACTAATGACATTAAGTCTATTTAAGGATCTTCACTAAAAGCAACGTGAATCCCCTATGAAGATACTGTCACGAAAGTGTACTTCAGTCTGATCAGCATTCATACCTGCTTGCTTTTGGCTTGGCATTGTAACTTGGACTCTAATATTGATAAATGTACTTGCGCCAAAAGTTAAATGCAATGGTTTTTTTTGGTGCTTTTGACAAAAGCATCTTTTCAGCGAAACGGGGAAGTTTAATGAGAAAACTTCTGGATTTATCAAAATATTTTCAATTCAGTTCAAAAGCCAAAAATCAGGTTTTGACGATTGAAAGCCCGAAAGGATCTGGTTTTCAAAACCAAACCAAAAAAACCTCCTCCTGTTGTTCAAGAAGAAAAAAAAAGATATGAAGTACATTTCTCAACTCTTGCTTTCTATTAGTTTCTCTTTTGTGTTGGTTTTAATAGTACTGTACAGCGCGGTTTAACATGCATTGTTTGGTTTAAATAGACTATACAATTTCCTAGCGCATAGTGAGATGAACCCGTTACAAGAGTGCTTGATCCTTAAATTGTTACGTGACCGTTGTTGTGTTGTTGCTTTAGAAATCTATTCTCTGAAGACTATATCTGAGTGGAAATGCGCTCGGGAAAAATCCCTTAATGATGCAGCAAAATGTCCTCTTCCAATGGAAGTGTTCAAGGTAAGAGATGCATACTTTTTTTTTCTTTTTAATTCAAGAGCTTACAATGTATAAGTAAATGGAACGATTTTGCATCATGCATTTACATTGTCTGGGCAATGCTCTGTTATGTCCTGCTGCAGTGGGTCACAAGTGAGATATCTGCCCATAGTCATATGAAGTTTTTGGGAGAGGGTCGAACTGGGTATATTTTGCATTTTTAAAGGCCCTTATAATAAATCCTCTGTATAAAGCCCCACCTATTTCACCCATGTCCTCAAAAGCAGGCTTCAGTGGGATTTCTGAGTGAAGGATTAGTGATACTGGATGAAACCCAAGGTGCAATCCTACTTCTGAGAGTAACCTGTACTAAATTTTGGAAAGAAAACTCCCCTACTAGATAAAAGTGGGGTAATTTATCTCCCCCTTGGCTTCTCATCCTGTCCTCTACTAATTGCAGCCTGGCTCCTGCCCCAAAGCATAAGGTTTAATATGCCTTCCAAAATTTTTCTTGCCTACAATTATATACATTCTGCATTGTCTTGATTTCCATATTAATGCGTAGTTGATTTTTGCCCCTCTTCTTAAATTCTTAGCCACCTCAGGAATTGGTGAATGCTATAGTCTAATTCGGTATGGTGTGGCTGAAGTATTTTACTTCGGTTGGGTTTGAATGTCTCACTTTGAGCTTTGGTTGCAGGGCTGTTTGTTCTCAGTCATGAGCCAGAGATGGGTGCAAGGAAGGGCGACTGGGGAAATGGAGTCCCCTCTTGTATGTGGTCCTCTACACCACATGTGGTCCTTTCTCCGCATTGTCTTCTAATGTGGCTGGCTGTAATTTGCCTTTTGAAGACGGGTGCCGGCAACTTCTTGGCTAGAATTGAGGGTGTTGAAATCCAATGGATCAGTACTTCAACTAGGTAGAGGCCTAAGAAGAAGTCAGTGCATCGCAGAGTTCCCATTGACTCTCTCTAACATAAGTGGTGTGTAGGTCTTGTGTTGGCTCTTTATACACAAGTGAATTCCAGTGGGCCCTTATTATGATGGCAACTGGCTTCTTATTTCATGGATCCGTCATTTCTTTCCACGAAGCAGGAAAAAACTTTCCTTACCTTGATGCACAAACGATTGCTAGAACATAGAGGTGGTACTTGTATTCCTGCCAGGAGCAGGAGACTGGACTAACTGACCTCCCGAGGTCCCTCCCAGCCCAGTTTTTCTTTTATTTCATTTCTTTTCCTGTTCGTGTTCTACATAAAAGAAGACAAGGCTATTGCGACAAAGCTCAACTTACTATTACTGTCACTTGTCAGTATGTAAAGCTTATGCTCAGTTATTTTCATGATGGCATGAAGGTGCTGGGATGCAATGGTGGTAGAGCACTTCTGGGGTCTTGCTATAGCACTGATGGAAAGTTCAAGCCCTGCTCTGGATTCATCTCAAAGGCTGACCCTAGTTAACCCGGCTGTAAATGGGAAGCTTCTTACTTGGGCTTGGGATTCAGAAGCACTTGGATGCAAATGGTAGCCACATCCCACTCTTGTGTACCAGTCGCTACAAGAAGGACACTAAATTCAGGTCTGCATTTGACTAGAAGGCCTATATAGGGCATCAGAGCTCTGTCAATGAATAGATGAGCCGCTACAATGCACTTCTGCTAGGAGGAGTGAGCAATGCAAAGCTGAATGAATGCACTGAGATGAGCATTAGTGTAGGACCACAGACCAAGGAAGACAGATGGCTCAGGTCAGTGTCTTGTAATCTGCGCCCCGGATTCTGGCTTTGGGGTGAGGCTGGATGGGGGATGTCGCACAAGTGGTTCTCCTCTAGGCTCATTTATTTCAACTGCGGTGCAAAGCAGCAGGGCGTTGGTTTGCAAAGGCAACCAGGTTGAGAATCGCTGATCTGGTTGCCAAGCCATATGACTTGAGAGTGGGTGCGCCTACTAGGCTGTGCTGCACCAACAGGAATTTCCTGTTTGACTCCCAAAGCACTTTACAGAGGAGGCAACTTTGTGCCTATTTTGCGGATGGAGAAACTGAGGCTCAGCTGAAGTGCCTTGTCCAAGGCTGCCATAAGGACTAGCAGCAGAGCTGGAGGAGACCTCTCGTCTCTAGAATTGTATCCCTGCTGCTTCTCGGGTGCCAAGAAGCTGCTCAGTGCTACCTTTTCCTGTGCAGCGTCTTGCAGAACTTCGTTGTGGTTACACGAGGCAGGCTTTGTAAAATTGCTGGCCAAAAAATGACTTTCCCTGTCATGTCACTGCTACCCATAATACTATGCGAGCCGCACCTCCTGACCAGGCTTGGAGAAAAGACACTGTAACACCCTTTGTAATATTTTTATTTATCTTTTGTTTCTATTTCAGGAACATCACATTGCTCCTTAAAGTAGATGAGATGTCTCCAGGGTGCCTAAGTGAGTTAGGAGCATCATTTTTCCTGAAAAGCTTAGGTTCCTTAGCTCTTCACAGCACTCTCAGTGATGCTGTGTAGAAATGACCTGGGCTAGCCTGAAAGAAGCCAGCATGGGTCCTGTTAGCAGGGTAGCTTTAGCCTCATGGAGTCTGGCACGGGCAGAAAAACACTCCTGAAACAGTCACGTGGTGAAACCACGCTGAGGTCTGTGGTGCTCCTGCTAGGCTGCTACTGATACGTAGCCAGTTTGCACTGTGTCTTCAGTATGCTGCAGTCGCTTCTGCGAGCAGGAGACTTAACCTTAGGAACAAGCACTTTTTGGCAAAATTTATGCCCCTCAATGGCTTAGGCATTTTGCATTTTTTTTTTTTTTAAATTCCCATCGCTTAGGGGCTTTTACAATCTTGTTCTAACATATTGGTAGGCGGTGTATTCAGTTGTATTGAGCAGAGGGCCAAAAATATCCTTGGGAGTATGATTTTTTCTCTAGGATGCAGTTGCACCCCTTTGTAACTAGAAATCTCGGGGCATTTCCCGTGGGAATACTTGTTTGTATCTACTGCTAGCTTCAGCCTAAAAATGGCTTGTGTGAACCTGCAAGGAGAGATGACTTCCGACTGCAGAGAGCCCTTTAATCTGGAGCCCAGGAATAGTGCGAGCCGGCATCTAGAGGCTGACAGTAGTCAAATTCACGCTAGAAGCAAGGGTCACTTTTTCACAGCAAGAATGGGGAATTTAGTCTAGGGATATGATGAATTCTCCAGCGTGCAAAATCCTTGGGCGTTGTCTTTTAACTGGCATAAATTCTCCTAAACTCAGATTGGACATCCTCCCTGTTTGTGCAGCACCTAGCGCAATGTGCCCTTAATGTACAAGGGCTTTTCTGTTTCTATTCTAGGAGGTAGAGAGATCCTTAAATAAAGTAGACGGGATGTTTCCAGGGTGGCTGAGTAAGGGCACCGTAATCAGCAACAGTAATAATTGATGCTGAGAGTAACGGGATGGATTTTTACTAACGAATAATTAAAAAGAGAAGATTTTCCCTAGGGCAGTCTCACCCCTTGAAATGAGAGCTGCTCAAAAGCATTAAAAAATGCAGTAGTATTTTGATGTGAAATTTAAAATCTAGATGAAAAACTCTAGGCTAGGAATTTCCCGTAGGGATTGGTAGATTTTTTTTTTTTTTTTTACATTTGGAGGACGTTGTCCTTCAAAACTGACACAAAAAGGGCCCAAATGGCCCCAGAATTGTTCACAGTTACCTGATCGCGTTTTCTGACCAGCTCTTCTTGAGACGCTCAAAGCAGGCTTGACAAAGCTTAAGAGGAAGAAACCTGCACAGGATGATCCTGCGCTGGAGGGGGTGGACATATAGAAAACTAAAGGAGTTAGTTAGCAGCGGCTGCCTGCTCTCGTGCAGGTTCAAGCACCGGTGCTACTGGTTAACTCGGGATTGAGACTCTCCCCAGTCCTTCTAAGTGCTGGTTGCTTGGCCTGCGGTTGCAAGGTCTGCTGCGCTCTAATAACCTCCTGGTCCCCATCCTGCTACAGCCTGCCAGATTATTTATATTCCATCTGTTCCCATGTCTTAACCTCTCAGTGACTCAGATGGGATACCGGCACTTCCCTCCCTGAACGCATTGCTGTTTGTGAGGATCGTAGGTACTATAGAGAATGAAGCACACACAATGCAGCTGCTTCTGGGGTGGCTGTCGATCTGGAGCAACAGCTGCACATAACTGTTAAGGGTAAGGAATAAAACTCCAAAGGAAACTCCCGTAAAGGGGAATATAACTTCTGACACAAGCAGATCAGTTAGTTGGAGCAGGGGGCTGATAACCTCAAGGCTGCAGGTTTGATCTCCCTGTGGGACCCAAGACCTTTCCTGCCCCAGGCAGGGGGTTGGACTGCATACCCTTTTGAGGTCCCTTCCAGGCCTACTTCTCTATTAGTTGAAGCAATTCTCCATTTTGAGTGAACATTTGGTCCTACCATCCTTGGTTTTTTAAATCGTGCACATTGCTTCTTTAAATATTAAACACTGAAGGTTGTCAGGCCTCGGGAGGACAGCCTAGCAATGTGGTCTCTCCAGCTTTCTGAGAGCAGAATTAGAGCTGGAGATTTCCTGAGGCCAGCCTTTGACACTGGCTTCCCCAGTGTCCTTGGCCATGTCACTAAACTCTTTTCCAAGGAGATTGCCTAACCGTACGCCTCTCGAGCTGTATTCTCCTAAGTGCAGTGGGGTGGGTAGGAGATAACGCTGCTGATTTCAGTGCAGTTGCTCTGATTCACAGTAGCATAAATGCAAGCAGAGCCTGACCCTGAGCTCTTTGCACAGGTGCTTGTCCAGGAAGCCCCATTCTTAGGCCTCTTACTCTAGTGCATCTCCACTGACTTCATTAGAGTTACTCCTCATTTACTTCTTTATAAGCAAGGAGCAAATCAGCCCCAGCAGGTAGCTGGGAATGCCCAGAACCGCGTGAAAGTCTGGCCATTAATTCAGGCACCTACATCTGGATTTGGGTGGCCCTGCTTTGAATTCTCAGGTTAGAAAATATGGAGCTGAGCCCTTTGTGCACCTCAACTTTCCTGCCTGTGAAATGGGGATAAGCCATATAATAATGGTTGTCGAAGGCCTGGAGACTCCTATCGTTTTGCTGGAGGTCAGTAATGGGGGGGGGGGGTCTGTGTGCATTTAACTCTTTCTTTGCTGCTAACGTTTTGAGATGAATCGAAGCATCTGGCGGGCTATGTGTGTAGGAAGGAGTTTTTGCTCCTCAGCAGTTTCGCCATCTGTAACAGTTTGAAGGACGGAGAAAAGGTGCTTTGGATTTTCCATTTAGGGTGACTACGCTGCAATTCTTGTTTCTATGGAAACTGTTTAACAGACGAGTCCTAAAATGCACACGGCTATCTTCAGCCCGTGAGTGCAGGCAGAGGGCTACCCCGGATTTTAGGGGAGGCATTGGAGGGCAACGTTTGGCCCAGTCGGCTTCACGGTTACTTCAGCTATGGGATCTTGCATGACTTCTCCCCCTCGGTGGGGGCTGTCGCACCGCAGAGTGCTAGCTTGATGCCGCTCCAGTTCCTCGGGAAAGTCTGCCTCGGTGCAGGGTGCGTCTGCAGGGAGAGCTCTCCGGGCTTAGAAAAGGAAGCTGATGAATTGCAAAACGAGCCCGATTCACGTGCAAATAATGCAGGGTGCAGCATTCAGAAGGGCTGTTTTTTCTTAATGAACCATTAAAACTAGATGCCTATGGAGGCAGCTTAGAAATGGTTGTAATTGATATTAATATGATTATTATTGTCTTATTCCCGACTGCCTATTGGGATGAGAGGTGTGATTACAGCGAGACTGTTGGAAGCATCTTACCCCCCCGGGATGCTAGGGAAAACATTGGGAGGGAGCTTATTATTAGACCGTAAAAACAAAAGCTACCTTCTTCATTGAGACATGCCAGGATCTGATTCTTCTGTTGCTCTAAAACAAGAGAGTTTCTTAAAATCAGTAGCATTTCATTCCCTATCGACTGGCCCATGGGGCTTGCCACATGGCAGAAATTTAGCAGGAGGGGAGCGGTGGCTGCTTCTCTACTGCCAAATTCCCGGACTCGCGGGGAGACCCGCGGGCTAGATGACGTGGCCCTGTGCTTTAGATCACTGATCTGCGGCTTGGCTGCTGTGCAAGGTCACTCTGCAGCCAGATCCAGCCCCTGGGATTTGGCCAGCATGTGGCCGGTTCCAGTGCACAGGATCAGGCCGTGTGTGGGATGGGGCTGGAGCACGTTCAGATCCGGTGTGTGCAGTTGTGCCATGCATGAAGTCAGGCCCGTGCACAGGATAGGGCCATATGCAGAGTTGGGCTGGCATGCAGCTGGATCTGGCCCATGGGATTAGGCTAGTTGCAGGGTCGGGCCAGCACAAAGCTGGTTGAGCATCGAGTCCTGGGTCTGAATAGCCCGCACGCTCACTACCGGAGCACATGTCTAGTGGGTTGGAGAAGCTGGGGTGAACCCAGTGTTTCAGCCATTGACCCATTCGGGAGCCCCTGGGACTGGATTGTGCTCAGCAGCAGAGCGGCCGTGGAGCAAGTTTTTGCACACGTGAAATGGGTGCACTGGCCCGTCGTGGTGAGTGACTCCTGAAAATGTTATGCGACACCCCATTTTCAGAGGGGGCTCAGTCGTCTAAATCCCATTGCGTGGGTCTGTCTATGCACCAGGGTAACGTGGAGATATCTGGCCTGGCTTGGGTATGAGAAACAGCACTGAATTTAGCACAGCCTATTTTAGATTGCAGCTGTGCCGTGCAAATCAGGCTGCACTGAGCTTCATGCTGCACCGGCCACGAGTATTATACTACAGCAATGCGGAGTCTACTCAATACAAAACGTGTAATATAGTACGTACTACCAGTCTTGACACCACTGCTGTCTGCAGCGTAGACATAGTGAGCAAGCATTACACTCCTGAGTGCCTTAGAGCCACATTTATAGAGGTATTTAGGTGCCTACAGACCCTGATAGCTGCTCTGAGAATTCATGTATGTCTCTTCAAGACCAGGTATCTGTGATAAAGTTACCTATGGCTATAGGCATCAGTGTTCAAGGATGCAGGTAGCGTCTTCCAGTGCCATGTTCCTAAGTTATTTTGGCGCTGAATACCTGTGCCAGTCACCCATTCTGGGTGGGAGTTAGGAGGCGTTTGTAAGGAAGTGAGATGCCTCCCTTCTGTAAGCATGTGCATGCTTCATTAAAAGGTGCCCCTAAGTCCTACAGGCTGCTGAGTCCCATGGGCACTTTTAAAACTCAGTATCTAATCGGATGCCCAGATGTGTCTGAATAGGACTCTGTTCTGTTCCCAGCTCTGTCACTGGCACGATGCTTGCTAGTGCATGACTTCAAGCGAGTCGTGTCCCCCATCCCAGGATCACGTCCTGCGGGTGGAATAGGGGTTATACTGCGTGTGGAGTTTGTTAACTAATAGTTGCTAAGTGCTCCGAGGTCCCGGGGTGTTCATCCCATTGTAAGGAAGAGCAGGGCACTACAGTGTCGATGGTTTTGAAGTGCATCTCTCTACCACCATCTTGCCAGTGACCCAAAGGGTCAGAGTCTCAGCAGGTTGGAAAATTTGCAAATGGGTTTGCTTGCGTGCGCGCGGAAGCACAGTGGGAGCGTGGCTTCGTTTAATTGCTTCTCGAGAGTCTTAGGGAGACTCATCACAGCTCTGGCTCTTACTGATGCAGTTCAGGCTGCAAGCGGCAGACTTTGCTGGAGCGGAGGGTTGTGTTATTTTCCATTCAAAACTCACGAACGCCGGCAGCGGCCGTAATCACTCATGTTGGAGATCGTGACCCTTTGAACGAGCGACTGCTGCGCTTGTACCATATTAATTCCTCGTACTCTGGCTGCTTCATGTAATTCTAGCATTGCCGTGGGGACCTGCACAGTGCTGCAACCCGCAGTCAGTCCCACTCAGCGCCTCGGTGAGTCCTCGGTGGTTAAGGCAGGGGGTTATTTCTATTCTAAACTCTTGTTTTCAGGGCATATAACTTGGGGAACAAAATCCTTCTCTAGTGCAAACCAGCCTGGATTTGGAGTCCTCTGAGCTGCTCGTGAGCAGCGCGAGGAGAAAGGTCCAACTGGCCGTTGCCATGTGGGGAAGAAAAAATTGGACCCTGCCAAAGATATTGCCCCCCTGCACCTTCTTTGTAGGCCAAGTTTTGCTCATTGCACTCGTCCCATGTAGCACCTGGTGGAGACACAAGTCCCCTCTTCCATGTGTGGCTAGCACGTCCCATTCATTGGCTATGTATATAAAGCTGTGAAACATTGTGATCTCTTAATAAAGGGTCAGATTCTGGCACCCTTGCTGGCACTAGGATGGCTTATCTGCTGCCTGTTGTCACGAGGCGTATCAGGGGCCTTGGATCGTGTGAAATGCGTTGGAGCCCTTTATCCGGTATGCCCTGCTGCGGCTAAGGGGGCAGTGGTGGAGCAGAAGGAGCTGGAAGTATGTCTGTACCCTGCTCACCAGCCAGAATAGGTACGCAGAAAGAAGGAGCTACTCCACAGGGGGCGCGTCTACATGAGACGCTTAATGCGCATTAGCCTAATAACACTGTGCAGTAGCATGCCGGGCAAAACCTGTGCTAATATGCTACTGCACAGTAGTATTAGGCTACTGTGCAATAAGCATCACAAAGACACCGTTAGCTGGCGGTACTGCTCAGTAACGATAATTACGGTGCGTTTTGTAAGCAAGTACTAAACTAAATGCATGGTAACTATTGCACATTAATGAATGTGTAGACGTGCCCAGGGTAGAATAATTTTACTCAAGAAATAGGGGAACAGGGATGGGATTGTGAGTTGTCATGGGCTCTCTGATCTGCTTCTGGGGCGGATTTATGCGCCAGCCCTGACTGGGGACAGACAGTAGGGACTTGTCGATGCCACATCCCCTACTGAGCCCAGAAGTTGGGTGGAGAAATACTCCCAACCCATTCATCCCCACGTTGCGTGGGCGAAACCCCAGCAGCAAGTACCTTTAAAAGAGCTACTAGCATGTGCGCACAGGCGTGCCCAAGGTGTGGTCTGGTGCTGTCTAAAGCAGCTGATCTCCAAAATGTGGTGTGCCCAGGGTGGGAGAGAGGGAGTGGGACGTGCTTCTCAGCGTAGAGGTGGTGGAAGGTCTGCTCCATTTCATGGGACACCCAAAACACTCGTTATAGTTGTTGCGTGTCTTTCTGCAAGTTGGAAGCATTGGTACAGGCTCCTTAATGGGGACTTAAACAGACGGTAGAGGCATGGAAGTGCTTGGCCTTCTTTAGAAAAGGAAATGAACTTGGAGAGAAGACTCAGCACACAGCTGCACGGAAAGCCGTTCCCCCCCCCCCATTTTTAAAGCAGTATTTCTCATAGCACTGTGCATAAAGGAATTAGAGAACAGTTCATTATACAGTGTATCAATTTGAGTCTAATACTAATTAAAAGCTTTCCTTTCACTTCAGTGAAACCTATTCTTAGAAATTATGTAAATTAATTGGAGTTTTGAACAGAAGCATATGCCATATCCTAACTAATTCCCTGTGGACCGAGGCAATCAGTGCACTGGAACTGGAGGGCTTGTATTTTGGATCTTTAATTTCTTTTTTCCTTATTTCAGCGGTAAAAATGCATTACACAACTCTTCTGCTTTTTTGCGAAGAGTGATGATATTGTTTCAGAAGTGTTGGGGGTCTTACCCATCTCAACGGATGGTGGAAAGGCTTCTTTTCCAAGAAAACATCTCAGAATCAAGAAGAATCTCAGAAAAATTAGATACGTGCCATTCATCATCGACAGCACCTTGTAGCATACTTCCAATCCTACCCTCCCCCCCCAAAATCCCAGCTCTTAATATGGTGACTCCCAAAATGAGTGAAGGGTCATATATTCCATGAAG
Organism: Caiman crocodilus; assembly: GCA_030014935.1. Taxonomy (NCBI): domain Eukaryota; kingdom Metazoa; phylum Chordata; order Crocodylia; family Alligatoridae; genus Caiman; species Caiman crocodilus. The sequence goes on from JAGPOW010001296.1 coordinate 134,530,678, forward strand.
TCTCCTAGGACTTTCATTATTTATTCTTGTGTAGAAGATGCTCCGATGCGCTAGGGATAGGTCACAAAGTAAGACAGAGATAAGATAGTGAATGGCCTCAACAGCATGAAGTGGAATTTAATATCTTGTGAAATAAAACTACTTTAGCTATTATTAGGTATTTTTATAGCATCTTTTTGATTTTGAATTTTTTTTTTCTTTTAGAAAAGCAACAAAATAGACTAAAGAAATGTTTTTAGACCTGGATTCAAAGGGGATTTGGCATGGTCATGGAGGATGATCTTTAGGGTGCAGCTTCCAAGTGAGGGCTACCTAGCCTTTGAATGCTGGAAGCTGGAAGGAGGAGAGGGGTAGGGGACAGACCAATCTGGACAAGCTTTGCCTAAATACCGTCCCCTTCAGCATCCACTGTGTGCCATTGTGAGATGTAGGATAGTGGGCTAGATGGATCTGTGGGCTAACCCAGTAGGACATTTCTTATGGTCTTATGTAGAAAATGCTTAGCGGTGTATTTAGATATTTCATTCTTGATTAGGAAAACATGCAAACATGGACTGGCCTTTAAGCATATTCGTAGCTCCATTGAGGTCAGCACGTGGATTCCCCATGTTAAGCATTTAAAGTGTAAGCGTGTGCTCAGCTGCTTTCCATGATCTGGTCTTGAATGGTGCTGAAGCTTGTGATGGACTTGAACCATACCCTTGGTCGGAGAGGAAGGTGTTGCAATCTAAACCTAGTTCCAGATACGCATGTAACAAAAGGGTCCCTGTCTTCATAATCTGAATCAAAGGGCTGGGGTGTTCAAAATGCAATTCCAAGGCTTACCACTGGCCCTGTATCTCTACTGGACATAGTCTTGGTGCTCTTGCATTGGAAGGACTACAAAATTTGGAACTACAGTTGGCATCCCACCTGCTACCCTAATGAGGTGAGTGGGGGCCACTCTTCAAATAATGCCTTGCTCGGTGGGCACATTTACACGAGACGCCACAAGTGCAGTAGACTAATTGTACTGTGCATTAGTGCATCACGGTGAAAGCCATGCTAATGCAGAGTAGAATTAGTCTACTGTGCATTAACGTCACGTAAAAGAGGTGCGTCGGCATTATTGCTCAGTAGTGCCGATTACAGTGCATTAAGTTAGTACCTGTTATTACAGGTACTAAATTTAATGTGTTGTAATTGCACTGCATTAATGCTTGTGTAGACGTGCCCAGCATACGCAGATAGTGGTAGACGCTCAGCCTCTAAGAGTGAGCAAAATTGATGTGCTGCTCTGGAGAGCGCTAACCAGAAAGTTGTATGGCTTCAAAGATACAGTGGGCATCAAGGACCCCTGGGCTCTCTTTCTTTCTCAGCCACTAATTCACTGAGTAGCTTTGGGCAATTAATGTAAACTTCCTCAGTTTTCCTGTCTATGTAATGGCAATCATAATGCCTGCCCTGCAGTGAAGCTAAATCCATTAAGATTGTTAGAGTACTTTTTGATCCTTGGATAAAAGGTATTGTAGGAGTGCAAAGATGAGTAAGATAAAAACAGCGATTCTTCAGCCTGTGATGAAGGTTGTGAAATCCTTTTTCTAGTGTCACTAGAAACATAAGTTCCTCAAAATAGAAACTGTTAAATCTACAAGTAAAGACAGTTCTAGGGGGGAAAAATAATGACCTACAATGTTGAATCAATATAAAACCACTTTAGGACAAGAATATAATGTATAGCGGTGAAGGTAAATGGAATGACATTGCCAGCTGCTGTGAGATGGTAAGTTTTCCCTGTGCAATTTGGAGTCCAGTGCATTTTTTTAAAATACAATAATGCCGCTTTTCCAGGGGCTGTGCTGGTGAATACATGGATGGTTCAGAGATACTGTCTCACGGCAGAAGGGAGATCGCTGCCCCTCTAGTACAACTGAAATGTGATCCTTCAGCTAAATTATTCCTTGGGATTATACCTCTGATGTCATTTTTTGTCAAGAGTATATATAATACATAATGGGAAACAGATCTGCTGGAGTCTTGACCAAGATAAATCCATGGCATCATTAGAGTTTGGCTGAGATTTTAAGAGCAAGCACCTGATTCTTGTTAAAAATGAATTCCCTGGACATTTTGGCAACCCCCAAATGGACATTTTTGGCCCCCTGCCCCCCCTAAATCTCACATGCACAAATTCAGGCGGCTCTTTTAGGGCCACCTTCTGCCCTTTTGTTCACACAGCTTGTAACGACTATAACAAGTGGGGTTGCATCTGTTCATTTGTTTCCTAGATTTATATGCTACCCTCCCAAAAAAGGCTTGGGGTGACTTATAACCCCCCCCGATGAATTATAAAGACAGATAAAAATATTAAATTCAATAATATGTAATAGAGTTGATGCTCCAGGCAGTGCTCCAAAACTTAATCCTGCCCGAATAAAACGGTTTTCCACTGCTTTTGGAAGATGTCCAAGCTTAGGCTCTAATGGACCACGAGGGGCGTTTTCAGTGCTGAGAAGAAACTACCAAGAACGACCTCTCAAAGGTTTTGGCCAAATGAACTTGGTGCACAGATGATACTTGCAGGAGATTGCTCTCAGCTGACCTTAGGGATCACAACATCATGGAGAAAGTGGTCCCTTAGACATGTAGGGCCCAGACTGCTTATGTCCAGCACCTTGAGTTATGCCCGGAAAGCAACCGGAAGCAAGTGCCTTCCCACATCTCAGCTGCTAATGGGCCCTGATTCTTGGGAAATAGGTGGGAAATATTCCCCAAGAGGCCATGGTTGCACTGGTTAAGATCCCAGCGTGCTGCCAGAAGGGGGGCTTTTGTGTGAATGAAGAGCTCGTGGTCACCACGATCAGCTCAAGAGCTCACCTCTCAGGATCAGGACCTGCTGGGATCCAGTTAGAAACCACAGGTGAAACCAGTGGCAGCTGGGGCTGCTTGAGGAATGGAGGGTTTGGCACAGGATTACTCCCCGTCCCGTCCCCCCGTGACATCTGTGTTTGAACTCCCCTCCTCCGCTCCTAGTTAGCGTTAAAAGTTTCCACTCCAATTCTGATTTTTGTTAAAACCGTCCGCCTGGAGAAAGCGATCAAAGCTGCAGACCAGCATGTTAATTAGATTTGGGAGGAAATGCAGGCAAATTCATTAACTCGGGCAAGCGGCCTCTACGTACAATAAAACACCAGGGCACTTCCCCTTAATAACTCCTCAGCTGGTGGACAGCAAGACTGATGCACAGGTTGTGGTTTGTCTCCTCTCTCTGCACGCAGGATCATGCTGATTTGAGGAGCCACTTCTTCACAGTGGGGATGAAGCTAGAGGCAGTGAACATGAGGGAACCCTTTACTATCTGTCCTGCATCAGTGACTAAGGTGAGTTTTCGGAGCAGGGGCCAGCAATAACCTGCTGGAATCGAACAGACGGCTCAGTACCGGCACATTTAAATTACCACCACGTGAAACTCCATTAACCGGAGGTCAGGACAATAAATGCATGTTAACATACCCTTGCCCTTCACCTTCTCTCTCACTGCATCATCCATGTAGTTTTATTCCACTGGTCGCCATGAGGTGGTGAAGTGCCCGGAGACTTGCAGGTAGTAGTGGCCCCGTATGCGCAGATCTCCTTTATGGAGGAGGAAATGCCCTCTGTAGCAATTCCTCCTCCTGCTTAGACAGCTCTGTAACAGACCCCCCACTCCCCGATAGCCTTTTGTAGAGCATCAATGCAAAGGTGGTGTTTGCTGATTGAGGACTGGCCCATTAACCCCCACTTTGCCTGCTCCTGTTACTCAGGTTCACTGTTTAGGTGCTTTAGGGTCTGTTAGTGTATTCGCTCCCTGAGAAATGCCGTTGTGTGGCATCCCTGTCGGAGTCCTCCCCACCCCCCAAAAACAAGAGCATCTGTCTGTATTGACTCTGCAGCTCTCCTCCTCAAAGCAGGCACCATTGCACCTTCACCTGGTAATTAAAGCAAGGCTCAAACCAGCCTGCAAGCATGCTAGCTGTGCTAAAGGCACTGTATGGACTGGAAGCCTCTGAACAGGGCTGGAAATTCATTCATTTGGAAGTGGCTTCTGAAAGTCACATACCATTTCTGCTGCCGGCATGAAGGCCAGGTCCTCAGCTTGGCTGGATACATCCCCTTACCACTATGGTTGTGAAATTGCTAATCCGCACGTCTCCTGCTTGGGCATGATGCTGCACTTCAGTGTCAGCCGATGCAGGAACAGATTTATAAGTCGGCGAGGAGGAAGGAGGTCTTTGCTGTCTGCCGTCTCCAGCCTCAGATGAGCTATGATCTGCTCCGAGATGATTCAAATGTCTCCTGGAGGATCAGAAACTGCGCCCTGTTGCTGGTGGGTTGCACTGAGTCAGTATTCACCTTAAAAAAAATTAGTGCACGTGTTGTTACCTGCCTGTGTTAAAGTGATTACCAAAATGCTGGAGATGACACACGGCTGCCGCCTTCCCGTGCTGAGCCGCGGCCGCCTTTGTGGCATTCTGACGAAGTCGGCTGAAGCTGACTTTGAACGGCCCGTCGTAAATGGGAAAGTCACCCCAGTACGGGAGATCCAGCACAGCCTCGCGTGCCACTTAAAGCCTGTTCCAGCTCTGTTTAAAACAGGAGTTAAATGCTCCGCCGGCCTGGGTTAATTCTCTGCACAGAAGTGTGTTCAATCCAGGCCAGAGTCCTGATTGATTAAGTGTGTGGTTTTGTACCTTGCTATGGAGCTGCAGTAGCCAATGATCATTTCATTTATAGAGCCTCCAAAACCTCGGTTTTCCCATCTACAAACAGTGCAAACAGTGGTGCTGATGTATTGTTAGGTGCTTTGAGATCTGTGGATGAAAAGGGCGAGGAAACAGCATGGTGCTATCATGCGAGTTGATAACCAGGCCCAGGGGTTTGATTTTTTTTTTTTTTTTTTAATCAAATGCCTGGGCCTGCTTGATCGTTCTGACATGCCAGCCAGCTAACGGTTGCATTGTTTTCTTACCTCCAGGTTTTTAACAATCACTATTTACAAGTGACCATTGACGACTTGAGACCTGAAGCTAGCAAAATCTCAATGCTTTGCCATGCCGATTCCTTAGGGATCTTACCAGTACAGTGGTGCCTTAAAAATGGAGTCAATCTCACGCCTCCCAAGGGTTTGTATTAACCGTTCTGACTTTCAGTGTTTTGTTGTTTTCTCCTCCCTGCCACAGGACAAATCCACTTCTTTGTCCCCTTAAAAACCACGTTGCAGTTTTAAAACAGAAAATAGTATCCTAACAGCCTGAAAATATTAGGGTGTTTTAAAACACTGTTGCTAAGGTGAACCCTGTGGGCCAAGTCTGATGCTAGCATAAATCGGCGTAGTGCCATCAATGGCATGGGAGCTGCAGATGAGCTGTCCGTAGAACTGGTTTCATACATTGGCTTGTGCGGTGTCTGTCTTACTGACAGGGATTAAAAGTCCAGTGGATTCCTGTGATCTGAACTTTGTACTTAACGTGTTACGCCAGGAGGGCTCCAGGAACATTGAGGGACGTGTTCTGCACCCCTTTCTTGTCCGGGGCTTAGAAAGGGAGGATGTCCAGTAGTCAGGACACTTGCCAGGGAGTTGAAAAACTTAGTTTTAGGTCTCTGTTCCATGAAAGGCGTCCCGTTTGGTTTTGGGAGAGTCACTTAGGACTTTCGGTCACTTGAGTGGACGACCGAAGTGCAGCTTGCAACCGACTATGAGTTACCCGACTGAAATGCAGGAATGGCCCCACCACCTCTTCTGGGCACATGCATGCCGCTGTTAGAGGAATAGGGAGAGATCTGTGTCTCTCTGAAGGGTGATCCTATTCCTATAATTGCAGCGCTTATAGGCCGAGAGCGGGTAATAGAGTCGCTCTTTTGTTTTAGTCGGATATCTCTGAGCTGACTCTCAAATTGGTGTTTTTTGGTCATCCAATAGGTGAAACAGAATTCTGCCCTTAATTGTTCTGTGCCTTCATTTATAAAGGAACAACAGCATTTTCTTTCCTCCCTGGTTTTAGACATAATCAGAAGCTATGGCCATGTAAGATGGCTACATAGGGTATAGTGCATTTCAAAGGGTCCATTTTACAGCTATCAGCGCTGAGACGCGTGGTGGCTGGGCGGAGGTAAGTTGAGAGTACCGCTAGGATTAGGACGCCAGGTAAAAAAAAAAATGTATTTCCGACAAAATCTGACAGCTTTGGCAATTTGGAGTTTTCCCATTTTTGTTTTTGGCATGATCCAACTTCATAAAAGCTGCGTACGCTCACTGGGTTATTTCTTCTTCTGGGGGAGAGTGGCACAGCGTTTTAAATTCTCCAGTCCAGTTTTAGTGACGTGTTGGCCAGGATGCCCAAGTTTGGCAACACATAGGACATCGTGTAAAATAGAACAAAGTCAGAGAGGTTAGTTTTTCCCTAATATTTTGTGCATGAGATTTTATTTTAATTTGCAGGGGGAAGGAAAAAAATGGAAGCTTGCCGTGGTTTCTAGCGGCGTAACTTGTTATTCCACAATGACATTAATACTGTGGCTGAGTCAAAAGTCTGCTTTCTCCGGGTTCGGTCGTGTGAGGCACCAAACCCTGGTAGAAACCCAGTGAAATGCTAAAGCATCTCTGCTTTGTTTGAAGCTCACTCTGAAGTCAGTGGCAGCTCTGTGCTTGCAGCTGCACACCAAATGTAGCCCTTATTATTCTGCTAGTTATAGTGGGAAAAAAAATTGGCCTCTTGACACTTATCTCAATGCAACTTGCAACTGAGGTGTTAGAAGGCAGCATGTATTTAAGTGTTCATAACTCTCCATTATGAAAACACAACTCCTTAAAAGAATAGCGGAGCTTAACCCCCTTACAAACAGGGTCTGACCCACAAGCCTAATATATGGATGTTGGTAGGCTTTGGTTGGGTCTATAGATGTATACAGAATTTGCAATGTATTATTGTGCTAAAGCCTACTGGTCTCTGCTGGCGCTGGGGCATTATAGGTAGGGCGCGCCCTACCCATAGATCACTATAGGTAGGGCCTCCTCCACAGGCATATAACCTTACCTAAATAGTCAAGACGGACTGAGGAGACATGGAGGAAAAGTGACTAATCCAGAGATTTGCAGCTCATCAGTGGAAAAGCCCAGCCTAAAAACCAGTCTGTGTTCTGATTTTAATCCTTTAAACCTGGACAGGATATTACCTATGCTCCACTTTACTATTAATGAATCCTTGAGTTTGATTTATCCACTCTATTTTGATCTGGACATTCAGAACCGGTTAATTAACTAATGCAGAAGACAGGCTATACATCACTGTCCTTGGCAGCTGTTGCTTCATAACTTCTACCGTATGCCTTTAGAGTTCAGGGCAAGACCATATTATCTGGAGTTTTATGATGCGGGCTGGCACAGGTTCTGCCTACAGTGCCAAACTTTGCAGATCTGGCAGCAGCCCATTTATACCCTTTGCCTGAATAATTTTCTCCTTGCCCAAAAAATGTTAAAGGAAGGCATGGATGAATAGCTTCATCTCTAGTAATCTTGGATTCACTAGGGCTCTTGAGGAAATACTGGAAGTCCTCCTTAATAAAGTCGTAGAAACAAACACACGCATACATAGGAGCCATGCCATAGCAGTACATAAAGTCTCTCAGCTGCTGTTGAATTAAGGATCTTGAAGGGAACATGTGTCTCTATATGTATCTTTATCTCTCTCTCTCTTTATAGATATATATATATCTATATCTATATCTATATCACTATGTATAGATCTATATATCTATATATATAGATCTATACATAGCAATATATGCCATCTTCCTTATGTCCTTCTTTTTATATATATATAAAAAATATATTTTATATATATATCTTTATCTCTCTCACTATATATAGTTATAGTTATATAGTTTTATAGGAGAAAGGAATAGTTAATTCTATGAGAAATAATACAGCCAAGTTGGTTGTTCAGGGTCAGATTGATTTTTGCAATTCCTATGTATATTGGACCTTTTATAAAGCAGAGCTCGCACATGTGCAGGACTTGAGGCGTGAGCAGGAGGTGTAAACATTTTCGGCTACAAATAGAGCCGTATATTTCAATGTAGTGCCAAAAATGAATACCCATTTACTACCACTGTATAAACATTGAATAGGCACTGTTTATATTTATTAGAGCTGGATTTATAGACCACTTCCATTTAGAGTAACAGCCATTGTTCCTGTTTATGAGCTATTAAGAGAAGGAAAAACATTTCAGTGGAGCTACTAGTGGCGATGTTTGCTAAAAAATGCCACCTTTTTAAAACTTTCAATACATTTTTGGTGTTACATTCACTTCTCCTCAGACCAACTAAAAGGCTCTTACAGACTTGTGAAGTCAATTGAGTAGTGGAGATTTTTTGCACGTTTTGTGGGCAGCATGTGACGTGCCCTAGCAAAGTGTGCATTAAGCTGGGTCGCCGAGTGACAGTCTTTGGACTGTCCATCGTTACACTGCTGAATCTTAGCGCTAGTGACTTGTGGCGCACTCTTCTGTACTTTCATAGATTTCATGGACATTAGAGCTGGACGGGACGTTGAAGATCATCAAGTCCAGCCCCCTGCCCCAGGGGCAGAAAGTCAGCTAGGGTCAAAGGATCCCAGCAAGATAAGCATCCAAACATTTTGTGAATAAGTCCAGAGTAGGTGCCTATACCTCTTCTGGAGGGAGTCTATTCCAGGCCTTGGGGGCTCGGACAGTAAAGAAGTAGTTCTCTGTGCATTTCCTGCTGCTCCAGTGGCGGTCAAGAGCAAAGCTTGATTGCAGCGGTGCAAGATCAGGCTGAAAGGAGCTTGTGTGACGACCTGGATTTCATAGATTTCATTAGCTGTTACGGCTGGAAGGGACCTCGCGAGATCATCGGGTCCAGCCCCTGCCCAAGGGCAGGAAGTCAGCAGGAGTCAGGTCGCCCCAGCAAGATAAGCATCCAAATGTTTCTTAAAGGTATCCAGAGTGGGTGATTGCACCACTTATGAATGGAGTTTATTCCAGACCCTGGAGACTTGAATGATAAAGAAGTTTTTCCTTATGTCCAGTCTAAAGTGGTCTTCCAGCAGTTTGTGACCATTAGACCTCGTCATCCTCTGGGGTGCTCTGGTGAACAGGCGTTCCCCCCGGTCCTGATGCACACCCCTTATATACTTATAGGTTGCCACCAAATCACCCCTGTGTCTTCGCTTCTCCAGGCTGAAGAGTCCCATGCCCCTCAGCCTCTCCTCATCAGGCTTGCTCTCTTGACCTCCGATCATACGCGTGGCTCTCCTTTGGACTCTCTCAAGCTTCTCCACGTCCTTCCTAAAATGTGGAGCCCAGAACTGGGTGCAGCGCTCCAGCCCATCAAGGCCGAGGAAAGCAGGAGGATGGGTCTTGCTTGAGATGCATTGGTAGATGCAAGCCAGAGTTTTATTTGCTTCGCCGGCTGCGGCATCGCATTGGTGGCTCACGTTCGTTTTGTGATCAGTCCCGACCCCCAAGTCTCTTTTGGTCGCAGTGTTAGTGCGTGTAGCACTGCTGAGCCTATAAGTGTGATTTGGGGGTTTTTTTGAACTTTTTACAACCCTTTTTTGTACCTCACATTGTTGGTCACGCTGACAATTCCTTGCTGCAAAGCTCACTGGGATTTTTCATTTGGAGACGAGAAGAGCACTAGAAAGTCCCTGGGTTTTTGTTTCTTTGGAGAGCCGCGTATTCTGCAAGCTGGTATCCAGAAGGAGCATCTTTGCAACGCTCTTGTTGCTGGTCCTTAAGCTTAATGTAACTGTTGCTAACGAGCCAGGCAGTCGTGACACCTTTTAAAGGAGCCATAGAAGTAATGACAATGATGCTGTTCAGATAAAGCACTGACATTCTGCATGGGTTTTTGCTTTGTCTTTCATTTCAATACACGGAAAACTGTTTTGCTTATAACATTTTTCCTTCTTAGAGTCGCTTGAAATTTTTCTTAGAAAAATAGTTTAATCAAAAACGATGACTTCTTTCTAAACACAGATTTTGGTAGGATACGTTTTTGATCTGTAAGCTTTGTGTGTTTTCCATGATTTAAAAAAAAAAATCAAGAGGGAGAGAAACAAAGGGACTGAGGAAAACACTTCAGTTTTTGAACATGGGCATCATTTTGGGGGAGGGAGTGGGGGATAACGCAGAAGATTGCAGCAAAAATGGAAATTCTTCATGATAACAATGCTCATTTATGACTGATTATTTTTCCCCGGGAATTTCCGTGTTATGCTTTGCTTCTGTCCGCCATTGAGCTTCATAGGGGCCGACCGTGTTCAGTTCCTTTTGTGGTCAGCACCCCAAGAAAGCGTGTATTAGTTGCACGTGCAGTCATCTTATCCAAAGACCTGGCGTTGCAGAAGGATTCTTAGGGCTACTTTGCAGATATAAGTTGCACACAATCTCTTTTCACTTGCAATATATTTGCAGGTCAACAATAAAAAAACAAACCCCAAGCAGACCAGGACTAATTTTTTACTGGTTCAAGTCTTGTACACTTTTAAGCACCTTATTTCCCATGCATGCTAATGGGAGCTACAGGAGATTTTGAATCCTTGAACGATTGAGCCCAAATGGTATCCACTTGATTTGAATCAAGAACGCAGAGCCACCCGCCCACACAGAAACATATGCTTGAGTTGCACCAGAGTCTGTCCATCCCAGGTTGGCCTTGTCCATCATCTTCTTTGGACCCAGGTATATGACGTTCAAGGAGGACAGTCATCCTCGACTGCTAGGGATTGCTGAAGATCCAGTAAGGAAGGACTGGCTGAAAATCTGGACTTTAAACCTTCTTGAAAGTCTGCAATAATAGTGACTCTACAGTTATCGCAGACTGCAGTCAGGATTGGAGCCCTGTTTTCCCAAGCACTGTGCAACTGCAGCATGCGAAGCAAGAAAATTGCACTCTACGTAGCCAAGTAATGCAAGCACCCCCTTCAAATCCCTGCTAGACGCACGGCACTCTGCACGGGCCATCTGTACCAGGCCTTTTCCGACAAGACCTTTATATAACAAAGTCATGCCTTGGTTCGGATTAGACCTTGTGGAGAGGAAAAGTGGGTTGAATTGAACCCTCACCTAGAACTCAGAAATATGGATTTGTTTCCTTGCTCTGCTGTAGACCTCCTGTGTCACTTTGGGCTTAGCCCTCTTGCCTCCATTCTGATCTGTAAAATGGGGATGATGGTGCTTTTCTACCTCTCAGAAGTGTTGTGCAGATCAGTGCGTGCAGGACCATGAAACACGCAGATACTGTATTTGTTAGGGCCCGTAGAAGTAGCAAAGAGAAGCAGAACCTGGATATAGTAGGATTAAAAATCCCATGGAGCATTTTTTTTTTTTTTTAAATAAGACCAGGAGTTTGGATGGTTTCAGCAAGAATTTCCTGACCTGTATTAAATTGCGGGGTGCTCCCAGGTAGCTGCCCTCTGCTCCATCTTCAGTAGTAGTGGATGTACATATTGCTGCTAGGTAAGTACGCGGTAAGCCTTTGGAGGCCGGTGCAATCCTTTTGTATAGATGTGTGTAGAGCCCCTGGCACATTGCATGCCCAGGACCTTCACAGAGCAAAGAATAAGTCATTGGGAAGTATTCCCCAACATATGACTTGCGTCCAGGTGACCTGAATGCTATTGTCAGTTGTGCCACTGGCTCACTTTGATCTAACCTCAGCTTTCCCTCCATGTAACTGGGAATGATATTCATTTTTGGCCTCCCAGGCACACATTTATTTCATGTTTTCGTTCCTTTGTTTGTATGTATGTATTCAACCGATGGGGCTCACTTCATTCAGATCTGTAAAATGCATAGAGACGGATAGATGGGAGGTGGCACTGAAATGCAAACTATGGTTTAATTGACACAAGCATTTTTTTCCCCTCCTCTCTCAGTGTGATCTGGTGTCTCATGGGGTTTCCCTGTTCTCTTTCCTTACAGGTTACTCTGGCCAGGACTTTGACTGGGCAGATTATCAGAAGCAGTGTGGAGCAGAGGCAGCTCCTCACTTCTGCTTTAGAAACGTAAGCTCTGATTTCCCTTTCTGTGGCTGTTGTCGACGTGCGTTGAATCCTGCTATTTATTGCTCTGAATTCGGAGCTCCATCCAAAGCCTTCTGAGAGGGAAGCGTGCCCTCGTGGTTATAATTACTGGGCTGGGAGACGGGAGCCGTGTAGCGCTGCTCCCGGGGTACAATTCTTCGTACTGCTCCAGCCTTCCCGCGTGAGCTGAAGTCACTCGCTTAATCTCTCCGTGCCTCAGTTATCCCTATGTGACAACTGATACTTCTTTCCTCTTGTTCTTGGTCTGCCTTGCCTACTGTATTTGTGCAGCACTTAGCCTGAGTTTCCTTGAAGCCTGGAGGCACAAATGATCAGTAATAGAAAAAGCCACTGACATGAATGGAAACACTCCCCTGACTTGGCGGGCTGATGTTTGGCTTGTCTGAGGCATTTCTCTTACTCCCGAGAAGGTATTTGTCCCAACCCTACCAAGGTAACCCAAAAGAGACATTGCAATCTTTTGAGCTCTACATGCAACCCAAAGGTGGAGTTTCTACCATTGGGGCATCTTTATGGTTTTCCCTAAAATGGCAACCGTGGCGCATGTACTGTGTTTCATTCTACCCAGGGCTTGTAAAAGTTATGAGCTCTGGAAAGGGTCCTTTTCTGGTCTGATCAGACATGATCCATGGCATGAGAGTCCACCGCTCCTTAAGCACTGCAGTAAGCATCTGTCTTCATGCCCAGCGTTCTTCTCGCATGGTGTCCATGCAAGGACGCTCTGGGCCCTCCCAACCTGAGTATCATTTGGGACTGATGTTCTGCGACCGTCTCAAATTAGTTCATTGCTCTGAAACGTGAAAGTAGAAACAGGTCCTTCTAACGGGGTGGGCAGCTGGGGCCTGCGGGGATCTGGGGAGGCAACCTTGCATTGGACTGAAAGAGGAACGTAGCAGTCCAGTCCCCTGTTTTCCCAGGCAGTTGTTAATCCAGGGAATCCCCCAAATCTTCCCTTTGAACCCTTTCCCGCGCTTACAAGGAATGTCATCCAAACCACCAGGACAGCTTATCACAAACCATAGTAAAAGCCAAGGAGATGGAGCACTGCCACTAGAGCACACGGGCTGTTTGTAGCAGGTAGGACTCATGCCAGCTTCATTACTGTATTCAAGGCTCTCTAAGGCGCCTGTTTATATATATTCTAATATATATTTCTCTTTCACTCGAGAGGCCAGGCTCAGGCCCCTTAAACATCAGTAGGATTTGGATCAGGTCTTTGAGCAGGGTTGGGGACCTCGGTGTTCAAAGAAGGATGAGGCAAGTGTTTGAAGAATAGGTCCCTTGGGAGTTGCTACCTACCCTTGGTGACTGGAAGTTTCCGACGAGCGATAGATCATTTATCTCTATGCTTATCCTCTAAAGGAGGGGAGCCAAACTTCAGCACAAGTGGCATTCAGTGGCCTGTGTGTGTGACATGCGGCAGATTGGGGAGGGGACAGCTAGCACAGTGGCAGATAGGGCAGGGAGCAGAAGGAAGAGCAGTAAGTTGGGCAAGGAGCACAGGGCAGGAAGCGGAAAGCAAAGCAGCAGATCAGGCAGGGGAAAGGTTATTGTACCGGCTTTCAGGGAGGGACCAAAGCTAACTTGTGGCACGCCTGCCAAAAAGGTTGCCGCCCGCTGCCCTAAAGCATTTGCTATTTGCCACTGTTGGAGATGGCGTACGGCGTTGGATGGACTTTTGGTCTCGCCGTGACAGCCCTTATCCTCATCCGCATGTTGTATCCTTCTGTATGAAAGTCTGCACCTTGGAAGGCATATAGCAGCGGTTCCCAAACCCTGACAGATTGTGCACCACCGATTTAAAAATGATACAACCTTAAGCACCACCAGCAAACTTTTGTCATACAGATTACAGCAAAAGCTCCATTAGCCGGCACTCGTGGGAAACGGGAGTGCTGGATCACCAAATGTGCCAGTTATCCGAGAGGCATCTTTGCCTGGTCGGGCAAAGACGCCCCTCCCGCCACATCCACATCTCATATTAACCGTGCCGCCCCTCTCCTGGGAAAGGGAAGTCTAAAATGGTGAACTGAAGCTACAGAATAGAAAAAGAATTGAAACCATTGACATAAGTTGCCCAGAATTCAATCAAATTTATGTAAAATATTTTTTCCTATAATTCTGTCCTTTTTGGGGGAGAGAGAGGGTGCATCCTACATACAGTCGAATCTAATGCCGGGGTGCTCAATCCCCAGTCCACTGGCCAGATCCGGCCTGCAGAGCCATGTCGTTTGGCCGCAGAGCTCCCCACGTGTCTGGAAATTTGGGGATGGGGGAGAGATGGCTGTTAATTGCTGCTTCCCTGGTGTCAAATTCCCGACCCGTGGGGAGTCGCGTGTGTCAGATATGACCTTGCCTGCGTGGGGCTGCAGAGTAGCGGCGCAGGGCCGGATCCAGCCCTGTGCCACCCAAGACCAAAAAGTTGAGCACCGCTGATCTAATGCGCTGGATTGACAGTATTTTATGGCACTGCAATTGCCAGTGTGCGAGAGCTGGGGCGGTTGCAAGTAAAATGCACACAAATGACTGTCACACTTCCCTTCCTTCTGTTTCCTCCTTTCTTTCTTTCTATCTATTTCCTTTTCCTTTTTTGTTAGCATACCGCAGGTGGGCTCACCTTACAGGAGGCCTGAGAATGAGTTATAATTTTCTGCAAAGATTAAATCAGCTCCAGTAACTTCTTTTTACCATTCATCAGACAAATGTGCTCCCATTGTATTGCTCCTGTTTTATAGCGAAAGCTGTAGGCTCTTTGTTTTCATCTGCATGACAACCCCAGCAGGTCTGTCCACATTTTCCAGTGCTATAAGTGGTTCTTTGATAGACCGCTTATTGCAAACAGTTTGGGTTTGTTTTTTTTTTAATCACACATCTTCCGCTTAGTACAAGACATCGCAGGGAAGTGGATACCTTGTAACCGGTTCCCTTGGGATATTTAACAAGCAAAGGCAGTTATGAAATGGATTGATGTGCCCACATGTGCTTAGTAAAAATAAACTCCCAGCTAACTGTTATGCCATTGATCCTTTATAAATTAGCCTGGAGCGCTGAGCCTCAGCACAAGGAGCCTGTGTGAAGATAGATGGCGTTTCCTTGTAAGCCGGCATAAAAATGTATTTAAGCAAACTCACTCTGATGTCCTGGAGACCTGGCCTGTTAGCTATTTCTGCTCTGCGTGCTGGGCATGGCTTCAAATCGGCCGAGCCCTGCAAAAAGTATGGAAATTGCTACAGGCAGCGATATGTTTCTGCAAAAATTTTTAATGAAATAAGGACCTGATTCAGCAGCCTGCAGTTTCATGAGTCGCCTCAGGGGAATTGGAGAAGGCTTTTGTTGGTTTTGCCTTGCTTAGGGAAGATGGATGAGTTGACGCTGGGTTAGCCGATATGCATTAGCCACGCTTGAGGATAATGCTACTGCTTTTCCTACTCGGGACAAAGCCATTGTCCCCTTGCTTAAGCGTACGGTTTGCAGGATTGAGCCCTTAATCATCTTGGATTTGCAACGGTTGTTAATTGTGTTCATTACAGTAGTGCCTCCGGACCAACTGAGGTGGGGAGCCATTTTGACATAGATCTATAGACAGTCCTGCCTTCCTAAATCTTAGGAGGGGTTTTGGGGTTCTTTTTTAATAGTTGAAGTAAAAGGGCTGGTAGAGAAGTAGGGCTGGAAGGGATCTCCAGAAGTCATCTAGTCTAACCCTCTGCCGGAGGCAGGATCGACCTGATCCAAGCGATCCTATACTAAACCCTATCTAAACCGTCCATAATCTAAGCTGTACATAAGATTACTGTCAACCCTGACACAACGCAGACCTAACACCCTAATCTGTCATGGCCAACGCAGGGGAGCTGCAGTAGCCAGAGTCTTGCTTCTATGAAATGCTGCCAATATATGCTCGAGAAATCCTGGGTAGAGGGCCCACTTCCACTCCTTCCACCCTGCAAAATCCCCTACAGTCTGTACCAGCCTGACCATGGGATAAAATTCCTTCCCAACCCCAAATACAGGGTCTTCGTAAAGTCCTTGTGCACTTTTCAACTTTAACTTAGGTTGTGCACAAGGACTTCATGACGACCCTGTATGATGATCAGTCTGACCCTGAGGGCAGGGGTAAGGCTTTTTATAGTCGGGATCCTCCAGTTTTGGTCCCAGCAGGAGCATCAGCACACCCCCAGTCCTGCCTGCAGCCAACACCCAATGCCTCTAATGGAGGCTTAAAAATATCTTGACACATGTAGAAGAAAGGTGGAGCAGGGGCAACCAGCAACAATGAGCATAGCTATGCCTAGATTGCCCCCAAACCAGTGTCTGTCCAATATCTTGAGCCCCTCCAGTGATGGAGAGCCCACAGCTTCCCTTGGCATCTATCCCACTGCCGCCCTGTTCCAGCAGTGCAGAGGTTTTTCCCAGTTTTTCAGTCTAAATGTTGCTGCAGCTGCAAGCCATCGGTCTGCATCCTCCTCTCTACAGCAGGAGAGAAAAGGTGCATTGTCACTTCTTCATTGCAGCCCCTTGAGGATTTGAAGACTGCTGTCATGTCCTCCTTTAGCGCTGTTTCCACAAGCTGAACATGACCAGCTCCTTCCCATATGACTTGCTTTCCAAGTCCCTGTAACAAGTTGCCTTTCCCAGTGCCATCTTCCTAATACTCCTTGCTTTGCTTGGGGCCCTTGGATCCTTCTTTATGGGTCTTATGTCCTGCCCTATACTCGCCTGCCACGTCTTGATGGAAATTATGATGACGTTCTTGCGAGCGGGAGGCTGCCTATTGTATTGGGTATGTTGGGGCCTTTCCCCTGTGTGAGACTGACCCCTGTTTTTTCTCTAGCTAGGCCTCCCTGTCTAAACCCGCTAAACAGGGTTTGACGCTGAGGCTCTAGCCTTTTCTATTGTCTTGAGGCCTGTGGCCCCTTTTCCTGCTTCAGTCTGTAGCCTGGCCCAGAGGCTCGGGCGCCAGCCCCACGGCTGGAGGGTTGCAAGTCCAAAACCAGGGGATGACACCAAGCCCACAGCCTCCCAGGCCACTAAAAAAAAAGCAACTACCAACACCAAGCTGCACTACAGGCACTCTTGAGCTCCCCAGCTTCTTTAAGATTGCACCTGACTGCCGCCAGGGTCTGCGCCCCTCTCCGGGGCTCCTCCAAAATGCTGCCCCCCTTCTCTAGGGCTTCTCAGATGCTGCCTCTTCTTCTCTAGGGCTCCCCATATCTGCATTAGGGCTTTTCATCAATGCCTTCCCCAGGCTTCTTGCTGCCCCCCTCTCTGGGGCTGGGGTCAGTGCACCCCAAATGCTGTGCCCTTGCTGGCGCTGGGATCTCCACACTGCTGTGGGTCCCCTATGAGGCCTCCTCCAACCCCTAATAGCCTCACCCAAGCCACCGGATTTCAACAGTAAACAAAATGTGAGCCCCTCGGCTTGGACAACCTTCACCCTACCAGGAAATACTCCATCCCTCCACAGTGACAGACGCTGTTCCTGCAGCCAGGCCTCTCCCCTTTGGCTGTTCTAGGAGAGCTCCTTCCCCTTTGGCAGCCAGGGGGGAACTGCCTCCCTGGCCTCAGTCCTGGTGTTTAAATGGGAGCCAGGCCCTCCCCTTCCGGTCAGCTGACCACTAGCATATGTAGGACATTGGCTCCCTCTGGTCATCCGATCAACCAGCACTTGAGCAGCTATTCCGGCTCTCCAAGTAACAGGCACCGTAGTGCCCTGCTACACCCCTTATCTTGCTTGTCCGCCTCTGGACTTTCTAACTTCCTTCCATGCTTTTGAAAATGCAGAGCGCAGCCCTGCACACGCTGCTCCAGAGATCTAGCTGGTGCCGAGTTGAAGGCACTGTCTGGCTGCTAGAAGGCAAGGTGGAGCGTGGAGGGAAAAGATAAAAACCACAAGCAGAGAGAAAACACTGCGAGCGCAATGCATGTCACATTGCTTCCAGGGTGGTTTGAAGGGGAGGAGGTGGTAGTTGTGGGGGCCTTGCTTGGAGAAGGTAAGCTCTGCGAAAAGAAAAAGGGTGCTTGAAAGGGATGGGGGGACAGGCCAGAGGACCTTAGCAGCAGGTCCTCAGGAGAGGCAGAGAAGGAGGACCGGTGTTTATGGAAGTGAAGAGTGTTTGAAGGGTACAGAGGTGCCCGTCTGCTTGGGCACTTGCGGGGTTGCAAGTGGGAATCCTCGTTCTGTTTTAGCGGAGTGACTCTGGTTTGGGGAGGAGATTGGCGAATGGTCTGCCATGGCTGTTGTAATTGTCATGACCTGCTGAGGCGTCCGTCTGTCTGTCTGCAGCCATGCAGGGCTCCCCAGCCCCGTGGTAGGGGACTGCCTTGCAAAATCAGTAGCAGCCGGACCTTCCAGAGGTGGAAATGGGTGGCATTGCACCGACGTGCACAGAGCTATGCCCCTAACAGCAGCCCTACCCAGGCACCCCACGAAGGCGAACACGTCTGTAATTCTCAGATCGGTTCATATCAAAATCCTGCCCGAAGTCCCTCAAAAGGTGGAAAATTTAGGCTCTGAAAAGCTAGGAAATACCAGAATTAAGGCTGCCCACGTCAGCTTGTTTGGTCTCCCTCATGCATAGAGATTATAATAGATTCCTTGCTTACATGATCACGTACCATTATTTCCCCTCATAATCATCAGAAGTAGGGAGAATAAAGGATGTCTCGGCATTTTGAATTGTGTTAATTTCCTAATTTATGCATAGGTGATTTTGCGTCCTTAAGAACGGTGTAATAAATTGAGGGGCTTGGGAGAGAATTTCCTAGATTTTCTTTAAAACCAGAAAGCAAGCTAAACCCTTCCCCCTCCTCCCCAAGGTTTTTCAAAGAAAAAAAACCATCTGAACTTTTAAACGTCTTGAACACAAGAGCTTTTTTTAGGCTAGTACTTGGAAATTGGTCCGCTTTTTGTCTGCGGACTGAGCGATGCTATTTTGGGTTGGTTTTTTTTGTTGTTGTTATTTGTTTTAAATCAGATGGCAGCAGATACCCAGCGTGGAAAAATCTCAGCCTCAAGCTTTAGAGTTTGGCAAAGTTATAAATGTCAGCTAAAAATTGATCTTCTAATGAGAAGTGTTGGGCAATCATGTTGGGTAATAATAACACATGGTGCTGCCAAGCTTATAATCGTCAAAAAAGGGCATAAATAAAATAGAGTCTTGGAAGTTCTTCACCCAGAGATATCAAACCTTTAGTAATGCAGTAAAGTGGATCCTGCTCGCGTTTCAGGCGGAAAATTTGCTCAGGGACACGTTCTTATGCTTGCGTGCAATGGGTGTGCCCCCGTGACTCCTCGCCAGCTACGTAGCTGAGGTGCGTAGGCACGGCTCAGTGTTTCGACATGAAGCAGCTAATACAATGAAGTGAGCGGCCCATTTAAATCAGCGTAGGGTCTGGCTCCCTAGATAGACGAACAACTATTATGAGAACGAATGGATACACCGGAGGGCTTGCTTTGGAAATGTGGTTCGGGGAGCCTAGGTATTGCCCGACGGGATGGGATCGGAGATCTGTCTGCTCTAATATTCTGCCTCCCCCAGTGCCCAGCTGGAGATGAAGATTTTAAGAACCTCTCCTGCCTCCATGTAGTGCCCTCCTACTCCCTGTTAGGTCAAGGTTTGGCTTTGCTCTGAAGCACAAAGTTTACCATTTCTTCCTGAATTTGCCATAGTTGATTATGGTAACCCAGGAGTGTTTCTTACCGCCTTTATAATAAACCAGCCCTTTGTGACGCGCGCTAAGTTCTTGGTCCGGACAGTCCTAGATATTACCCAGTGGAAACCGACCCCGACTTGATTTGCATTCCCGTGGGGAGTGTCCATTTTGGGCTCGGGCACGATGTTTCAGTGTTGGCGCTTGACTTCTTTCAGACGTCCTTCAGCCGTGGCTTTACGAAGAACATGAAGTTGGAGGCGGTGAACCCCAAGAACCCTGCAGAAATATGCGTTGCTTCGATCATGTCCGTGAAAGGAAGGTTAATGTGGCTGCACCTGGAAGGTATGTTGAAAGACCCATGGGGCTACTCTGACTTGTCATTTTTGGGTTGTGGTGCCAGGTTGCTGAGGTCCTCTCCGATTTCCTATCTCCCGCTGCCCCTGTGGAAATACTCGCCTGCTTTCATAGCCAGTGACCAAGCACTACATTTAGTGCTGTCTTTCCCCAACTTTTTCACTGAAGCAGACCACCTGAGTGAAGGGAAACTGGACACCCGAGACTTCCACCCCTTCCCACCTTTCCATTTTCATTGTCTCATCCCCCCCCAAATCTCATTTCTTCTTCTCCCCTTCGCTTTCCACTTCATACCTACCTGAATTCCTGCTGTCTTTCACCCTGACCATTTGTTGTGTAGGGTAGGGGTGTCAAACTCATCCAGGTCAGGGCCAGACCCTGGGGGTTTGTCCCAGGCCAGTGGCTGGTAAGGGGGGCTGGGGCCAAGTGGCGAGTGTCTGAGAGTCCGGCAGCACCGGGGCAAGCAGGGCAGAGCCCTCACTTGTTTTCCTGTTGCTGATAGCCATCGAGTCATAGAAAATGAGGGCTGGAGACCTCAAAAAGTCGTCCAGTCCACCCCCCTGCTTGAAGCAGGACCAGCCCCAACTACATCATCCCAGCCAAAGCTTTGTCTAGTTGGGTCTTAAAAACCTCCAGGGATGTAGAGTCCGCATGGAGGCTCTGCGTAGCCTGTTCCAGTGTTTTACTACCCTCCTTGTGAGAAAGTTTTAGTGGGGCTTGTGGCAGGCTGAGCCCCTCAGTCCTGTCCCCCAGCTTCTGGTAGCCTGCCAGCAGCCCACCGGCCTGAATCTAGCCCACAGGCCATCGATGTAGGATATCCCACTCCGCTGGTCTTGGTCGGTCCCTTGCCACCAGGGACACAAAAAGCAATAGGTTTAATTGGTAGCAAAGCATATTTAGATGAAAACATGGTTGGGGGGGGCCTTCCTAAGTATAAGAGCAGCAGGACAATGGAATAAGCTGCCCAGGAAGTTGTTGAATATCCTTTCATGGAGAGTTTTAAGAAGGGGCTGCATAGACACTTGTCTGGGGTGATTTGGGGACAGCATACCCTGCTTTCATGCAGGATGTTAGACCAGGTGCCACTGAGATCTTTTCCCATGATTTCTATTCTTTCATGACTTGCAGCTTTTTGGTGCAGGTGCTGCTTGTAGAGTTTGGGAGACCTGCTGCCGTACCTGTTGTGATGATTATTCAGTAGGGCTGTCTGGTGGGTCTCGTAGTCATCCCTAGTCTTTCTTTTTTTACTAATCAGGTATTGAAATGAGATGTGGAGGAAGTATTGTGACCCTGATCTTAACCCAAAGTACGCACCTGAGTCATTCTTTATGAATGACGCTATTGTATGGATGAGTAAGAACTTCGGAAATGAATTCAAGTTCACAGTATGGTTACGGCGATGCCCCGGCAGCCCTAACAAAATTAAGTGATTAATAAAGTCCCTGGAACTGCAAGGCTGAGTTGCTAAAGGTCTTGCATAGCACTGCCAAAAACTGATTTTACTTTGTGTGTTTGTAACAGATTGTTCCCTGTGCAGAAGGCGTTGGTTTGATCTTCACCCTTACACAGTCATTTGCAAGTTGTAAATAGAAGCTGCGAGGCTGGATTACAAAATAACTGCATTTGTTCTGTTTTATGAAGTGGAAGTGGGCTGTCATTCGGCATTGGGGAACTACACCTGGATATCCAGAAAGTTGCAAAAGAAAGGAAAAGAAATAGATTTTTTTAAACTGAATTATTGCATTTGGGTCCAAATTTGCAGTGCTGTTGTGCCAGATGTATGAACACAGCTTTGTTCCTTTTGGCTGCAGCTTAATAAAGCCAATTATCTCAAAGTGCTTGTGAAATAAAAGTGCATCCTCTCTGCCCTGCCTTGCACTGCAGCTGAGGATGCAGCCACCTCTGGGGTAGCGTGTGGCAGTTGTTTGCGACCTGCCACTGAAGTCGTTGGGGACTGGATGGGTGCATCTAAGGCCCCTGACAGATGTTAGATTTAAGACATGATTAACTGGTTAACTGCATGTGAAGTAGTGACCTAGCCACATGCTCATTCAATGAACGGTGTGATAAAACGAGGAATAAGCCACAAGGTAGTACACCAAATATGTGTAATAACTTCGGGCTTGATTCCTATTATGTCTTTAATTGAATGTTTGGCCAGTGGTCCCAGCCTCTGGAGCACACTGCGACCCCGTCAAGCCTCCTAGGTGCTCCAGAGGCTGGAAATGCTTTTCAGCCGATTGAGGGCTCCCTTGCGCTCCTGTGGCTGGGAGCCCCAGTCGTCTGATGGAGGGTGCCTGCTGGGAGAGCACAGGGAGCCAAGTTTGCTAGCAAACCAAGCTTAATTCAGGGCTCCCCTGCACGAGTAATCACCAGTGCTCAATCACCAGGGGTCTTGGTTGTCTATGATTTAAAAAAATCCCAAGTTTTTGGTAAAAAAACCCCCCAAAAACAAAGTAACCCCAAATCCACATTTTCCTATGATTTAAATGAAATGCCACTAATAGATAGATAGAGAGAGATTTATATAGATCCCTCTCTCTCTCTCTCTCTCTCTCTCTCTCTCTCTCTCTCTCTCTCTCTCTCTCTCTATATATATATATATATATATATCTATATCTGTGTGTGTGTGTGTGTGTATGTGTGTATATATCTGAATATATCTGTCTCTCTATATAAAGGTGTATATCCCCAAATCCACATTTTTCCATGATTAAAATGAAACCTATATCTATCTATCTATCTATCTATCTATCTATCTATCTATCTATCTATCTATCTATC
>JAGPOW010001296.1:134553656-134619290 GCA_030014935.1 Caiman crocodilus
TATCTATCTATCTATCTATCTATCTATCTATCTATCTATCTATCTATCTATCTATCAAGAGAGAGAGATCTATATAGATCTCTATCTAGATCTATATAGTGGTGTTTCATTTTAATCATAGAAAATTGTGGGTGTGGGCTTACTTTTTTTCAACTGAAAACTGGGAAAGGGATAGGGAGCAACCTGGCAGGGTGGGAAGGGGTGAAGATTAGAGCAGCATTCAAGGGGAGTGCAGGGCTAAACTTGTGACATGCCTACCAAAAAGGCTGGCCACCGCTGACCTGCACCCTTTTCCTGGCAGCTGACAAAGGCAAAGGGAAAAGCCCTGGGGCATTCAGTTTGGAGAAAGAGCATTCGTCCTTTCTTTAAATTCTCGTCTGGGTCAGGTGACAGGCAGGTAGCCTTTAACGCTTTCTTCTCTATTTCCACCGGCAGAGCAGATTACCCATCCCTTGGTTTCATGTGGCATTGGTCATCCTAAACTGAGACGTCTTTCAGTGTGCCCTGGTGAGATGTGCACTCAAGAAAACGTCTCTGCCTTTAATGCCTTAAAGTCCATAAAAACTTTGAGATGTAAACCAAAGTACCTTGGCTGTGCTAACAACTCACCATTAAAAGATAATGAAGGCAGATGTTCTGTGGCATTTTAGCTCCAGAAAGTAGCATTGTCGCACTGTGCTCTAGTCAAGGATCTGTCAGTGCCTCTGTTATAAATCCCATTTTTGGAGTTTTATAACTCAGTTGCCATTGAAAGAGCAATTCCCTCCAAACGGAAACTTGGCATTCAGCTAGAAGCAAAATCGTCAGCGCTTATTCCGTCTTTATTGCCGATTCCCTGGCTTGTGATAAACGCTGAAAAGCTGGTGAGATCTGATTGAATCCAGCTCGAGATGGTATTGCTGGAAAGTGCGAGACCAGTTCAATGGGCCAGTGGGACTCAAATGTCTGTATCAGAGGCTTGTCCAAGCTCTCCCGCTGATTTGATGTGGGACCCTGAGCTAGTCCCTTCCTGACCGTTTCCGCTTTCTGTCCTGTAAGTTAGAGCTCGGGGATTGTTTCTCGGTACGGTTTTGCTGCTTTAGAGCAGTGATTTCTCAACCAGGGTGCCGGGTTACATTTAGGAGGCTGCAAGATCCACTGAAGGGTGCCCCAAGGTATGAGGACATAAGCCAGATGTGAGGAAATGGGGTGCTGCTCAATTCACACAAGCTATGGGGGGTGCCTTGAGTCTAAAAAGGTTGTGATCCGCTGTTCTAAAGTATTTTAATTTGGTCACCTCTTAACTCGTATTATTTTACAGTGCGAGGCTGCTCGCACCACAGACATTTGTAGCTACATACTGAGTGCAAGCAAGTGCAGTACCTAGCACAGTGGGGTCCTTGCATTAGCACGGCTTCATGTAAAAGCCAAAAAACGCCATGGGATGCTAGCAAACAGGAACGTTAAAGTCTGTGCACTGTCCTAAATAACAACTTAGGAAAGTGAGTGTACACTTAGTCATTCAAGCCTTTTTTTTTCACTGAATTAGATCCCTGGCTGAAATCAGTACATTTACAAGTATCCAAACTTTGACTCTGCTCTGTGGCTCTGATCTGAAGCTTAATACCATTATAGTCAGTGGAGCTGCATAGATTTATCCCAGCTGAAGGTCTGGCCTTTATTGTTTATACTGTGGCAATGTCCAGAGCAAGCCCTGTTGTGTTGGGTGTCATGCAGGAACGATAGAGTAAGGTCTACACCATAGAAGAGCTTAAACTTAATACAAAACTACAGTCTTTATGCATGCTACGTAGGTTGCCATTGGACAAAGGGATTGTCACGCTGGATCAGACCCAAAGTCCATCTAATATCTTGCTTTTCTTTCATTTGATTGCTATGCGCTCTCCAAAGTGGGGATGGGGTCATTATTTTGCAGGGTAGCAAACAGACACGGATCCAGCCCCGGTTGCACAGGAAACCAATGGCCGAGTCAGGACTAGAATCCAGCTCTCTTGTTTTCTTGAATATGGGACTGTGTCCATGTTATATATTGAGTCTTGGGATTGATTGGGTGTGTTTTAAGGGGAAGAAAAAAAAAAAGGATTGAAAATATGCAATTGATGATGATAAAAAGAAGATGACTTTGCAGCTGGTGAGATCAGCGGTAAAACTCATCGACTTGTATGGGAACAGAGGCGGGTCAAGGCCGAGCATTTTGGTTACTCCTTCCTGTCGTGAAATAAATGTAATTTGGGGCGTGCGGGACGCCAGTCCCTCTCTGCCTTTTCCGAAGTTGTTATTTATATTCGGCTAGCGGCTCCCATCCCGACCGGGGCTCGGTGGTGCCAGGCGCTGCGGTCCCTCCTTTCGTCATGGCCTTCCTAGCTGCCGTTGCAGTTCTGGAGCTGGACAGCAAAGAGGGCGACGGTAAAACTGGATGCAGTAGTTAAGCAGCATCGAGTCAGGCATGAGGGAACATTGCTTAATAAATCACACTTTGTACAGTAGCAAAACTCTCTAAACTCCATGGTGAGCATTTAATGAGCAAGCAGTATGGTTCACCCAAAGCAGAGGAGGAAAAAGACCAGGGTTGATAGGAGGCTGTGTGTCTCGTATCTCTTTTGGCTCCCTTTTGGAGTTATTACTCGTGATCTGCACTGTTAATTTTTACTAGCTCATTTTCGGTTTAAAACCTGGATCTTTCTGGTTTGAATTTATATAAGCAATAAGGTATATGCTCGACATGGCAAGGAAGGCTACAGCCAGAAAGTGGTGCAGTAAAATAAAAAATCATGCTGATAAATTGCCAGGGAAAAATGGTGTTAACATGTCCCAGGAAAAAAAGAAAAGGAAAGAAAAGAAAATGCTGCTGAAATTGCACAGCCAAGCCATCCGTGGAACTGAAACTGGAAATTTTCCTTTTCTTCTTCTTCTTGCCTTCCGCTTTTATTTTTCATCTCCCAAGTCTCAGCAGCTGTATGGCGGGCTGTAGAGATGGTGGTGGTAAAATACACGAATCAAAGCCCCCGAAATCACAAACGGACCATTTCCAGTGATCTGGTCCAGGTGCAGCGAGGCAGTAAGGCGCAGGAAGGAAATGGCAGCGCTGGCGGCTGCTCAGGTAAAAAGGCGAGCTGTAGGAAGCACGGTCAGAGGGAATTTGCCTTTGTGGTAGCGCGAGGGGAGAGACTTTGCAGCACTTCTTTGCCATCTGAGGTGGCCGAAGCGGTAAACTTTTATGATTTAAACTTCAATGTGGCAGCTGTTAGTGTTTGTAAGCAGAAAAGACATCTGATCTACTCATTGGACCAGAATAACATCCCAGAGCAATTGTAATGATGAAACTAAGAGATGTCCTGCCTCTACTCAGACGTCAGGCATTGATCCTGTGTGGAGTTGATTTCTTGCATCTTGCTGTGGGTTTACGGCTCAAGCCAAGGTCCATTGACTTTACTTATCTCCTGAGTTGGATTAGGTCATAGGAATTGGGATAGATGTTGTATATGATGAGATAAGATGCTATAAACGTTAAATTAGGCCCTGGACCAGCTGGCAACGTTATTACTGGTAAATGGCTATCCGGAGAGGAAGGATTTTCAGTGGACACATCATAGCCCAGGACAGGAAATACCTGCTTAAAGTCCCCCATTTGACCATGGGCACGTTGTGCCAGGTATCCTGTGCCTCCTGTAAAATTGGGAATGGACATCCTGGGGACTTCTATGAGGTTGTGAGATGCTCTCATAGGGGCTCCAGGAGCATCTAGGCACCACTGATTTATTTTCTTTGCCCAGATATATGAGTCTCTAGGTGTTTTCCTGCCCATTTTGCATCTCTGTTTGCGTTAGACCACGTGTCTCCAGAAGCAGAGGCTTTGCTTTTGAAGGCACTGACTCCTTCAAGCACCGTGACTCCGCCTGGACTATGCTGCATTATACTGCTGGCCCGCAATGAACAGTCATTCCCGGAAAGGTCCCTGTAGCCAGCGAGCTCTCGGCACTGTTGGGTAGCGCTGTGTGAAGCAGGAGACGGGTGCTGTTGTGGTCCCAAAGACTATCAGCATCCTCTGTTGTGGGGTACACAGTCACAGGCGGCAGAAGCAAGTGGGAACTGAACTCCTTGGTCAAGCTCCGTGGCATAGGTAGAGTAATTTAGCAGCATCCTGACTGAGGGCGCAGGCTCTATCCCCAAAGCCACTAAAGTCCAGGGCAATCTTCCCATAACTTCCCTTGGTTTGGGATCAGACCCCTAAAGAGGGGTTTTCAATCCCGACAGGAGGTCGTATGAAAGAGCTTCATATGGAGAGCTTATTTCGTTTTATAGCTGTGTACACGAGCTGGTAGAGCTGAATCAGAAGTTTTGGTCCAGGAGCAGAAATGGCTGGGTGAAGTTTATAGCTCATGGTAGGTATGCATGAGATCCAGCCAGATCACTCTGTCTGTCTGCTTATCTATGTCATACCTCACACCATGGTCTGCCTGCCTGTTCCACACTGCACCCCTTCACAACAGTACCTCTCACCTAAGGTCAGTAGCACTGGAGAAGTCCTAGCGGGTCCATGGTGTCCGTCACAGCGGGCATGTCCCACCAGAGGTTGAGACCCCACTTTGAGGCCGAACAGCCCTGCTTTAAGTCAATAAATCGAAGGATGAAGATTTGTCAGGCCGCCCTGTTGCGTGAGTGTGGGGAATCGTTCGCATCCTTGCTGGCTTTTGATGGCTTACCTGTACGCCCTTAACATTCAGGTAATGCAGGCTTTCTCTGGAATCGCATTGCACTTTAAATGCGCCGGCCTTATCATTTCTTTCCGTATGAAATTGAAGATGAAATGATGCCTGATCTCTTTTTGGAGCAGCGGATTTATTTTGACGCGTTCCATCATTTCTTTCCTTCGCTTGGTAATGAATGTTCAAGCTGCTCTGAGCTCAGGCGTCCTGTGCTTAAATTGCATTATAAATTTGTGTTTATAGGTTTACAGATGCCCTCTCCGGAGTATGTAGTTGATGTAGAGTCTATGGACATTTTCCCAGTTGGCTGGTGTGAAGCAAATGCTTATAACCTAACACCACCCCACAAAGCAGTTCGTAAGTACATGAAACCGCAAGCGTGTCTCGTCTGTTTAATCTCCTGCTCCTGCCTACCAGTCTACCTAGCTAGACTTACAACCTTGGTATTGAGTGGCTAGTAACGGTGCATCACTCGGTCCCTTGAAGAATGTATTTGCTTCCCTGGGTAAGAAATACACACGTGAGTCCAGATTGCAGGATCTGGCCTTGGGTGTTTCCAACCGGGCCATAGCAGAATCTATTTTTAGGCTTTCTCACCCATCGAGACCTTAAAACCGCTTGTAAGCTGTTTAGAATACGTGGCAGACATAATGTCTGAGACAAGAATTGGGTGACGCGGAGAAGTGATGTTGGATGGGTTGTTCTTAAGTATCCGAGTTAGGAGCACAGTTCCTATTGACGTCCAAAGGGATTTGTGCCCTTAATTCATTTAAGCCCTTTGGAAAATCCTACCCGTAGACTTTCCTGCTCCTGGGCGGGATTGAGGCTCGTGGGGGCTGCATGGAAAGTTTGTCCTGCTCACGCCCATAACCTTCTCATTTGGTAAATGAAGCAGCAAACTATGATCTCTGGCTCTGAGAGCCTAACGCCACTTCTCAGCACTGAGGCTGTACGGCTGCCTGTACATGCATGCGGAGGCCGCGCCGACATGCTGTAATTACAGCGCGGTAATTACCGTGCTCCAGCCAGCCTCTGTCTCGCGTATCAGCATCCCCGCACTTCAAAACGGCGGCTGAAGCGCTTGAACTAAAGTTTGTCGAACGAGCTTTGGATAAAGTGCCCCTGCCACCGTTTTGAAAGGTGGGGATGCTGATGCACAGTTTGTTGTGGCGCTTTAATTAGAGCGGCTCTTGGAGCTGCTTTAATTAAAGTGCCGCCCCCCGCAACCCTGCACCCCTGGGGCACGTGTAAAAGTGCTCTGTGTTTCCACTCCATTCTGTGCATCTGGTGTGACAGGCGCAGCTCTCTTGAACTCGATTGCATCTCTGCCTTTCCCATCGTAGTTGACCTAAGGGGTAGAGGGGTGGAGGAAGAAAGGTAAGGGGTGTGCAACACCGGGGAAGAGAGGTAGCCAGAAATGGAGAGCTGTCACTATCTCATAGCAAAATCTTCTCATCTGTGTCTCAGCAGCAGAGTGGGGTGGGACCAGGAACCAGTTCCCTAGAGTACTTCCACACAATGCCATAATGAAGACAGACCTGACAGGTGGGAGCTATGGGAGATGGGTAGGAAAAAAGGGTTAAGACGGCCAAGCCAATGCAGTAGGGAGGAGGGGAAGATAGAGAGAGATGTGGCCAGGTACCAGTATGGACAGGGTCTTTCCCCCTCCCGGGATGTCTTGTGGACGTGGTCACAAGCTGTAGGCTGAGATCCCACGATCAGGTCTTATCGAGCTGCAAGTCAGGCAGATCTCAACTCGCAAGCTGAAAAATTACCATTGCGCTGCTTTTATATTAATTAACATTTGAAAGGCAAATTTAAAAATGTGTCAGCCCTTTTGAAGAGTTAAATATGCTCGCATTGAACATCAGGCAGCCAGACCTAATTTGGGAGAATACTGCTATGGCAACATTGTGCAGTCTTTATATCTCAATTTATAGATAGGGACAAATTAGGCTGGGAGTAATCACGCTTGTGAAATGTACTCTTACTCATCTGTGTCCTTGCACAGAAAAAATATTTGTGTTTTATTTTAGTGTATTTTTGTAAAAATACAGATCCCATAAACATAGACTTAGCATCGCCGTGGACAGATTAAATGTGTGCTATCGCATCTTTAATACAGTTTTAAATGGTGTAGTGGCTTGCTTAAAAATATAAAAGAAAAAATGGTGGCGGTAATGAAATAGCATTTCATTGTGTTAAATGTTATTTCATACCCATTGCATTTATAAGACAGATCATATCTTACTGGTTTGATACGCTGGGCGGGCTGAATACAGAAAACCAAATTTGCTGTTGCTCTCCTGTTTTGCAGTGCGAAAGAAGAGAAAGATTGCAGTTGTGCAGCCAGAAAAGCAGTAAGTTTGTTTTTTTAAAAAATGCCTTTGCTATAAAGATGAAGAAGATTTTGCATGGGGAATAATAAATGAGATCATTTGAGTCATCAACTGTAGGTGAATCAGTGGGGAGGGACCCGTTATGGATATGCAGGAAGCAGCGTGGTGCACAGGCCGTTACAAAATCTGTGTCACGTCTGACCTGTAACTTGACTTTGTGAATTCGGTGGCAATGCTGGCATCTCTAGTCCCAAAGACCCCTGCCATCCACGGGGCCCTGGGTGAGATCAGTGGGACTGGTCAGGGGTCTTTGAGCTCACGTTTCAGGCTGTCAGCAGACATCGTTGGTTACTTGCTGCAATAATTGGGGTTTCGCCCACGGTGTAAGGTCGTTATAGCCTTAGAGGCTGGATATTCCAGTTTCCCATTTGGCAGCATAATTTTGCAACAACTTTCTTACAAGCTTTGGAAAAGGTGGTCCCTTGACCATAAGACAACATAGTACTTTTAGCTGGAAATAGGGTTGTGTTATAGGCCATTTGCACGTGCCACAAAATTGGCCTTTAAAGCAACTCAATGCCCTTTTGCACCACTTTAATGGTGCAGCTGTGTGCACGTGTCGGCAGCGCAATGCGCTTGAATGGCGGGGTGTTTGCATGCATCAGCGGCGTAATGCGTGTTAAATGACTGTGGGATGCAGCAAAATAAAAACATCTCCAAGGTGCTTTAGATTGCCGTGGAGGAAAGCACCAGGCCGCGTGCATCTCGAGGGCTGTGCAGGCATCCCTCCCCCCGGCAGCTCGGGGACCACTTGGCCGCCGGCAGCTTGCCTTCCCCTCCCTGCCACTGGAGAGGGAGGTAAGGGTCGGGCCCAACTGTTGTGTACGCACCATGGGTGTTTACTTTGCCCTAAACTGAAGCGGTGTTTTTAAAGACCCTCCGCTTCAATTTAGGGAAAACTAAACCAAAGTAAACTCCCGTGGCGTGTACAAATGCCCAAAGCGACTGTGTTTGAGTCCCCGTCTAGCTACTTTGTTGGGTACGGCACCAAACCCAAACGGCTCAGACCCCCCGATCCACGATCTGTCGTGTAGGCTTGTGAGATTAAGCGTATTTTATTGTCATTAAACAGGTTGCCTTCCACAGTGCCTGTTGAGAAAATACCTCATGACCTTTGCCCGGTTCCTCAGCCAGACACAACAGGTAAGTCTGCGCGGCAGCCAGGAAGGATCTCCGCTACGTCAGGCTTCCTCGGGTTGTAGAGACGGGGAAACACTGATGGCAAAACATGCATCTATCCGTATACAGAGGGAGACTCTTCCCAGGCCGGATCCTCAGCTGCTCTAAGTCAGTGCGATTCCACTGATGTCAGCAGAGCAATGCTGATGTACATCAGTACTGATCTGGACTGGTGAGCATGTTATCTCTCTCTTCAGGGATCTAGCTCTGCCTCAGGGTTTTAGAAGTACGAGAGTCCAGTCCCACTCCCATTAGCGTTGGGCCAAATTAAGCCCCAGAGGAAACAGATAGAGCTTTTCTGATCGGCATCAATGGCACCACACCGTTCACACCAGAGCTTGATGTATCCTAGTACCTCTGCTCAATGCTCTCTGTGCGGCACTTCAGCTCTTCTTAACCAAAGCAAGTTCTGCTTTGTCCTTTCATAATGGTCGGATATTTCTGTAGCTGATACTCGGAGAGTTCGTTACAAAGAAACCTGTTGTGAAACCCTTTTGTGTGAAAGAAGCATCTTCAATCTCTCTTCCGGCTGGGTATCTTAAACATACGGGCTGAAGTGAGTTTATCATCTTTTCTTTCTATGCTGTGCGTGAAGAGGGGATAATATTTTGGACTAACCCTCCCACTATTCCTGTGAGATCCTTGCAGTAGCTAGTTAAGTAGTTTAACTCCCATTTTACTGATGGGGACACTGAGGCAGATTCTGTAGGCCATGAAGCCAAGTCTTCATTTAAAATCGGAAGATCCTGGCTTTGTGGACAGTGCCCTGACGACCTGTTCCCTCAGTGGAGGACTTGAGGAAGATGACAGCGAGGATAAAAGGGCCAGAAAGAAGCTAAAAAAATCAGAGATTTGACTCGGTGAGATGAGCTCTGATTAAAATATCAAATGTGACAAAAGGCCAGCCAGTCGTCTGGCCGAGTCAGGTGGATGGTCCTTCTCACCGAAAGCCGTGGAACAATTACATTGTGTTAAATGTTACCCACTGTGGGCTCACTGGTATCATTCAAGTGCGCAGTTCACTCCTCCAGTGAGAGAGCGCCCCCGTTCAGACCTTGCAGCCCTTCCGGATACATCCCGACACAAAACTAAATGGGAAAATGGGTTGGTCCTACATGAGCATTTTGCCAGCTGGTGCGCATGATCCCCAGAAAACTAGCTGAGGAAGGACGGTCCAGGGATCAGCTTGGGATCCTGGAGACACGAGTTCAGTTTGCTGTACTTCGCACGTCTTCTGTGACGTGGGCCAAGTCATTTGGCTTAGATCTCTAAGGGGGATTGAGCTGATGCAGCCACTGACTTTAATGTGCCCACGTCTCTGCTACGGCTCTCTGTATAGTGGAGGTGGCTCTCCCCGGGAAGAAGAGCCACGTACCTAAGAATGGGATTCACAGAAGTCAGCGAGCTGGCTAGGAGGAAACATGGAGGGCAGGGGTCTGGCTTAAGTCCCACCTCTTTACCCCCTCGCCTCTTGGTTAGGGTTGTTACTTGAGGTGTGTTCAAGTCCTGTTAAAGCAGAGGACTTGAACCGACTCACCCAGGCTGTGGGGCCTTTGGGGTGAAACTCCCTCCATCTCCCTTGTTGGGACTTTTCTACTTTGCATGGAATAAATAAATAGTCTTTGGACTTGAGAGAGAGAATGGCTTTGTAGTTCAGGGATTAGGACCTTTACCTGGGTGTTGGAAAATCTGGTATCCATTCCTGCCTCCATTAAACATTAACATACTTACATAATGTGGGGCCACTTCAGTAGGAAAAACAGAGAGAGAGTTTCCTGCTCACCCCAACGTACTGTCTTACCTACGGTTAGGCTTTTCAACCCCTCCAGCATCACATATGAACACCCAAATGCTAGGCTGTTGGGTAAAATGGACTACCTTCTCCTTTTGGCTACCTTCAGTGTGGCACCCACCAGACCTGGCCCCATAGTTGAGGTGGGAGAGGCAACACTTGTAGTGAATCCCTGGGTTTGGTTGTGAGCTGGGCACCTCACTGCTCAGTGCCTCAGGACTGGGGCAGTTGGGTGCATGCAGGAAGCTGTGCACCTGGATGACTTTACACCTCAACAAAGCTAACCACGCTTTATCGTGCGTTAGCAGGTGCGTGAGGAACATGTCCGAGGAGGAGGTACTTCCCGTCTATGCGGCACCGGTCAGGCCGCAGTTGGAGTACTGCGTCCGGTTTTGGGCGCTGGACTTCAAGAGGGATGGGGACAACCTTGATAGGGTCCAGAGGAGGCCACCGAAGGCAAGGCCCTATGAGGAGAGACTGAGGGACCTAGATCTCTTCAGCCTTTGCAAGAGAAGGCTGAGAGGGGACCTCACGGCTGCCTATAAATTCGTCAGGGGAGGGCAGCAGGGAATAGGAGATGCTCTGTTTGCTGGGGCACCCTCTGGAGTAACTAGGAACAATGGCCACAAATTGCTAGAAAGCAGATTTAGGTTGGACATTGGGAAAAACGTCTTTACGATAAGGGTTGCCAGCATCTGGAATGGGATCCAAGGGAGGTGGTGCTCTCCCCTACCCTGGGGGTCTTCAAGAGGAGACCGGACAAGCATCTGGCTAGGTCATTGACCCCAGCACTCTTTCCTGCCCAGGGCAGGGGGTTGGACTCAATGACTTACCTACGGTCCCTTCCAACCCTAGCGTCTATGAATCTAGAGGTGGGATTTTTGGTCAGGAGGGAGTGACTTTAGGTGCTTACTAGGGTAGGCTGGGCCAAGGTTGGAGTTTTACAGCTCTAAATGCTGCTAGAAATTTAGTGCCAGTCTCTTCTGCCATGGTTCCTAATGTGGAGAACGTGGACAGGACTGTTGTCCTACCTCCCAGGAATGTTTTGCAGACTAATAAGCATGAGGCACTCGGATACTCTGGTTACACGATCCGTGCAAGAGCCATGCACGATAGTGTTCGATTCCCTTAGATAGTCACCTCTAGTAGGACACTCCAGTATAGTGATTTCCATTTGGCAGTCTCCTGGTTCATGCTGTTTAAACCTTGAGTGCTCACCTGGGGGCCAGATCCTATTAGCAAGGGCTTGTATTCCCTTCCTCTCGGAAGATTTTGGGTGGGGTGTGGGTTGCCACCGTCTAGCAGGAAGAAGTAGCACTTTCGGTGTTCTTATGTGAAAACGCTTGGCAATGTTTCTGTCTCCTTGCAGGTACCATCAATGGAAGATACTGCTGCCCCCAGCTCTTTATCAACCACCGCTGCTTCTCAGGTCCTTATTTAAACAAGGGGAGAATAGCAGAGCTACCTCAGTCTGTCGGGCCTGGCAAATGCGTGCTAGTTCTGAAAGAGGTATGACTTGCACATCCGAGTCCACGTGTACACCGGCACGTAACGCTGCAGAAACACCAACGGGGGGGGAGATCAGGGCCAGATTTGGGGAAGCTGGTCCCTCAAATTGCATTCAGGATTGGGACAGTTGCACTGATCCGCACCTGTCACTGTGTCCATGAGACAAAGTAAGGCTGGGGAGGGGGTGTTGACTGGACTGCACAGAGGCTCCTACTGATACTTAGGCAATCACGACTCGTAGTAGGGATGATATCTTTTATTAGACCAACACGAATTTTGCAAAAAAAAGTTTCTTTCATTGCAAGCTTTCGGGCACAAACACCCTTCATCAGGCATTGGACAAAAGATTTCTAGCTAGGGAGGATCTTGGTTTTCCTCTCCAAAGTCAAGGCAATCACTGCGTTTGGAGCAGGAAAGGAATGTTTCTCTTGGTTGGATTGGCACAGATTGGGGGGCAGGGGACTTACCGTTGTTACCTTCCTCTGTAACATGGAGCATGCTTCTTTCTTCTAGATCCTCTATATTAACCAAGTACTTCCCTGTCATTGCAATGGCAAGGCATTGGCAGTTACCGTCACCCTGGTTTTTAGCTATGGCACATTATGCAGCGGGGCTGGCATTTTGAGTGCTGCACTTTGTGGGTAACTGTTGGCAGTGGTGATTTTGGGGACCCTTAGGTAAACGATTGCTTGTGAATGCAGGGGTCTGGATTTGATGGTCCAAGAGATCCCGTCCAGTCCTATGTACTGGTCCATATGTGAAGAGCTGAGCTGGACAAAACAATATTTCCAACCCTCCCTTAGAGCTTGGAAGGAAGGTGGGAAGACTTTAGTTTGGTGTTTCTCAACCGTGTTAGGCTGGAGGCAGACTTCAGCAGGCTTGAGGCACCTCTTGGAAATGCCAGCCCTTAGCTTTCACTTGTTTTTTAACTACAGAAAAATATTAGAGCAATTCTCTTGTTGCAAACAACCCAGAAATAGCACAACAGGTTGGAAAGCTTTTAACGCTCTGGATTTCTATTTGAAATCTATGAGTTTATCTTGTGAAGCGTGTTTGCACACCTAACCTTGCGTGGCACCCTGCGGCACTCTCGAAAGGCTCTCAAGGCACCCCAGGGCGTCACGGCACCCAGGTTGAGAATCACTGTTTTAGTTGCTGAGAGCCAAGCAGCCGAGTTCAGCATTGTGGCTGGAGTAGTTACTGTTTCCTGAGTTGGGACCCTATAGGGCTGTGGCCGGGGGACACTGTTTTACCAGTATAAATTCCACATTGGCTTAGTGAACTGTGGGGACAGGAGGATGAAGATGTCTGCGGGCATTGGTTTTATTTGAGCAACAGAAATCTTGGGTTTTTCTGATGGGCCTCACATGTTGACATGCAACCCTCCAAAGCTAAGTCAAGCCGTGTGGTTGAAGGCCGGGTTAGGCACAATAAATTTGGCTCTAAGATAGAGCCCTCGGTTTTCAGATGCTGGTGACGGAGTGAATCGCAGGAGATGTTGTACGGAGCTGTACCGCTCACTAATGCAGCACCGGGGCAGGCTAATTGTACCATCCCACACACCATGATTGATTAATAAGGCACATGTCTGCAAGGTTTTAAGTCTATAGGCCTTACAGCTAGAGGACCCTGAATGTCATCGTAACCTAGTTTTCTGAAGTGTCCTGGGGTGTTGCTGTCACAAATTTCAGGTGCCCGCTCAGAGTGGGCCTGATCTACATGTCGTATGTAATGCTGTAGCACCTAGGAGCCCCAGGCATGGACGATTGTGCTAGATGCTGTACAGACAGAAGAGAGAAAGTCCTTTTTCCCAAGAGCTGAGAATCCACGGCTGGGCGAGGGGCAACAGGTGGAGCCAGACAAATGAGAGGGGGCTAGAAAAAAATGATAACCCCGTGGTATGAGGAATGACTTCGGAGCTTTGAGCTTTAACTCAGTTCAGCTTGCTCTGGAAAATCAGCTGGGCACCTCGCATCTTGAAATGAAAGACGCCGGTGAGCAGGTTTCACTCCAAGTCGTTCTGTTTGATCACCACTGTCACATCTGGATTCAGCCTCGACTGATTTACCCATATCTAATTCCCATTTGCAGCCAGATACCGGAGAAGGACTGAGACTGCTGGGTTTGGGTCAGATGAGAAGGAGCGAGAAAAATGTATTAACCAAGCAGCGCTACAAAAGGGCGCACAGATCAAGCTGCTTTTTTCCCGGGTGGGACAGTTTAATCTGAAACGGGGGAATCAAAGAGTCCACAGCATAATGCAAGATAAAGTGCTTGCAAAGCCAAAGGTGACAGCTACCAAATGGTAAAGTGAGGCTGGAGCTCGTTGCTGGTGGCAGATCTTGCTTGCTACTAATATTTTCACCCAGGGAAAGAGGTAAAAAGAAAAGAGCTGCTTCAGTGTTGTAAGCAGGAGATGGAGATGAGCTTCCCCAAGCCAGAATTCATGCAGGTATTTCTTCCTTCTCCACCCATGGACTATTTTGATTTTAGAAATGCAGTGAATACAAAGCCTAGGCCGGACCATCAACGGGCATCAAGCAATGTAACTCCATAGAGCTACACTGATTACAACCGGGGGAAGATGTGCTAAATTAAACCAAAGCGGGACCCAGATTGTTCCTGTCTTGGTGGTTCACAAGCCACTTCATTCGCATCTTGTTCAAATGAATTAACACTTAATTCACAGCAGTGTTGAATTACGATTGGAGCTGCTTAGCTGTTTGCTCAGAGGGAACATCTATCTACAGGCGTTTGCTGCAGCTCTGTAAATCCCCAGATAGTTCACAAACCCACATCTTTGCAGGGGAGGGAGGAAACTTTGCAAAGCTTCCAGTCTCTACGGTAGTTGTGCATTGCATCTGGAGGTGCACGTGACTTTTTGAGGGGGGAAGGCACCAGTGAGTCTGGACCAGAGTGTCTTCATGGAAGATGTATAGCCATCCAGTAACACCGGTGCACAAAACCCACTTCCCGCTATGAAGTATCTAGATGGTTACTTTTCCAGCTACACATCTGAACGCCACACAGACCAGACCGACTCGGGCGCTACGGTGGAAGGGTCGCTTGCTAGTCTGTATGAAAAGCGTGTGACGGCTGTTGCCCAGTTTTGAGAGGCCGCCTTGCTCACATCACGCAGATTGTCCTCATAGTGGAAGTACCCAGAGGTAGTCGAAGGAGATAGATTCAGATAAAAAATGTGGTCAAATGAGTGAGGTCCAAGACTGACTTTCCGCACACAATATAGAAGAGGCCAGACAGAGGCAACCACAGTACAATTGAGGGCACGTGTATCCTTGCATTTGTGCCTCCGTGTTTGTCTTAGTTCTTTGATTATAGGTGTATCCGTAGTCTAGCTACTCTCTTGGCTGCCTTTGGAAAAAAAAACAACTAGTGATAATATTTGTAGTTTTATCTTCTTATAGACTCTCAGAAAAGTAACCACCGCTATTGGCTAAAAGATGGATTTGAGGAAAAACTGTCCATGATGCCAAGCCACTTTACTGTAAGGAGCACCTTTCACCCTCTCTGATGATTTGCAGGTGCATTGCAAGGCTAAGATAAGCAGTGGGAGGGGAGTGAGGGAAGGCCAGATAAGGTAGAAGGTGGATTTGAAATAAGATATGGAGTCAGGAAGGGAGGAAGGTTGTTCTTGATAAAGGAATGCTGCAGAGAAGACAAGTATCCAAGTTGTAGCTGTATTGGTCTAGAGGAAAAGGCAATCGGGACTCGTATTAGAGATATCTTTTCTTTGACCAACAAGATCGTTGCAAAAAAAAATTCTTTAACTGCAAGCTTTCCGAAGCTTGCAATTAAAGAATTTTTTTTTGCAAAAATTTTGTTGGTCAAAGAAAAAATATCATCTCTACTACGAGTCTGGATTGCAGAGAAGACAGTGCTCTCACCAGGGTGGTAAATAGCATTGAGTGGACAAGGAGAAGTGAGGTGGGAACAGTGGAAGACCTAGAATCCTCCAAGCTGAGTGCTGGCTAAGTCCTGATAAAAAGCTCGCTGACATCGGGAGGAGTTTCCCCTTTTACTTCAGTGGGCTTTGGATCACATCCGTATGCCAGCATGAATCCAGTATAACTTCCTGGAGCCACCTGGTATCAGGTGAGAATCATGAACTGGACCTGCGTCGCATCATGTATAGCAGGAGGGAAGACTAAGCCTGAGAGCTGCAGATGGGCATCTGTCAGGAGTTAGCGGTTAAAACCGCCTAGTGCTGCATTAAGGATCAAGTCCAATTACCATTCGAGTTAAGAGAATTCCAGGTGACGGGAGTGAGACGGGCTGAATGGTAGTGCCTTGTGCGTTTGCATTGCTCGCACCATTTAGGAGTGCCAGTCTAGCTCTGCCCAGAACAAAGAGGCAGCGCCTGCTCCAAAGCACTTTGTGCCCTGTAAGAAGTGCTCTGCCATGAACTTGGCAGAGAGTCACCCGGATCCCCATTGACATGACGTTCTTTGAGCCTCGCATCCTAGTTCGTGGAGTGAAGAGACAGGGCGAAAGAAAACCCTTCTGTAGCTCTAGTCCTGATTCATTCAGACACAGGAGCCCCAACTGTGTTAGAAGAAAACCACAGCTCTTTTCAGAGTCCATCATCCACAACGAGCCAGATAAGGAGGTACGGCCAGCTTCTTAAGTGATGTGAATCACAGTGGCTTCATTGTAGTCTGTAATGCTGTTCCTGCTTCTGGTAGCTGAGGATGTGGCCCGGGGGATGTATTGCAATTATACATATATGAAATTTGAGGACAGCTGTAAATTATGCCTCAGTGTTTCATGTATGGAAGGTATAAATTATACATAGGATTTACTTCGGCAATACAGAGCTAAAAAGTATCAGTAGCACAAACTGAGTCAACTCGGTGGTAACCTTGGGCCAGCCTTTGTTCCAACCACGTTGCTTTCCAGCCATAAATCATTGCTTTTAGAGACGCTGTAGTTAAAATGTAAACCTATTTGGCCTCCATCCAGTTTCTCATGGGGCAGGAATCCACACGACAAAGCCATCGCCGTGGTTGGCACTAATAGCACCGAGGCCAAAGAATGAATGAGCATGAAGGGCGATTTCCTTCCTGTCTTGGAAGCTGGTCTTTTCAGTCCAGGGTGGAGGCATTTTGGCTGGGCAGTGCAGGGAGAGCGGCTTCCCTGCCATTAAAATGAAGGGAGAAAAGAAATTTCTTGTTAGCCTTAGGCATCCCGTGGTCCTGTAGCATCATTCACTGGCAGGCAGCACTGAAAAACCCCAGCACAAAGGGGTTAACAGGGTTGCCCTTGGAAAAGGGCTTGAGATGCATTTTCCATTGCACTAGGAGGGAGAGATTTGGCAGGACTGCTGTGAGGTTGTGCTTATTAAAATATCTCATCCCGCGGTAACGATTTCCGGCCCAGGACCTGTTCCTGCTTTGCAAATGCTCCCTTTGATAGGGGTGGTAAACTGAGGCCCAGATTAGCTGAATAAAACACCCAACTTTACCTGCAACCCAGTGGCAGAGCTGGAAGTAGAAGTGTTCATGACCCCCGTTTCTAACTCCTAAGACCATTCAGCTGGGCAGTGGAGATGTGCGTCACAAAAAGCCCTCTTTCAGCAAGAAAGCTGCCACAAAGTCAGCTTCCGTGCGAGTGTAAAGCACGGCAGCCATGCTGCACGTGCTTGCTCCTTTTGTGGACACGCTTGTTCTGCATCCAGGTGTACGTTTTTGGGACTAAGCTGAACAGCACAAAGCATCCCTAGTGTGGATTAAGAGCGTGAAGCTGCCTCCGCACCGGGAGCCAGTGCAAAACAGGCACTCTGGGCTGTTTCAGGCTGTAGCTAGGCATTGCTGTCAGCATTTAAACCTACACTCCCAGCACTGAAGCGTATAGCAGCAGAGCAGCACCCTTGCTTCTGTCTTGGGCGCTGCAGACGTGTCTTTTCATTGCCAGGCAAAGCCAATGAGGCAATATTTATACCAGCTAAATAAAACTGGGAGTTGATATGCAGTCAAGTCTGGCTGGCGATTAAACTGGAAAGCGTTCCATGCCGAGCAACAGTGGTGTTCAGAAATGAATTGCTACTCATTGATTTTTTCAGAGAGAGGAGGAAAAAGCACCCAAACAACCGCTCTTTTGCTTAGTTATTTTGGCTGTTGAATAAAGGAGGTTGATGGAAAGGCTTGGCCTTCAGGTAGCCGCTGCTCGGGGCTGCGCGTCATGGTTTGCTGCTCTTCCCATTCCCCCGCCAGGCCGCTCTGCTCTGCTGGGCTCAGTCTTTGGTGAAATGAATGGAAATCCCGGTCTTGAGCTCACTGGCACTCAGCGCTTCAGAGAGCAGCGTCTTGGTCGGTCATAACCTCCTTGCCAATACAGAAATTAAGGGGGGCAGCCCAAGGCTAAAAATGCAAGGAGAGATGTTGTGACGGCTTCACCGTCATCCGCCCCTCTCATCTCCGTGGCTGGACAAGTGGTGAACGCTGACACCTGCCAAATTTGTGTTGGTTATACCACGTCCAGCCCACTCGACTGCACCGTCCGAGTATTGCATCCTATGTGCTGTGAGGATTTAGATCAGGATCTCTTGGCGGTTCAGTGCCTAACATATGGAGGCTCGTACCCTTGGTTCAGATCCCCAGGAGCAACTGCGATGCGAGAGCAATGATGAATAACCCTCGCAAAGCTTTGCATCAATCTTACAGCTATACCCTGGCATCCGTGCAAAACCTTGTATGTCCGTCCGTGGTGGAAACGGGGCTCTGTGTCTCGTTCTGCCCTCGGAGGGTGGTGAATCGAGGAGATGTCTAAAGTGTTTTGCCTAATATAGACTCCAGTCCTAGACTCCTCCAGAGGAGGCATGTCTGAGGCCAGTAAAGAGAAGAATTCAGCCAGCCCAGCAATGCAGCCACCTCTGGGGAGGAATTCAGCAGCCATTAATAGTTGTGTCTCCTACCTTTGTGCTTTTTTAAAATGAAAGAAAAGGCTAGAATGTCCTAGCAAAGTGTCAGAGATTAAGTTAATTTTAACACACCAGAAGGGATCATTCAGAGAACCTGCTCTCTCTTTTTTTGCACAACACGTGCCAAAACCTTCTCCCACTGATTTTTATCACTGCTCTAACTCTTTG
The DNA here is from genome assembly GCA_030014935.1 of Caiman crocodilus. Taxonomy (NCBI): domain Eukaryota; kingdom Metazoa; phylum Chordata; order Crocodylia; family Alligatoridae; genus Caiman; species Caiman crocodilus. Next base: position 134,572,347 of record JAGPOW010001296.1, read on the forward strand.
TTGTTGCAGTATAATCTCTCTCTTAAAAAGGTGTCCAATCTTGTTTCAAAGATGCCCGGTGATGTGGAGTCTACCACGTCCCTTGGAAGTCTGTTCTGAGGGTGATTTACCGTTGCCGTGAAAAGTGAGTGTTACTGGCTTGTTTCTTTTGTTCAAAAACAAAAGGACTTTTGGTGTAATGCAGCTCCCTTCGGCGAATGCAAGACAAGCAGAGTAAGCCAGTCTGGGAAAAGAAGGAGCAAAGCGTGTTGAACTGTTGCACTTACTTGTATAGTTTGAAATTTTAGAGCACGGAGCAGCTTGTTAAGAGAAATTTGCATAATGAATTGTCTCTCGCGCTGCTCTGACAATTAAGGATTTTGCTGAGTTTTAAGTGTACGATGGAGCGAGGCGGATGGAGTTATCATTAGAAATCAGGTTGGATGTTTGTATTGGCGGTGCCTTGTATAAGCTGCATGGACTGGATTTTCTCTTAGTGAAGTTAGTGGCATTTTTACCAGGGACTTCACATCTTCAGCTGATAGACTCCTGTCACCTAAGGATCCAGCTGAGGACCAGCCTCTCATTATTGTTGGAGGCTATAGGTTTGAGACTGGATGCAAAAGGGTCTTGGGCATCTAAATCGCTGTTTAGATGAAACTTGTTCCTGGGACTTGATACACCCTGGGCCCAGAGTCAGACTCCCTTTTACTTGTTTCTGGCCCTGTGGATCTTACATTCATGGCTGCATAGTGAGCCACTTTCAATAGGAAGGGCTGAGGGTGCCATCACCCAGCCTAGCCTATGGCCTGATGGCTGGGGTGAGTTTCTAGGAAGCAGATGTGGTTTCAAACCCCTCAAGCTAAGGTAGGAAGAGCCCAGCTCCTGCTTTTTCCTGGCCGAGTGCATGTATGACTCGGGAGCTATCGGGCAGATACTGGGCTCCTCCTCTCTTACATGAGCTTTGGGCACACGTACTGCACTGGACTCCTGTAAGGACTGATGCACCAAGTCTAGATGGGGGTTCAAATGTTAGCTAGAAGTGCCTGACCCAGCAGTGCAGGGATTGCCTAGTTCGGGGGCTGGCGACCCCTGGCACGCATGCCGGAGCATGGTATATGATGCCGTTTTGCCCAGCACACCCGAGCTGCCCCCGGCTTTGGGCAGCTGCTGCCGGCCGTAGAGCCTGGGCTGCTCCCAGCAGGCAGGGAGGCTGCAAGCCCTGCTACAAGCAGCCTGGGCTCTGTGGCAGGCAACAGCTGTCCAAAGCCTATATATATATATGGTATATCAGTATATATATAGCTCATATATGGTGCTGGAAAACACAGGACTGGACAGGCATCCCCACTGCTCCCAGGCGTCAAGTCCGCGCTGCGGTGTTTTCACAAAGTGAGGGATAAAAATGCATGTGGGTGTAAGAAAGTCCTCTTGGATCAAACCCTGGTGATGCCAAAGTCAACGGGAGCTTTACTGACAAAGATCTGAATTTGGCCTCTTATTTAAACTGATGTGGTGACCGTTTTCACCTTAGACACAGTTCACATCAACCCAGTTCGCTTTCCCCAATGAAGTCATGTATCACAATTTCCCCAATGAAGTCATGTATCAGAATTTTCCCTGGCGGTTAAGTGTGTGTGAGATTAAGAGATAATGTCACTGGAAGGGAACATCGTTAACATGATAATGGACTCCTGCTGCTAGGTAAATACCAAGCCAAGGGACTTGGAGGAAATAAACACCGACTAACAACTAAAGCTTTTTTTTTGCTTTTTTTTCCCATTCTGCCCCAAAGGGAAATGATTATCCTGTCAAAACATTCTCCTCCAACATGAGCTTAGAAGATTACTGAGAGTCACAGTGGTGACAAGGCAGCATAGAGAAACACTGGTATTATTAGCATCCATGAAATGTACTGGGTGTCTAGCAGAAATCCTGGACAACGTGGAACGAAGCGTTTGCAGGTTCTTGTAGTTTGGGGTGGGCTTTTTGGGGGGAGGGGGGTTGTGCATCACTTAATTACTCATCACTGACAACGCATGCAGCAAAGACTGTCTTTATAGGTGGTGAAGACGGTGGGGCTTAGGATTTAGTGCTGCCAGCAACAGCTGATTTCAGTTCCCAGCTCTGCGGTGGGGGGTGGGGGGGGTGTTGCATGTGATCATTTAGGGAAAGATTTTTTTTTTTTTAAATGCACCCTTTTTCCATTAGGTTCTGTAGTAATTGGTCAGGTTTTCAGCACCTCGGGGACTTGGCTCATTCAGAAATATTGGAGCTGCTGTACTCTGTCCATGTTTGAAAATCTGACTTTCATTGCACCTGTTGCACTCATTGAACATCTGAGCTAGATCTCGGCCTCAGGTTTCCCATCTGAAAAATGGTCATACATACTTGGAGTGATATAAGGCTCGCTACTGTTTAAGTTGTGAGGCTTATTACATAGGGTTTGACTGATCAATTAAATAGCTGCCTGTCCCAGACCCTACATAGCTGGGGACACATTATATATTCATCTGCTGTGTTTGCCCTGTGAACCTATGGAGAAGCAAAGTGCAAAACTTGGTCCTGTGTGACTGACCTGTTCTTGATTGAAGCCGGATGATTTTATATGTGCAGTGCTTAGGTGGAATCATAGCCCGGTGAACGCGCGTGCCAGTAAAAATGAACGTGTCAGCAGTCACGCTTGGATAAGTGTTCAGGAGTGGGTAACGTCTAAGTGGCAAATGAAATTAAAGTAAGCACAAAGGTGAACGTAGGGCTGGAAGGGGCCTCCTGGGCCATCAAGTCCAGTCTCTTGTGCTCACAAGCAAACATTTATCCATGGAAACCACAAAATCACCACTGCAAACCTACAAGGAGCAAAATCCTAAACACCAAAAAGCAGCGTCTCAAAAGGCCACCGGTAAAAGTAGGAGAGCCGAGGTCACTGGCCATGCCCTGCTACTACGAGGACGGGGAAGTAGTTAGTTAATCTATGCTTAAAAGATTATAGGAAAAGGACCACGTCCTATGTTAATTCATCGTATCCTAGGAAATGGTCCTTTTCCTTTTCCATGTCCACAGCCTGACTGCACACGTGCTCCTTGTCACTGGCACGTGCATTCGGCCGGATACGATTCCACCCAAGCACTGCACACGTAAAAGAATCTGATTTCAGTCGAGATCAGGTCAGTCGCACGGGACCAAGTCTTCCAGCAGTGTGTCCTTCTTGCAAAGTAGGCTAATGGCATCCTGGGCTGCACTGGTAGGAGCGTTGCCAGCAGGCATCAAGGGGAAGTGATTCTTCCCCTTTATTCAGCACTGGGGAGGCCACATCTGTTCAGCGTGGGGCTCCCCACTACAGAAAGGATGTGGACACATTGGAGAGGGTCCAGCGGAGGGTGGCAAAAATGGTGAGGGGCCTGGGGCACATGGTTTATTAGGAAAGACTGAGAGAACTGGGCTTATTTAGTTTGGAGAAGTGAAGCCTGAGAGGGGATTGAATAGCAGCCTTCACCTCCCTGCAGGGGGGCTCCAAAGAGGTGGGAGCTGGGCTGTTCTCTGTGGGCGCAGATGAGAGGACAAGGAGCAATGGGCTCAAGTTGCAGCAAGAAAAGTTGAGGGTAGATATTAGGAAGAATTTTCTCAGTAGCAGGGTGGTGAAACACTGGAGCAGGTCACCCAGAGAGGTGGTGGACTCTCCATCCTTGGAGGTTTTTGCAGCCTGGTTAGACAAAGCCTTGGCTGGGATGATGTAGTTGGGGCTGGTCCTGCTTTGAGCAGCGGGTTGGACTAGATGTGCCCTCCTGAGGCCTCTGCCAACCCTCACTTTCTATAATTCTGTGTTAGAAAAGTAGGCAAAAATTCCCTCCTGACTCCAAACTGGTAATCCTTAGTGGAAGAGCAGGTCTCTCAATCTAGGAACCTCTGAGTTTCTAGTACCATCAGGAGTATCGGGGACCCCCTCCCTCCCCACCATACAATCCAGTGACTTTGAAAAACTGCACCGTGATGCGCTCGCTGCCAGATGCAGCTGGCCGGCAAACAAAGCAACCCGGGAGACTCGCCGGTCCCTGTGAGAGCCTGCATTCCATCAGAGCAGCTCGAGACGGACGCGCGATTGAATTCGTCTCATCCTTCTCCCCGTCAGTGCAAGATTGCTCACTTCCGTGTGCCACGTTTTCTGCTGTTCTGCCTGCTCTAATGTGTCAGACAATTTGGTTTACCTTGCTCCCCTTGGGAGCCCTGCTCAGCAATGTAATACGGCGCTCGCTGCATTTAGAAGTAAGGCGGGTCAGAGTCCAATTGATTAAGCGCTCTCTAACATACAGTTATTTATTCCTAACCAGTGCAGGATTAAAAAGGTACGTTAATAAGAGGGAATGATGGGTAACATTGTGCAAAGAGTAGGGCCATTGTTTTATGACCACTGACGCTACAGTCAGTGATGGTAGGCTTAGTGTAGATGGGTTACCAGCAGTCATGCTTCTATAATGGTTGGTAATGAATTGGTGGGAGTTTACCCAAAAGAGGCTAATTGTATCAGGCTGGGCTGGGCAACATTGCAAATGCCATCTACCCCCAATATCAGCAGATCCCCTTGGGCAAAGACACTTCTACAAGGGAGGTGGGGAAGGAATATTTACAAGAAGAAGAGTGCAAGGAATCGTATGGAAGGTAGTCCCTTTATGGGAAGCTGGAGAAGAACTTAATGTTATTACAAGGGATTCTTGCAGGTATCTCTAACTTAATTTATTTTAATGAGAAGTCCTGATGCAGTGTACAAAGGCCCCACAAGAATTGCACCTTGCTGTCAGTAATGAATGAACTAGACAAGCTCTTTAGACAGTGCTTGTTCCACATTGCTGTGTGCAGCAGGAAGTGAAAGCTGGAGCTGAAATTTGTCCACCCGAGAAAAATATCTACAATGCAGCCGCAGAGGGGACTGCGGTAGATCAGGGAGATACCCGCGCTGTAACTTTAAACGCGTTAGCTTGCATTCCAGTAGCGGTAGTATGCACAGCTCAGTGCAAGGTACTTTACCCTGTCAAACACCATTTCTGTAACTGGAGTGTGGACACAGGCTTGCTTTCCAAAAATGCCAGCGAACGCTCATGAGCAAGAAGGATACAGGAGTAAAGAAAGATGCACACTTGGCTGTTTGCTACTATAATAACAGTCAGTTTTCAATTCTAATAACATCGGTAGGGGATCCAGTGCAAGACTCCAGAGGAGCAGGAGCAAGTATTGGGAGGAGGATGAGAAACAGTATTGAAACCAGCTCATTACGCCCGTTAGAGAATCTAAGAAGCAAACACAATGGAAACGTAATGCGTACCTGACCCTTTATACTAGTCCATTTTCTTTAAGTAGCCGTTACCTGTGCACCCATGAAGACTTGCACACTCTGAGTTCTTTTTTTATCCCGTGAGGACCTGGGAGAAGTGTTTCATCACATAAAATTAACACACCTTAAGTCTTGCATCTATCACTTGCAACTCTCGCGGATGTCCTTACCTAAGTGCTGTGTTGCCCAAAGAGCCGGGACCATTCAGCATGGGCTGAAGTTTTTTTTCTGGATCGGGGCCAGCGTGGGTCTTAGTGTGTTTCAGGACTGGGCCAGAATAGATTCTCTCATCCTTATTTGATAGGGTTGTACCTGCTGTATTAACCTGCATACCACGTGCACCTTTCTTCCAGAAAAATCAGCCGTCCGTTTTATAGTAGGTAGGGTCGGAAGGGACCTAAGTAGATTATCAAATCCGATCCCCTGCCATGGGCAGGAAAGAGCGTTGGGGCTAGGTGATTATTCAGCCTCCTTTTGAAGACCCGCAGGGTAGGAGCGAGCACCACTTCTCTTGGAAGTTGCTTCCAGATCCTAGCCGCCCTGACAGTGAAGTAGCGCCTCCTGATATCCAGCCTGAATCTGCTCTCTGTCACCTTATGGCCGTTGTTCCTAGTTATTCCTGGCAGTGCTCGGGGGAACAGGGACTCTCCCGTTCCTTGCTGGTCCCCCTTGGCCAGTTTGTAGACGGCCACCAGATCCCCTGTCCTGTTCAGTCTCTCTGAACAGGTTCAGGCCTTGTAGCCTCTCCTTGTAGGACCTGCCCTGCTGTCCCTGATCATGTAGGTGGCCTCCTCTGGCCCCTCTCCATGCTGTCCACATCCCTCCTGACGTGCGATGCCCAGACCTGGACGCAGTACTCCAGCTGCGGCCTGACCAGTGCCGCACAGAGGGGGAGGATGACCTCCTTGGACCAGCTCGAGATGCATCTGTGGATGGATGCATGACAAGGTATGGTTGGCCTTCCTGACCATGTCCCTACACTGTCGGCACATGTTCATTTTGGCCTCAGTAATGACTCCAAGCTCCTTTTCTGCCTCTGCACTGGCGAGAAGGAAGTTCCCCAGCCTGTAGGTGTGCTGCTGGTCCTTCCTCCCCAGGTACAACCTTGAACTTGTCAGTGTTGAAACCCCCCCTGTTCTCATCCGCCCACCCCTGTAACCCGTCCAGATCTAGTTGTAGCCTGTCCCTTTCCTCCAGCGTGCCCACTTCTCCCCACATCTTGGTGTCCTCTGCAAATTTGAACAAGGTGCTTTTTACCCCCTCGTCCAAGTCGCTGATGAAAATGTTGCACAGCGCGGGCCCAAGGACCAAGCCCTGGGGCACCCCACTGCCCACATCCCTCCAGGTTGAAAAAGACCTGTCCACCACCGCTCTCTGGGTGCCGCCCTCCAGCCAATTGGTGACCCATCTGACTGTGTAGGCACTGACACCACAGTTGCCTAATTTCTTAATGAGAATGAGGTGAGAGACAGTGTCGAAGGCCTTCCTAAAGTCCAAAAAGACCAAGTCCACTGCAGTGTAACTTAGGAAGGAAGCAGATTTCATAATGGAGGAAGCAGATATTTTTTTGCTGCAGTAGAAGCAAGCCTGGAGATACTATTAAAGGATGTCTGATGGGCTTCTCCATCTCCCAGGCTTAAGGAGGGTGGTGGTGGGGTGGTGAAATGCACCCGTCAGGGTCCGAGACAGTGTTAACCCTCTCACAGCCCCTACAGACAGGGTCCCCTGCCGTCAGCAGTCAGCCATGGCTGGAAAAATCTTCTCTTCTCCATTCTGCCTTTTGAAAGCAGGGTGCGTGCCTTATTTGGGGGATGTGTTATGTGCAAAATTGCAACACGTTACCGGTACAGGGAATGCGAGTTATTGCCCAGGATATATTGGCAATGCAAAGCATTGTCTAGGTCTGCCTCGGTGCAGGGCCCCAGTGTTGCTTTCAAAGGAAATCCCTTTTGCTAGGTGAAAACATCTATTTGTAGCAGCATCATTCCCAGGGATTTTAAGCTCTCTCGGATAGGGCCTTCTTTCATTAAAAGTATATGCAGCACCTGGGACAATGGAGCTATCGCCCTAAATTGGTACCTCTAGATGCCACTGCAGCGCACATCATCAGTGCTAATATTCGTTGTGTGGTCATGAGAGCCCGGTAAAGCTTTCCATTGTACTGTTTTTTTGGTCTTTCATCAGGTTCTCAGCATGGTAATCAATGCCGCTTACAAACCGGGGAGCGTTTTACGAGAGCTGCAGCTGGTGGAAGACCCGCAGTGGAATTTCCAGGAGGAAACGCTGAAGGCAAAGTGAGTATCTCCTCGCGCTCTCGTGCTGGTTCCAGCTTTTTATCTTCAGACTATGGAACGGATTGAAAAACCAAGTGACATTTTTGTGGACATTTTTCTCTAGTGTTTTTTGTTTTTTTTTAATACCGCATTAGTTTTTAATTTAGCCCTGTATCTGTTTAAACAACGAAAAGCAAATGCTCTGACATTTCATTTCTGTATTTTCTCTTTTTTGTCGCCAGCGTTTCAGATGTTAATACAAGCTTTTATGTATGAATCAGCGTAGTATTGAATTTGACTGAATGCTGTCTGGGTGTAAATTTGATCTGTTTAGTGCTAATCCAGGTCTTTGTCTTCTGATCTTTGCTTTAAAGGCCCTTTACTTCTAGGGAAGAAAAGTGTAACAAAAAAACAGTTCTTGGGAGCAAAAACCAAACAAATTTGGACAAGGCATACATTTTGAATAATGATTAAACATCAGAGAACATGATTAAACATTGGAGGAGAGTAATGGTTTCTTCTCTGTTAATCTTCAAATCATCATTGGATGCCATTCTGGAAAAATTTGCCTTAGGCAAGCTCAAGTTACTGGGCTCAATAATAATTCAGCGAACGTCAATGATCTGCATTACACAGGATGTCCAACAACGTGATCTCACGGTCCCTTCTGATCTTAAAATTATTAATTTGTATTTGCCTTATAGAGGAGTAGTAGTAGTAGTGTATTCAACTCTATTTCCCGGTTTTAATAGACTTTGCTACAACCTGAAGTTGAGTGTGCTCAAATATTGAATATTCTTAAATGTACCATAGTTGAATGGTCTTGTATTATCTGTTTGGCCATTCAGATACCGTTGTTAGGTAATCCTGCACTCTGATTGAGGGATAAAATGTGAGAACCTTTTTACTGTAAAATCACGGACCTATTGCCGTTTGAACTAAGGAGGCAGTCTCTGTTAGCACTGAAAAACTACTTGAAAATCTCAGGACAGGGGAACTTAATATTTCATGATGAACTCAAGTGAGTTCCTCCTACAGATTTGCTAAGGTCAGGAGACCATAAGCGTGTTTAAGAGGCATGAATCTGTTTCAACTGAAGATTGAGTCACGTTGAAATCATTAGAAGATCAGGTTGTTGGTGTTTTCACTAGAACACTCTTCTATCTCTGACATCCAGCATCAGGTGTAATCTGGCAGGTGTTAAATGCTTTTTGCAAAATGGTTTTGGGACAAAAGATGTAAATGGCTGGATTGTCATTGGTGCCGGTCAGGAATAGGTCCTGTGATACCCACAGCCCGTCTTGCTTCTTTGCACTTCAGAAAATCAACTTTATTGCTTAGTTTGAGGTCCAGGGCTGCAAACACTTGAACTTATGGGCAATTTTATAAAGTTAGAAGTCCCACTGGAGCCTTAGGAGCATGGTTTGCTTGAGCTGATTGAATGTTTAGTAGTAATGCTTGCTCAGTTGGCCCCTACGACAGCAGTGGTTTTTCCAGTATGTCTGTTGAAAGTCAGCTGCTAGTGGTGACGTACGCCCGACTCTTTCAACAGGACGTTGCTTCCCAGTAGAAAGCAGGGATGATTTACCCATTTACTTGCCATGCACTTTGTTTCACTGAGTGCTTAGATCCCGTAAACCGCCGATCGGCTTTCTTGCATTGAATACCAGCCTCTGGCTGCTTTACTATTCATCCCACCCAGGAGGAGCGCACGCACCGACAGCAGATGCTTCCTCAGCCCAACAAAGGGTATTTATACCCAAAAGCTTGCAAAGAGAAATGTTTCCAACTATTTCCGTTGGTCTAATAAGAGATATCAGATTTACCCAAAGAACCTTGCCTGCTTACCAGTATGGCTACAACCTATACCCCAGGCCCCCTAAAAACAGCTGTCAGAGGAAAGCCTGCAGACCTTGCAAAATGAGCCTGACTGATTTTGTGCGTCTTGCTTGGACTTTGGAGAAATCTGGCAGCGCCTGTATTGAACTTAGCGGTCTAGAAACCAAAACAAGCTCAAAAAATCAAACGGTAGAATTGTTAAAGCGGCATATGACATGATGCATCTGATATGACAGCCACTTCCACTTCCGAATCTTCACCAGTGACTTATAACAAGCTGAAGCCGGTGTAAGCCGGGTTTCGAGGGCGCTGGTTACAGTGGCATCTGCTGACAGACTACTAATCGGAGCAGCTGGAACATGCCTGTTGTAGTGCGATGTGTCACATCACCGCTCTCCTCCTGGTGTCAAGTTGACAATTTTTTTAGGTCTTGATAGTGTCGCTATTTGGTTTTGAGGAGTACAGCGGGGGAAGAAGGTGAGATGGGGAGAGGGAGGATTGCCCTTTTTCTGGCAGCAAGCCGAAACACTAGCTGCCAGGAATCGATTAGCTCCGCGGCCTGCATGCAGTTCATTTTGCTGTCATCAGGGACCGTCACTGGCAATAGCCTTGCAGAGAAGATACAACTTTTAGATGCAAGTTTCCTCCCGTGTTCCCAGCAGAGGTGCTCTGCTGAGGTCGGAGGTGCCCGTCTCATCCCCTCTGCTCCTCCCACGCTCCCGGGGCCAGCACGAGGAGCCGTGGGGACAGTCACCAGGGGCATGAGAGACCCTGCAGGAGCAGCCACAGTGGTGGGAGCTACCCTTGCTCCCAGAGGTACAAACCAGGGGGCAGAGAGGGGAAGGATAGTGGAAAGACCAGGTCCCAGCAGGGTTAGGATCTGGCCTCACCAGGCAGCACCTAGATCAATGGTTCTTAACCTTTTTTCACCTCCAGGGCCCCTTATTTATCTCTTCTGAATTTAGATTCAAGCTCAGTGTTTCTCAATAAGGGTGCTGCAAAATTCAAAGAAGTTATGGAGCGGTGCTTTGAGGCTAAAAAGATCGAAAACCACTTATTTCGAATGTCCAAAGGGGTGCGCATGCACATGGGGGAATCACAGTCCCCCCCCATCAGTGCTCCCTGCAAACCCCTGAACCTTATTTGTTTTGCCACGATGAACCAAAAAAGTTATGTCCGACTACCTGATTCTTCCAACAGCTCCAAGTTTAGAATTCCCTTAGGGGTCCCTGGCAGATGTGGGTCTCCAGTTTTTCTAATGACTAGCACACTCTCCTTCCTGCGCCTAAATATGGATGTGGATGCCTGGGTTTCAACACAAGGGCTGGGGTGACTTTTGGCATTAGAACGGTTGGAGTGATTTTGTAGCCACGACGAGCCAGAAAGTACGAGAAAACCAAGGATTTTTGCGGGTGGTATCTTTTATTGGACCGATTGCATGGCTGCGATGGATCGACTTAGACAAGCTTTTGAACGCAGCGTATTCCTCTCCAGGTCTAAGGCTAAAGGCAGGCACCACAGGGACTCAAACCAGTGGGCAGAGCTGTGAAAATGGAGAGGAGAGAAATTCCCAGGGGTGGGGTAGCAGAGAAAAAAATCATAGGAAAAGGGATAGTTTGAATAGTGCAAGATCAAGACCTTTCAGGAGGGAAGAGGGTCTTTATCACCTGTGGTGTGAAGAAAGATTAGCAGGAGTCAAGCACATTATAGCGTTGAGCATCTGATAAAGTGAGCTTAGGAAAGCTTCTGCATCTCTGATTTGGTCAGTTTGTAAGGTGCAACTCGCGCTTGTCTTCTGCCAGATTATTATATGCCGTGGAGTCAACAGCAACGTTCAGTCCCTGGTCCCTAGTTTTCAGTCAGCTTATGATTTTTTGTCCCCGGGGTCGCCTTTTGAAGGTGTTTTGTGACTTTTCCTTGAGCACAGTGATAATAAGGTCAGAAAGTGAGTGTTTGTCCTGTGAAAAGTGCTCTGCTCCTTTTCGTCTGTCTCCGTCCTTCATCTTTTTCCTGTGACCTTTCATTCTGGTGCGTAGTTGTAGTCTAGTTTCACCCACATGGTTTCCATGAGGGCCTTGGGCACCGTGGATGAGAACAGAGAGCAAGGGCTCACTTCAACAGGCGCTCTGTGCTATAATTTACCTGTCTCCTGCTAATCTTCTTTCACTCTGCAGGTGATAATGATCCTTTTTAGAAGTCTTGATCAAAATATCCTTTCTTCTGTGATTTTTCTCAGTTTCTTTCTTCTGTGGTTTCACCGCCTTGCAAAGTTTTTTTTTTTTCGTTGTTGCGCCTGCCTTTCCTCAGGCCTGCAGAAGAATGCATTGCATTAGAAAGCTTGCCTAAATCTATCCTGGCCATGCCATTGGTCCAGTAAAGACTATCCCCCTTGCCTTTGGTCTTCAGGCCTTCCCAGTGCCCTAGTTTCTATGGCTGAATCATGCCTGCCCACCTTTGACATTGGTGGGTGAGAAATGCACTGATTCACACAAGTTTAGGGCTGGAAGTGACCTTGTGAGATCATTGGGTCCAGCCCCTCTGCTCCGGGCTAGAAAGACTGCTGGGGTCAAGTAACCCAGCAAGGTGTGCATTCAGATGTACACATATGTCTAGTGATGTCTTCTGGGTCTTGTTCCTGAGCTGTTGGCGTAAACGCAAGCCCTGGCAGATCTCAAAAGGATGAAGTCCCATGGTCCTTTTGTAACGGTAACTGCTAGTCGCAGGAGTAGGACTCAATCAAGCTGACCCCTCATCTGAAACTATTGCTCATTCATGCAACAAGTGTGTCCCGCTGTGTTTTTAAGAAGAGCCATCCACGTGCCGCAAGTATTTCTATTGGTTCGGTGTAGGGAGCTCTAATGTGTAACGTTATGAAAGGGAAGATGGAGTTTGACTCTCCTGGAGAGTTGCTGAGCACTCGCACCAGCAAGGAGAGATGGCCTTGCGGTTAGGTCGCTGTACGGGGACACAAATGGTCTTGTCACAGGCTACCAGGGACAAGTCCTTCAAGGTGTCACCGCCTGGGCATGCTGCCAAAACACATGTCCTACTCCCTGTGCATCCAGGCCTACAAATTGCGGGAGTAGATGGCTTAGTGGGATGATCAGGGGTGGATGACATGACCCATGGAGGTCTCTTCCAGCCCAGCTTCCCTATGATTTCTGTGATGAACAAGCTTTTGATGCAGAGCATTCCTCTTTCGGGACCTGCGTGGCCCTGAATTAAAAGCTCGTCGAGGTCTGTCCCAGTCTTGTGGTTGGTCCAATGATACCACCCACAGAAAGTCTTGCCTTTCCAATAGCTAATGCAATTCTTGACTAAATCCTTGGGAGGAATCCACTGAGTTTGCTGACTCCTGTTGATCGCTCCTGTTTGAAATACCTCCCTTGCATAAGGTTTTTCATCTTTAGAGGATCTTGAGTTTTCGTCTCGTTTTTCCTTGAAAATCCTCCGATATGGTTCATGACTTTTGAGATTTTTAAAGATTTAGTTGTAGCTGTAAAGCAAAACATAAAATTTGTGAGCCGGTGAACTTTATAATCCTATAGTGCAGCCAGGGTATTTGTGCATGATGCTTCTTACTTAAAAGCAGTAGCAAAATGAGTCTTCGTCTGAAATGTAATATCAATAATGGTGATATTTTTGATGACACTAGTGGAAAATGGTCTTCTGATTTTATCCAGGGTAGCTTTCTTTCATGGGGCTGTCGGAGGTGCGTTCAGATTACAGTTAATGTCATTAGTGTCAGGAGGTTTAAAATGTGGCGAGAGTGGAAAATGTTAGTAAATCTTGCTTTATAGCTTAAAGAGACACTGCCAAGACAAAAATTGTGTTTAAAAATATTCTTTTCTTGTGGCCAGTAGTAACACTTTGGTTTATTGAGACAGACGTGACTGTAAAAAACCATCTATATTTCACCTTCCGTACTATTTCTTTACTTTGCGTGTCTCCTTCAAACTGGGTCATGAAAGGAGGCTCCGCTTCTTGTCAGTCTTGGCCGTGTGCTTTTGCAGGCACTATAACGTGGTCCTCTTTGGGATTGCAGCTCCACAGGGCAAAAAGGATCTGGGGCTGACTTGGCCGCAGTGGATCGGTACCTTCACAGCAAGGGCTTTTCACCCTAGTGGAGAGGATCATGGCAGGAACCAGTGGGTGGAAGTAAAAGCTAGACTATTTCAGTTTGAAATGGGGTACAAGCATAAAGGGGGATACTGTAACCACTGGAATGAACTACCAAGCCAAGTGGTAGATCCTTCATCTGCTCGTGCCTTTAAATCAACACAGGCTGCCTTTCTGGAAGTGGTGCGTCAGCTAAGCGCTGCCATTGGGCTCACTAGAAATGCCCAGTTGGAATTCGCCTGTGATGTGCTGGCGGTCGGATTAAGTAACCTCACGATCCTGACGGCCTCGAACTCTGTATCTGTGCAGAGGAAGGGGGCAGGATTTACGTTTTTCAGAAGTAAGCAAAGTCAGAAACTTGCTTTTTAAAGAAACAGGCATTTTTTAAAAGAGAGAGCATTTTTAAAAATGTTCCTAGCATCATTTCTTTTGGTGTTGGCATTCATAAAATCCAATTTTAAACCTAGCTGCCTCCTTTCGTATCTAATGGACACTCCCCATTTTATACACCTGTCATAGTGTTTCTGGGCTTGTGAACATCCCAGTCATTTAAAACCAGCTGGGAAGTGTCGTGGCTTTGCTGTTGGCACTTTAATGGGTGCCTCCTTTGCAGCTGACCTGGAAAAACGAGTCCATATGGCATTTCATTTTTTGCTTAAATTACCTGTGAGTCCACAAACATGAAGATCACCGTAAGCTGTGCCCTCTTTGAAGCCCTGATCACTTCCCCACCACTTCCGTGTTTCCAGAAAGGGACTCTGGCTATTGAAATGGAGAAGTAAGAGAAGAGCGTCCTGGTGGCAGGTCAGCCATTGCAGCTCCTCCTGCCATTTTTCCTGTGCCACACCTGCCTCCTCTCCCTGTCCCAAGTCTGACTAGTGCTTACCATGGCCTATTGCCTCCGTTTAATAAATGATGTGGTTAATTGCCTTGCAGAGTTCACATCTCCAGCGAACAGAGAAAGTACTGAAGCGGTCTTCTTTCAGCTGCTTAGTGCTCTTCATATAAACTCTTGTAGCAAATGCTTTATTGGCATGGGGGCAGTGAATTTAGGGTCAGCCTCTTGTCTCACAGACCTCAATCCTGAATGTCTCCCTAAGAATTCAGTGCCTGATCCGAACCCCAGTGAAAGCGACTGAAAGATGCCTCTCAGTTTGGTGGGGTTTGGATTTAAGGCTAAAAGGGGCCGTTGGCCTATCTAGTCTGACATCCTGTATCACAGACCACCACATTTCATCTAATCCAATGGCTTTATTCATTCTAAAGTATTCGAGGATGCTCAGCCTTGTGCAGCAAGCAGGGAACGGGGGAGGCAGCCCCTCCAGTGGATCCAGTCCCTATGTGCCCTTTCCTCCTGATACCTGGTGCTCTAAACCTCAGTTACTGCCACCTCTTCGGTGCACCGTGTCTTTGCCCCGTCCAGGCTATCCGAAGTAAGATCACCAGACTGATGTCTGCCTTTCTGGTACATCAGGGCCATTCCCATATTGCCAGTGAGTGGTGCATCTCCATAATGGCATTGTGGCATCACAGCAGCCAAATGTCCTGCCTGCATCATTACATGTCAGCTCACTAGGAGGTAGTGAAGCACTGAAACTGAGGCTGTGGACTCGCCATCCTTGGAGGTTTTTTTAAGACCTGCCTAGACGAAGCCTTGGGTCAGATGATCTAGTTGGAGGTGATCTAGTTGGACTAGATGACCTCCCGAGGTCACTTTTAACCAATATTTTCTTTGATTTTTGCCATGTTCTCTTCTAGGTACCGAGGGAAAACCTACCGGGCGACGGTCAAGATCGTGAGGACGTCTGATCAAGTGGCAGATTTCTGCCGGAGGGTCTGTGCCAAGCTGGAGTGTTGTCCCAACCTGTTCAGCCCTGTGCTTGTAGCTGAAATCTGTCCTGAGAACTGCTCTATTCACACCAAAACCAAATACAGTGAGTAATAGCTTATGTGCTCCTCTGTCACAGCTAGGAGTTGGAGCATTGCAGGGATGATCATGGGCCAGGCAAAAAAAACCAAAACCAAACCCGCTTAGCATCACACACTAGTACTGGAGTGATGTAGCCATGATGGTCCAAGACGCATAAGATTTTTGGGAAAGGGCAATATCTTTTATTGAACCACTACATAGTTGGGAGCGATCTCAGACAAGCTTTTGGGCATGAGTCCCCCTTTCTAATCCCGGGAGTGGAAATTGTTGCAAACAAGAACACGGATGCCCAGGATGCTTTTGTGTGGAGTGTGGTGGTTGGGGCTCAGTGCACTGGGCCTCTTCACCCTCATGTACTGGACCCGAGTTACATAGTTATGCTGCACTTAGCCAGACTCATCATGGGAGATCAGATCACTGAGTGCAGTCTTTCATGGTTTGAGGTGCAAAAGGCCTGCTCTAGCGATCGTTGTGTTTGCTTATTTCCAACCACTCTGGTCTTCTGCCTGCTGGAGGATACCAGCTGTAGCATCTTTTCGTCCCCAGCTGCGGTCCCCTGTTACATTTGGAAGGTGGCCTAGGCTGATTACAGCACTGTATGCTAATCTTGTGGTCTCTGTAGTATCAGGGAATTAGTTCCACTTACATGCACATAATTTGGGGTAATCTGCAGTTTGCCATAGTACCTGGAGCACATCACTGTCTGCCAGTGAGCCAGCTTCCGATTTGTTGCATCACTGTCCATCTGCAGTGCGTCTGCGGCTCTGCACTTATGCTTCTGTAAGTGTACCTTCAGTAGACGTAGTTGATATTAAGGGAAGCACTTGCTTAACGTTAAGTGCACACTTCATCCCATCCAAGTCCATGCTGGTGAATAGAGAGAGACTGCTGAACTGGGGCCTGATGGTGGAATTGGGTTTCATTGAGCCGTCAAGAGGGATGAGTGATGCGAGGCCAGAAGGAGAGCAAAGCGAAGGGAGCTGGTTTTGTGGCGTAGGGTAGGGTTGTGAGAGATGTGGTCAGGAGAAACATTTCACCCAGCCCACAGAGGCGGCTCCAGGAGAGGCCAGGAATCTGGCAGTGGGATTACAGGGGTAGGGCATGCCACCAAATTTTCAGCTTCAGAGCCTAGCCCAGGATGTGGGGCAGCAGTGAAAAGGGATGAGCAATATCTGTGTTAACCCCTGCACTGCTACTCTTCTTACTGCCGCTGGGTCCAGAGCCTGTCTGGGTGCCCAGGTGAGTTCGACACAAGTGGCTTAAGGAGGTCATTTCCTCCAATGAAACATGGAAAATGCAGATGTGCTTTGGAGGCAGGAACCAGAGCATGTAAATCGGGTAACTTGCATTTACTATGTCATTTACTATGTTACCTGTATGGATTGTGTGGGGTGGGTATAAAGCCTGCTGGGGTTCATTGCAGTCCTAGTTCAAAGCACTGACTGAACAGCTGCTTGGGCCTTAATATGATCTTCAGCAGAGCCGACCGCCTCTCTTTCCTGTTGTAGCTTCACCTCATTAAAAGTCCGGTCCTGGAATTGCCCTGCTATTAATTCCTTGGATGTTGGGTTGAATCCTGCAATCTGCATTTAGTTCTCGGGCAGGCACTTGAATGGAGGTTTTGCTTACTTCGGCCAGTCTGAAGTGCCGAGTCAGGAGCGCAGGATTTAACCTGTAGTGAATAGAAGAAATGCATGTATGTCATAATAGCTCTGCCTCTTCGGTCACTAGTCCAGGATGACGCCGACTCTTTCATTCTGCATGGGGATGTTCACCGCGGATCGGGTTATTTTAAAGTTCTTTATGAAAACCGCTGTTCAGCCGGAGCCTAACATGTAGGATGAATAGCAACGAGTAAGCCAAGGCTTCAGTTTCTTGGCAATTATATTTTTAATGTGTTAGGTTTTTATTCCCCCTCCAGCCTATTATTATGGGAAGAGGAAAAAAATCATTAAGCCGCCAATTGGGGAAAACAACAACTTGAAGAGCGGACACATCAAGCCTGCAAGGCGCAGGAAAAGGCGGAAATCCATTTTTGTGCAGAAGAAGAGGAGGTCATCGACTGCTGATTTTAACACTGCAGGGTCTGCAGAGGTACATGCTGGAGTTGGCTCTTTCACTATGTTTTAATGCATCCTGTAGTGTATGGCATTGACTTTAAAAAACATACGTTTTCAAATGAGCACCTTGATGCTTTCTTCTGTCTTGCTTCTTCCATAAACCTCCCTCTTAAGACTCTCCCTTGCTGTGTTGCCAGCAAAAAATGTGACACTGGTTAGGCATCTCTTGTGCTGAGATCACTGCCTGCCTTGTGGACTGATAACAGCCTTACTGATTCCTTGTGCTTCCTTGTCTGTCTGAGGCCACTCTTTTGGGCAGAAATGGGCTTTTTGTTTGCACAGCCCCTTGCACAGTGGGGTGTCCCAGTCCATGATTAAGGCTGCCAGGTTCTCTGGCAATACCCATAGCCAGAAGCTATAAATGGAGAGTGCGGGGGTGTAAGCTGTAGCCGCGTTGGTCTAAGGACACAGGCAGACAAGGTTCTTTGGGTGAATCTGAGATCTTTTATTAAACCAACTTAAATAGTTGGAAAACAGCTTCCTTAGCCTGACAAAGGGTTGTTGAACCCGAAAGCTTGCTTAATAATTGTTTTCCAACTATTTAAGTTGGTCTAATAAAAGATCTCAGATTCACCCAAAGAACCTTGTCTGTATATGGAGAGCGGACACTTATAGGTTGCTCTGGAGGCAGCATGAATTCTAGTGCTCTCCTAATTAATTGTCATTTAGCTTAATATCTAAAGATACTCTAGGAGCTTTGAGACCAAGTTCCCGTGCTACACATTGTGCCATCCAAAGTCTCATTCCTTCAGAGACACAAACGTTGTCTGTGCACCAACTTTCACTGGTTTAGTTTAGCTGCTCTGATGTGGCCACTCATTTTGATTTCATTTGGGCTTGGGTTAATTTAAATCTGTTTCTAACTGACTTAAGCCAGCCCAAGTAAACCTCTTAGCCGAAATGAGAGCGTCACCCAGGCCTTTGAACAGATTTGACTAAGTCCGTTGTAAGTCATGCTTTGGCTCAAAGCCATGTGACGCAGGACAAGGCTAAGATCGTATGAACACGCTCAACTTTAGACATAGGTAGCCTCTTTGAACTCAGGGGGACCACGTGTACGAGTCAAACTTAGCCCATATACGAGGTCTTATCTACACGTAAGAGTTTGGGGGCATAACCGTGTCAGGTAGGGCGTCTCAAAGCTTTTCACACCCTACCTGACGCAAGGAACTACAAAGTGAATTCTCGCCCACCCCATGGCCATCTGTTTTAACTCAGTTGTTCAGCCAGATGCAGGAATACCTGGGTGAAAGCCTATGTGCTGGGTTATAGAGGAGCTCAGACAGCGGCTTGTAATGCTGATTGTGGTAGGAATGGCAAAGATCATCAGCACGTGCTGAAACTCTTTGCTGAAGCCGAGAGAAGGTCAAAACAAAGCAAAACACCGAAAATGCAGGGCTCGTCAGTTTCATTTTTTCTAATCAGTTTCACTTTCCAGGTCCCCTGCCCCTGTGCGGTGCTGCAGGGCTCGAGGCGCGCTCGCTGGGGAGGAACGTTCGTATCAAAACAACAGATGGTTTTAATTGATACGAGAGTGGAAAAAAATGTTTCCCTATACAGTGTTGTAACAGAACCTAAATATGGGGCTCAAGCGACATGCCACTGTGATAAACATGGTGTAACTCAGTTGAACCTACCGGTGTGACTCACTGTTGAACTTCACGGGCAAATAGAAGTTGATCTGATGTCTTTTAATGTGCAGAAGGAAATGTGCAGTTGTGTTCAATCCTGTGTCACAGCGATGTTTCTGTACCTATGCCGCCATAGGAAAGTGAAGAGGAGGAGCCAGATGCTATGGAAGATGAGACCGGGAGTGAAGAAACCAGCTCAGAACTACGGGATGACCAGACAGACACCTCCTCGGCCGAGGTCCCGTCAGCCAGACCGAGGAGAGCCATGACATTGCGAAGCAGCACCGAGTCGGACAGGCCTCCTCCCATTGAGAGAGCGAGAAGGAGCCGGAAAACACCGCCCCTCTCCTACGGCGAACAGGAGAAGTGCACTCAAGTCAAGGAAGTGAGTCTTCTAGCAAACTACTTCGTTCCCATTTAACAGCAATATTTTTTTCCGTCGACATGACCTTAGGTGTTGAGCGCTAGCCATCTGAAGAGAGCACTACGTGCTTCACAGCTGAGTAGTTTTGAGTGTAGTGCCCTTTTCTTTACAAATGCTTTGGGTCTTGCAGGAAATAAAGCAAGAGGAGGAAGAAAAACTCATTCTGGACAGCAACCCATTGGAGTGGACGGTGACTGACGTGGTGAGGTTTATCAAACTGACAGACTGCGCTCCCCTGGCCAAGATATTTCAGGAACAGGTAGACTGCTTTACCTTGCTATTTTTTTTTTTTTAGTGGCTGCTGGGTATTCACGTGCTTATTCACGTCACAGGAGCCTGTGAAATAGAGGAAGACTTGCATCTTTCCTGTTCATTAAGGGTAAAATTCATCCTTCAGCAAGGCATCAGTGTGAGGCCCAGACACCACCATTTGCATCCTATATAAGTCCTTAACAGGAGGCTTATGTGGCACTTAGCTGGTACAGGGTCACGTACTGGCCCCTCTGCACAAGGGGGTATTATTCCACCCTCCTGAGATTATAGCTCTGGACCAGGCAACAAAAGATCTAAGTTCCCATCTGAGCTCCGTCACTGAGGGCATGCACAGACAAAATACTTATGCCACTGTGAAAGACAGCCCAATGAATGAATAAAACTGGGTAAACTACTGCGGTTTAACTTCACTTACTGCCTGTTAGGAGGGAACAGTTGGAAACAAAGGTGAATTTCCTGAAAAAGGTATTTAGGCACCTGCTTCCACTGTAAGCAAGTGGGAGTCGGGTGTTTAAATGCCTTGGAGAATCTGGCCCCTAATTCTTTTGGAGCCAGGGAAAGTGTCCCCATTTCAGAAGGTGCCAAGTGCGTCCAATTAAGACAAAGCAGCATGCAGGAGCTCAGCATTTCTGGAGATCAAACAAATAGTGCCTTTCATCCTAAAGCAGCATGGGCACTTATAATTATAAGTAATCAGTCATTTCCCCACTAATAACATTTACCACTATCCAGTTCAGAATGAAGGGGCATCACAAGGACATCAGTTATTAGCCAGCCAAGAGCGTTGCCAGGACACGAAAGCTAAGACTCTGACTCTTACCAAAAATATTGTGGGGTCTTTAATTAGCCAAAACCATCAGTGCTTTGGTCATGCTAATTACCTGCCATGCAGCTCCCGGTGCTCTCAGGCTACAGGTCGTTTCAAAGAGGGCACCCCAAGTAGGATCTCCTAATCAGAGGAGCACTTACCGTGTGTATTGACTATGTTTAGGGCATTCTTGAGGGCTTGATTATGACATTAATGATTCTTATTGACACACTTTGATTCACCTGTTTTTCCTCATTATGATCATATCTCTCTTATTTAGGTTTCAGGCTGTCTCTTTAAAGAATCGGTCTCCTAATTAAGTAGTGGCACCAAGGAAGGAATATGGTGGAAGCAGTCCAAAGGTCTCACACGTAGGATGTTGGGGTCCCTGCTCCTAAGAGTCAGGAACCCACAGAGTTTGCATTCAGGGTGTCCGAGAGGCCTCTGTAAAGAGCTGTAGAAACATCCCACGGGTGGCTTCAATCCAAACCAAGAAGCACGAGTTATTATTGCCGGACTGATTTTTCATGCCGTCCTCACAGCTATTTATGCTGTGGACAGGTGGCGACCGCACAAATAGCACCGCTCTTAGCCACTGGAGAGACTCAGGACTGAATGGGGCATGATTTGAACTGGCGTATTACTTCTTCAAGGTCTCCCTTCCAGATTAAGGGCCACAGCAGTGTAGATAAGGAGGAGGAGGATGGCCCAGTGAGGCATATGTCTCAATTGAGGCATAAAGAGGCATTAGATCAGGCATGGGAAGGAGCTAAACCTAGAAATTCAGTCCTGCTGTAGGCTTTCACCAGCTAGGGGTTTACTAACCCTATCATCTCCTAGGGTCGGTAAACCCCCTAGCTCAAGGAGGATGGCCCAGTGGTGAAAGCCGAGAACAGGGCTGAATTTTGAAGTTTAGCTCCTTCCCATGCCTGATCTAATGCCTCTTTATGCCTCAATTCCCCCTCTGTAAAACAGTGGTAGCTGTGCTCCCCTCTCTTCCACCTCTGTGTATGTAGAGTGTGAGCTGTCTGGCGCAGGGGCCTATGTGTCTGTAGCTCAGTCAAGCTCTTTTGGGGTCCCTAGGTGCTACTGAAACGAATACTAATACAAGTGCCAGGTGCATGGCTGTCGCCCCTTACAGGACCCCAGTGCTACCCAGAATGGCTGTCGTCCAGTCTTAGACGCACCGAAGCCAAACCTCTTGTCCCTGCCCTTTCCTGCTCAGCCTTTCTCAACCAAAAGCAACAACGTGTTGTTTGTTTCCTCCCAGGACATTGACGGCCAGGCGCTTCTGCTGCTGACCCTGCCGACCGTGCAAGAATGCATGGAGCTGAAACTCGGCCCAGCCATCAAGTTGTGCCACCAGATTGAGCGAGTAAAAGTTGCTTTCTATGCGCAATATGCCAACTGACTCTGCCGCTCCTTGCATTGCCTTCTGGGCTTTTCTCACTGGTTTTCAAATGTTACAGCGCATTTGGGTTTTTCCCCGCCCTGCGCTCGTACGCCTGTGGAAGCCGAAAGGCTGAGAAGCTCTCTGTAAAAAAAACAACCCCCCACCCCGAAACAATCTGAATGAGTATTTCCAGTTTTGTGAAGCACATTGGTATATTGCTGGCATTTCTTCTTGGGAGCCTGTCTGCACATGCGATATTGTAGTGTAGCAAGGCTGTAAGAGAGCAGAAGGTTTGTCTTCTGGTTTTTCAGTAAAAGAGACAATAAAACAAGTTTTCCTACAACCGGCAAACACATTCCATGGGGGATAACGTTCAAACATTCCCAGCTGATTATGGTGTGTCTAGGTCAATTTCTGGACATAAATGATCCCCGTCATGAACTGACACACTTCTTTCATATTGAAATGTGAGTGATCATTTTTAGTGATCCACGGTTTACTGCAGATTTGATCGTAATGATCAATGTGCTTTATTCAGGCCTGCAAAGAGAGCATTAGAGCCGTGATACGCCGTGTAATGTCTTAGCAAGCGGTTGATAAAGGGGAATCCCAGCTGTGCTCTCTATCAGAAAAAAACTCAATGAACTTGGAGGGGTACAGCAAAGGGTAGTGCCCAGTAATGCTTCCCAAACCTGGTAGAGTTATGTACAATATTCTGATTATCTCTCTGTGATTTGGACCTGTACAGTTCTTCATTCTTGTAATGGAACATGCATGAAATATTTTATACTAAAGCCCATTCAGTTATCTCCAAGTAACGTTAAAGGTCTAACGGTGGACGCCTATACAACAGGGGATTCAGGTGGAAGGACGAGACTATGGAGTAAATGCTGATCTAGGCCGAACCTGCTTAAATCCATTGAAGGCAACTGAATCTCCTGGGTTGACTTTGGTGTAAAAAAGATCAGAAAATGTTCCGCAAAGGATCTGCATTGTTTTATACCAGCTGAGGATTTAGCCTAGCTCACCCTTTTGTTCCTGAGCATACAAAGAGCCAGATTCACCAGACGCCCTGCGCTGCTGTCCCTGGTTAAACTGGATTTGCACTGTTTTGTGTCAGTGGAGACGTGCGAAGCATCTGAAAGGTACCGGGTAACCTGGCCCTGAGTGCCCAGGTGGCCGTGTTCAAGAGCTGCGTGAAATGCATGGACTTTGGCTCAGCATGGCTCGTGATAGGAGTCGCAACGCAGTCCATTGAAGGCAATGGTGTTATACCCTCCTAATAACTCTACCCCAAGCAAGAACAGAAGCTGAGTTTTATTGCGAAGATGAGTTTCAAGTGGAGCTCCCCAGAAAGGCAAACTCAGTGGTTGTGGCTGAGTTTTTTTTCCTAGCTTCAGAGGAAATCACGGACTTTTTTTTTTTTGGTTGCATTTGCATGGTTTCCTCTGAAACTATAAAGAGGCCTGTGATCTGCAACTTCAGTGGACTCAGAGTTTTGGATTTGTTACAGAAATCCAGCACAGCCTCGTCAGGATGCCAGGTCAGAGTCTCCAGGGACCCCTTCTAATGTGAGACGTGATTTTTTTTACCCTGAATTCTACATGTCTTTGTTTTTGCCCGGTTCGCTCAGAGCTCGAATGTTACTTCAACAGAATCTGTTGGTTTCAATGCCTTTTCCTTACCCCCGCTTTTTAAAAAGCCGTTTTGCTTGTGTTCACTCTCTCATTGCCCACTGACTTGGATCTGATAATCCTGCAGACTGGATGTGCTCAGCTAAACGACCGGGCATGGGCAGGTTAGAGCTGGTTGGTTCTGCCGTATCCGTATTCTTCTTGACGACTCTGTTAATTGTGTGGATTATTGGTGCTGTATAATGCTTCTGAAATGCCCTGTACAGACTCTGGTGGACCAGAATTCACTCTGGAGAATACTTTATGCAAGGATCGATTCAGGGGACCATAAAGCTTTTCAAGGCATCTTTATAACGTGCCGCTCTAATAACGGGTTGCCTGGTTGAGTCTGCTCCCAATGAATTGCCTTCTTCTGACATTTGAATACAAATTCAATACGAGTTGCTGCAGGTTAGACCAGGTCCCACAATACTTCGGTTGGCTTCAGTAAAACTCATAAGCTTCCTTTGTTCACAAGGTCTTAGTAGTAAGATTTAAATGATCTTTATTTAAAGGAAGGGAATAAAGCGGCTGCTCCTGTGCTGAGGTTTTTGTTTCACCAGAAAACAAATGATTAAGGGTTAAGCTGTCCTTTGAGACAGTGGGCAGTGGGGTTTGCATTGGGAATCCTATGGGGTGTTTAACAGCATGCTAAATCACTGTGGTTGTGCTGATGATTTTTGGTGAAGCCTTCAAGATGCCAGTGAGTTTAAATGCCTACCTTCCCTTTTAAAATTTCCCCCAGAAAAGCTCAGCTTCTCTTCTCTAGTCCAGTGGGCATCAGGGACATCATACTCTCCCTCGCAGCTTCCACCCAGTCCCTGTCCTAAATTAAAGCAGCTCATGCTGCGCTGTTCATGTATAGACACATATGTACATCTCTGAGACACTGTATGCTCCTGAAGAAACACTAGAATTGGCCCAGACACCGGTAAGGGAAAAGGAAAAGGTGCTGAGCATGTCTGCCCGGCCCGGAGGAGGCTGGGCCCTGATGCAGGTTCAGGTCTCTGCAGGGCAGATCCATCTGCCTTCTGCTCCTTCGATGCTTGCCGGATAATCTGGCCCAGGGGTCATCAAAGGCATTGAATGCATTTGAGGATCCTGTTACTTTCTCAACATGGATAATCATTTTGGTGCCACCGAGATACTTGTGGAAGACTGAACTGGAGTGCACGTGGCCGCCTGCTTTATATTCGGGACCATCTGCATGCTCAGTTTTGACGTAGCAAAGGGGGCACACAGCTTTGGGCAGTGATATGCAACCTTATGGAAATAACAAGCGGTGCTCTTACTGATTGTTTTTTCCTTCTATTAATAAGAATCAGAAAGGTTAATCATGTTTAAAACCACAGCTAGCAAAAAACCCCCCCAAAAACCCGCTTTGACTATAGCTTATGCAGACTATAAAGCTCTCCAGGCTTTTGCTCCCCCCTCCCTCTGTTTTTTTTTTTTTTTTCTTCCTTTCTTTTCAAATATCCCTTCATTTATTTTTCTCTGTTCCTTTTGGAGAGCTGTGACCTCAAGTCTTTATTCTAAAATTACCTTGAATTGGCCTCAGTGGCAAATGCTTTATTACAGTGACACCTAAAATAGCGAGTGGGAAGGGATCAAAGAGATGCAGTCTGCTGTTCTAATTGCCTTGCAGAGAAGTAGCGCTGAATCCCCTACCCAATTTTTTTATGTAAAAGAAAACTGTATGGCAGGCAGTTAAATTGAACAACGTGCTCACATTGTCACTTAAAGATTCAAGCCGAGATCAGAACGATCTGAACGCTCCTTCCGGCGCATAATCCCAGATCCAGAAAATTAACAAGATTTTAAAATAATGCATTTCTAAGGAGACATTTGAAACACAGAACTCATTAGGGTGAAATGCTGATATACTTTGCTACATAAAAAAAATAAGTAATCGGTAAAAAGAAGCATTTTTATCCAATGTGTATAGAGTCAAATTCAGAGCTGGGATAATAAGGAACAGACTCCCATCATATTCAGGAAGCTGCATCTTGTTACGTCACATCTGGATTTGGTCCTGAGAGTAGGGGCAAGATAAATGATGGTGCATTTTCTTTGTCTCCAGGATTGAAAAAGTTCAGGGTATGAAATTATTGTGGCCAAAGCTAGAACCCCTGCTGCCTACCAGCAAGGCTTTTCCTTCTGCCAAGGAGCAGGATGGTCCTCTGTCTGCCGCAGTCCTTGGGGCCAACTCAGAGCCGGGATGGGAACCCCAGCGTGCTAGCTCAGCCCGCTGCAATGCGCTGAATCGGTGCATTCAAGTCAGCACTGTGCTTGGCTCATTCAGGTAGACTAACAGCAGCTCTGCACCGTTTTGGTGTCTCCTTGGAGGAGTCCAGCTTCTGAGATGTAGGCCTGGAGCTCTATTCTGTGGAGTTTCACTAAGCTGTTTAAAATGCTCTGCACCGGGCATGGCCGTGGCCCTGTGCTGCTATGCACCGGTCTCCTTCCACCAACTTAGATCAACTGTTAGAACTAGAAGGAGAAGTTTCTATCCCCTCGGGGTAAATCCAGCTCCCGCTTCCCTCTACTATCAACCAGGTGAGAACCTGTCCTCCTCCTCTCCTATACACTTCCTTGCTCCAGAATGAGATTTCTTCCTCTTGATCTCTCCGTTTTCCAGGCATTTCCCACGTGCTCCCCACCATCCATCACCTGGGCACCTACTCTTCACCATTCAGCTCGTTAGCTGTAAGCAAACACTGGCCACTGTCACCTCTGATGGGCATCACGGCTTTCAGGCACTGATGTCTGGTTCCTCTGACATACGGCTTCTGGGAGCTGAATTTGAGCTTTCTTAGACAGGTCCTGGTGCCTGAAGGGCTCCCCCAGCAAGCTGCAAACTCCCTCCTGAGGGTGCTGAATGCTCACCGAAATCCACGGAAATTGGTGGCATTCAAGTCTTTCTAGTGAGGTTCGTTCCAGGACTGGGCTCTCATTGAGATGGTGTCGGACATGCCGTGATACTGTCTGCAATGTACTGTCAAGACGCTGATGCGCAAAGGTGTCTAGGATTAACAAAAACGCCGAAGAAAGTACAGCCAGGGGAGAGCGGCACCAAACTCGCGTGACATCTGTCTCATTGCAATTTGCATTTATTCTGAAACGACTTTGGATCCGAAAGTCAGCAAACCTGACACGAGCTCTTTCAAAGCCAGCTGGCCCCGTCAGTCAGTATTTACTCACCGAAAAAGCAAGCCTTGTTGTTTGCTGAGCCTTTTCATTGACTCCAGCAGGAGCTCCAGGTGTACAGCACTTCAGCTAAAAAAAAAATAAATAAAGTCAGGTCACTTACCATTATAATTTCCTGGAGTTCAGAAATGTCAGGGCATTTCAAGCGGTCTTTGTTTCTCAAGGCAGCGAGCTCGGAAAAAAATGTGGAGCGTGTTTTTCTTTGCAGGTAAAACCCGAGTGCTGAAGGAAAAGGAAACGCACGCTAGTACTGAGCGCCATAAAAGCCAGCTTTATTATGTGTGGGCTAAAGTAGCCTCATACATCTAATTCCCCAAGCCAAGAAATATGCTTTCCATGATCAGCAAAATGCCTTAAGCACTAGGATTTGATATGAATTTTTTTAATTCCTATTCACCCTTTTCTTTTCCATACCATTCAGCAAAGTAGCTGCCCTACTAGAAAAGGGGTTTTTGTTATTCACAAAGGACTTGGTTCAAAGCCAGATGAAATCAGGGGAAAGAATGGGCTTTGGAAACAGGTGAATTTCTCCTGTCATTTAGAAGATATTAATTAACGCAAGGATTAAAGACTGGATTCTCAGTGTTGGCCTTTGCAGTCCTTAAATTTCACCTCTCCTGCAGGAGACGTGTTTTTTGGGTTTTGTAGGGACTTAGTGCCATTCAGGAGAAGCAAAATGTTACCATTGCACTGCTGCATAAGAAAGCCTCCCGTGGTTTATCCTTTACACAATTAATTCCCATCTTGCACTTAAAATCTCAGTAACATCTCACATCACATAGATGAAACTCCCAAAAGTTCAGCATGCTTCTCTCATGCTCTTATACCCTTCATTGTGCTAGTTTCCAGCCCACTCATTTAACAGAGGCATACATTGACTTCTCACTTCCTCCTGGACAGATGCTCCATATATGCAGGAGTTCAGGGCTTGATCTTGCCTCCGGTGGTGATGCCGCACCACATCCCAGTAAAGTCAGTGGGAGGACAGGGCATGTAAGGAATATGCAGCCACACACTTGGTATTTGACTGCAAAATCTGTAGTTCGCATTGGGTCCTCCCTAAGCCCAAGCTGCCACTGAAGTCAGTGGGAGCTTCGCTTAAGCAGAACCTCAATTCATAGCAACCCGTTCTGCTTCTGCATGGAGGTGAAATCTGCCTCCGTGGTAGCATCCCCTGCGGCTGTTGTACATGCACATGGTGTGGAAGTCAGCAGAGTACCAGGGGGGAAGCTAGCAGTGGTCCGGTTATTTCTGCATCGGTGTCCAAGTGAAAAGTTAGTGGCGCTCCGACTCGGTGGTTATCTGTTCCAGATAGAGCCACAGCTTCATGCTTCCACTTATCCCTCCATGACAATCAAGGCTATATATGGAAGGCTGGAGGAAGACTTCAGGGAAGAGGAAGAAAAAGGGTTTAGGTAGAGCTGGCACTGGATAGAGGAGGTGTTTTGATTGATGTCAAATCCCTAGAGCTCTGACAGGTGCCAGATGGAAGGAGAGGATGAAGCAGACCTGCGCTCAGGGTTAGGCCCTCTGTCCGTGGCTTCCAGATGCAGGCAGGTCCAAGTTTTCTCCACGGCAGCAGAGACTCGCTCCAACGACAGCACCCCTGGAGGCCCTCCGGATGGATGGGAGTAGGGGCTGCGGATGATTTTGTTCTTCCGTCCATGGAAGTGAGGTCCCAATTCCTGTGGATCCCCCGGCTTGGAGGGGCCAGGCCAACCCTCCCCTTCGCACCTCTTGGCCTAAAGGGATTCTGCTTAGGGAATACCATGAGAGGGTTTTCTGGCCTTCGATGGGATAGCATGATCTGGCTCAGGGTAAGGATTTCTAGATCAGCAGAATGCATATGCACCTTTGAAACCTGAGTAGGTGTCCAACTCCCACTGAAATCGAGCCCAGAGTCGTCAATCCAATTGCTGTTTGAGTCGATAGCAAGAGTCCCATTGACTTAGACATTGAATGAGGGCCTTAAGAATGCACTTAAAGCAACTGAGTACTCCCAAGGAAACCAACGGGAGGATGTGCATGCCTTTAATGTTAGGGATATTTTTGTTGGGTCAGCTCATAACATGCACTAGATCTCGGAGTATTTTCCTGCTTCTGCATAGATCTGCTAGAAAAATGACTGTGCAAATGGTTGAGAACTGTCCCTAGTGAGACTGTGAGCAGGATTACTAATCCTCCCAAACATTGGACTGGATCTCTGGTTAGACAATTGGATAGAGGAAACTCTCAGGATGATCCTTGATGGAATCAACTTTTCCTTTAGCAAAATGGGAGAGGGATCAGAAAAAAAATTCTCATTTATCCCCTCCCCCTCCACAACTCTTATAACAGCTATAATACTGAGAAGTAGGATGACAGCCAGCCTCATAAACCATTCATAGTGGCATATCTTGGAAGTCTTTGGACCACTTTGCATTCCAGTTTGTATCAAAGAAGCAGTTCAGATCTTTTGTGTGTATATATATATTACCCCCCTTTGATGTGCTACAGGAAAAAGCAAAATGCTGGTGTTTTTACTTTTTAAAACTCACAGGGCAAAGGGCATGTTATTAGTTTGCTGTAAGATTATATTCTGTATATATGTTTTCATGTAAATAAATGAAAATCTATATTCAGAGTTATATTTTAATTTTTATTCAAAAATGAAATCCCCTTTTTACTTGAAGAATTGTAAGCCACATTGTTAATAAAGGATTAATAAATTATGGCTTTCCTGCCTGGCTGGTGTTTTGTTTGCGTGTGCGAGATTGTACGTTGATGCGCTCTGTTTTTTTTTCTGGAGGAAGGCGCACAAGATATATCATGCCCCCAAAGGGAGTTTGGCTCTTCTAAGACATAAGGTCCCTGCCCTTAATGCACGGTATAAAATTACAGACCCGTAAGGCAAGCGTTTCTGTCTTGTCCAAGCTGTTCAGAGGGGAGATGCCTACCTGGACCGAGCCCCTAGTCAATTCATAGCTATGACTTCAATACAAAGCACAGCAGCCCGTGGTCACTCTTGAACATCAGTGCCGGTACCAACTTTTTGCTCACAGCTGAGACGTTACAGCACTTGCCCAGGAAGGAGATGCCCCACATTTGAGGGACCTTTCGCCTGAGGTGCTCACTCCACAGGAGAATGGTGTAAATGCTAGTTGAAGTCTGGTTTTGCTTAAATGATGCCCATCTAATATCAAACACAAAGAGGCTAGGGAGACCGCGACGGGGTGTGATGTGTAGTTCAGTGGGGAGGGCACTCAGGTGCATAGGTGACCTTGGCTTCTGGTCCCCGCTGCCAGGACTCTTGGAGTTTTACATCTGACAGGCATTGATTAAAAACAGGGAACTATGGACGAGGGGAGGGGTAGGGAGGAACTGGCTCAAAACCAGTAGGCTATGCAGCCACATTTCTTCTTGCCTCTTCTCCCCCTGGCCCTGTAAATCTTACGCTCTGGGCTGCTTAGTGACCCAGATTAAAGCAGAAGGTATGTCTAGGGTCCCACTGAGCCCAGCCTAGTTGCCTAGTGGTTAGCATGCCATCTCTGGAAGCAGGGGATGTGGGTTGGACTCCTCTCTGAGTAAGGACCCAATCTGGGTCTACAACCCAGTCATGACTCTGACTTCTGCATAAGTCCCTAACCCCTTGCCTACTGGATGGAAAGGGGACATTTCTTCTTCCTCCTCCTCCTCTGATGGCCTTGTTTGTCTGGAGCTGCAGGTGGGCTCTGTGTCAAACCATGGCTCGGTGTAAATTCCACCTGCTCAGATGCCTTTGCAGTCACTTTGGATGTGACCCTCAGTAGGCATTTACAGATGCTTAACCCAAAAAGTCTATGTCTTGAGTGAGACCTGGAAGCCTTTGCCAAAACCATAGACCAACAACTGTAGTCAAGTTGTCTGTCAACTGTAGTCAACATGTAGTCAACACAGTCAACGTGAGAACCCAGGAATGCCAAACCCATGAACACATCTTTTTAAAGATCCATCGCTAGTTTGCTATTCATGGACTCGTTTAGAAACCTCCTCTAGAAGGGTACCTGATTAGCCTGCTCAAAATGACTGGATGCAGGGAAAAACCCTGAATCGCTTGTCATTAGCCAAGGTGTTCATTTTGGACATGCTCCAAGATGAAAATGGCATGGCTTACCGCAGCAAGACTAGAAGAAAGGGCACTGTCCTCCTTAAGTGCAAGTGCAAGACAACAATCCTGGACGCAGGTGCCATCTTTGACAGCTAGGGCCAGATGAGGTGGCATCAACTTTTAAAGAACAAACCAAAGATGCCAATAACAGTTCTTCAGTTGCAGATGTTGAGATATTTGTGTTTTTTCCGGAGGAGGAAGGATAGGCTGGAATTTGTAGCCAAAGCCCAAACTAGGCATTCTTTTGTGTTTTTGCTTACCTACATATATAATATATATTATATATTAATAATATATATTATAAATATATGTTAATATATATTATATATATTAACTTGCTGTTAATCTAAGTATATCATGTAGGTTGGTTAACAAAGCATACAAGTGTATAGCACTTTATGCACAATGCTTCATTCTTTTCCGTGGCTGGCACATAGCTGGAGGAAGAAAAAAAAGAAGAACCTGGCCCATAAATGTATATACCCTCGATATGGGCCTATAAAGGAGTTAAACAAGATGGGGAAATTAAAGTGCCCACAAAGATGAGTGATGCGGTGCTACACAGCAAGTGACTGATGCTCTTTGGGCAGTAGAAACAACTCGCTTGACTTAGGGGGGTTTTGAATCAGGTCTTATGTCAGATGGCAAAATGCGTGCCTTTTAGTTAAGGCACCGAGTCTCCAATTTTGCCACTGACTCTAGGACTTTGGTTATATTGACTCCTCTCTTTTTCGCTACAACTGTCCTAAACTGGTAGCAATACATACCGGCCTAACACTGGAGTTGTGAGAATAAATTCATTGAAGTGCCTGAGAAATGGCCAGCGACACTCAGAGGAAGTCCCTAATCCTTTCCTCTGCACCTCATCATAGTCCACCTGCATTGCATTGTGGATACAGAAGAGGAAGGCAAGCAGAATTGTATACAAGTGATTCCCCTTCTCCGTGAGCACAGTACTTACTTAATTGGTTCATAACAATTGGACATATATTAGCAAAAGAAAATAAACACGTAGAATAACAGATCTCTTTGCGCGATTGATCAGAGCAAAAAATCCATCAAGGTTTTTTGGCATTTCAGCCCGTCTGATGCGCCGAAGTACAATGCTTAGCATATGCAGATAACTGACCTGCCTAAGTGGTTGTAAAACTGAAGTATCGGGCCACCGGATGATGACACGCTTTGACGTATGGCTTGCAATGCCATTATTGTCATCATTGAAGGATGATGTATAGAACAGCGAGGATTTATATAAGGAAATAATGTGGAGAGATCTTGATGGCGGCATAAAACCTAAAAAGTGAAAGCTTGAATGCTTTACGATATCACCAGAATCCAGGGGTGAAAATAAATCTGTGCAATTCCCTGAAGCTTGTCTCTTCGTGTTTATAAAATAATGTAAAGGTTGACACTGATTTTAAGGCTCCAGTCACAGCGAGGTTAAGAAATGCTCAAGAATGAGCTGCTCTTTAGGATGTTTAACATTTGCGATGCAAAGAGACTTGAGTTAATATTAGCCAATAGCCTAATAGAGCTCTTTAAAAATAACTTACAATTCATGGACTGCAGTTGTCATCTTTGATGGCCCTGGGAGAACAACATCACCGTCCTGAGTCCTGCTATCACAGGCCATGATTTTGAAAAGTAGTCTCTAGTTTTTATGGTTGCAGTTATTCATGCACAATTAGTGCTAGGCAAAAGTGCTAGCGGGAGATATCTCAATACCCCAGATGATTTGTGGGTGTCATTAGGCACCTAGACATCTAAATGGCAACATTTGCAAGAGTAGGGAGCATAGGGACTTTGCAAAGTCATCTGCAGGCATGAAATAGCGCCCGCAAAGATAAAAGTTGAGTGATGGTTTGATGGACTTTCAGTTTTCTAAGAGCAGGGGCTGTATTTTTTTGTTCTGGGTTTGTACTGCCTCTAATATCATGGAGTCCTTGTTCATGCCTGGGGCTTGGAAGCAGTATCACAATACCCATAAATAATCATTTAAAACCCGGTATCACAATACTAATACATAATCATTGAAACCCAGTATTGCAATACCAATAAATACTCATTTAAACCTAGTATTACACTAGCGATAAATAATCTTTTAAAATTTACCATGTCAGCGAAGCTCAGTTACTACCAAAGTCTGTACCACCTCTGTTAAAAACGAATGGGCATCTTTCCTTGTATCTTATAAAGGGAGTTGGCTCAGGCAATCAACGGAAGAGAGGAGAAGAAAAAGAGAGGCCTTCTTGATGGTAGGAAGCAAGGTTGAAACTGAGACCTGTCTCGCAGCAGGTCAGGCCAATATGTAGCTTCATGCACTGTTATTTCTTAAACTTAATCCACCATAATAAAAAAGTGTAATAAAAAAGTGGTTTTGTGTTTGTTTCTCTCCTGGGAATGAGGCTGTTATTGCGCGGGCAGTTTGAGGGTTGGCTTTTTTTTATCTAATTCCTTTAATAAAGGACAGCGTTGTGTTTCCATTTCCAATCAGTAGGCCTACGTGTCTTTTTAGTCCATTGTGAAACACAGACCAGAATATCAACGCTCTGCATTTTCGTAGATCGTTTTTTTTTAAATCTAGTGTTGAATTAAATAAAGGGCTTAATGTTCAAAGTGGCACTTGGGGAGTTACTTGCAAAAATTCTGTTATTGCTGTTAATGGGATTTGTATAGATTGCTTTGAAGATGAGCCCCTTAATGTTGAATCGGAAAAGACAGTCTAAATTGCAACTTATCCCACGCGCACATCTTTAATTTTCACTGGTACAGCATCATGACCGGAGGATGTAAGATAATGAAAGATACCTGCTTTAATACTGTTGAAAAGCAACACGCAATGGGTTTAGACTTTTGCCATGGTTTGGATGAATGGCCAAAAATCTGGATATTGAGCTAAAACTTTGAAGGATAGGGTGGGTGATTTTTTTTTTTCTTCAAAATGTGGAAGTTGGATGAAATTTTACTGAAGTTTCATGGATGAAATGTTCACAAAAGGTTTCACAGGACCCCAATTCAATTTTGGGGGGCCAACTGTAATGCGAACATCTTGGGCCTGGGAAAACCAAGCAGGAAACTTTAGTCCAAGTCTTGGAAGTCTTTACTCATCTGACACAGGCCACTTTCACAGGGGTTTTCATGGAGTTAGTCAGGGTATCAAGCCTAGTTTGTCAAACATGGAGCCCAATCCCAAACCCACTGAACTCAGCTGGATCATGCCCTTTGCCTCAGAGTCGCCTGTTTCTCATTTCCATAGGAAATGTACTTCAGTGATGAAGACACCGATGTAGATGGGGGACGAGAAATCCAATTAGACTATATGGTTCCTTTGCTTGATGCTTTATTTATCTTGAATGTGGGGAGGCACATTTCTTTCCACATTACTGCACTCCCTATGTTTTACCCTATGCCATAGCTTATTAAAGTTGACAAAAGTTGTGCAAATTGCAGTCTCTGGGATATTAATTGCCTGTTTCTAAGAGATTAATTATATAGCATCTCTTACATCTAAAGAAACATACAGTGTATTAGTTAATGATATCTCCCGTGGACAGGCCCACTAATCCTAATCCTGAGTCTGGATGCAGGCTGCTGAAGTAGGTAATACCAGGATCGTTCCAGAGTAAAGCTGTTGTTACTTAGGTCACAGTGGTGCCTTACATGTGTTGCTGAGGATCCCCCAGGGAGATTGTTTTGTTTGCTATCAAGTTTTCGGTCATAGTTTTCACATTTTTTTTTTAATCTTGATTTTTTTCCCCCCCAACAAGAATTCCAGTTGTTTGTGAATTCAAGTTTGTGAATTCAAGTTTGTGAATTCAAGTGAAACTTGTGAATTCAAGTTTGTGAAAAACGTTGATATTTTTCCCCACAAAAAAAGTCCATTCTTTAACCTGCTGAGTTTCTGTTTGGCCAAGTGCTTGGGGGCAGTTCTGCAAAGAGACTTGGGGACTTAAAGTGCCCTTTAGGAGCCTAAGGGGGAAGCAAGAATGCTGGAGGGATGGAAGTGGCCATCCGGGCACGGAAACTGCTTGTTATTATGTCTCTGCTGTTTGGCCACCCGAAAGGCTGCCACTCCCTGGAGGCAAAAAGCGAGGTAGAATTGCATCTTGTATAGTAACCATTTCCGAGAGAGAGAAGCTTTTGCAAGCAGCAGGCACTTTGTCAGATTCTCGTACCTCTGAGAACAGACCGACAACTAAATTACAGCGAGTGAATCGGGGCGGAGACGCGTCGGCAGCTCCAAAGAAGTTGTCCAGGAGTCTGTGCTATGGACAGAGGCCGGACTTTGCAAAGTGAACTGCCCTGCAAGCACAGCGGCATCCCTTGCTCCATGCACCCTGCCCCCAACACGCGTAGCAGAGAGGGCAGACCGCTTCACAGGAGCTCAGCGAGGCATTGTTTTAAAGTCCTTCAAGCATGCGAAAAACTTCTCTTCCATGCTCAGTAGCATGTTCCTTCCTTGCCCCTTCTCTTTGCTGTTGCTGCCCCCGTCCCCAGCTGCTGTGAAGGTGGGAGAGGTGCTCTAGAGCAGCTCCTGCCTGCTCGAACCAGGCTTGACCAGAGACAGTGGCAGCAGCGGGCAGGTTCCCTTCCCCTGCATCTGCTTCCGGGCTGGAAAGGAACACCTAGGGGACTGGGCTGAGCCGAGCTGCCGCTGTGCCCAACCGAGCCTAGGTCTGCGTGCTGGGTGAGGGGCCGGAGGAGGAAAGGGCATGCTGCTAGGAAGAGGGGAAGGGGAGGAGGGAATTCTTTCTTGCTTTGGGGACTTAAATAAAGTCCCTGGCTGCTGCTCCTGCAATGTGGTTGATTGAAAGAGAGGCATATTCATGCCACTGCATCTGCCCCAGATCCACCCTGATCTGCTCTTATAGCAGTGTCTGTCCCTGACCGTTCCATCGCACCGCTTTATCCCTACCCCTTTTATCCTTTCAAGTCCTGCCCCAGTAACTCTAGCTCCTCCGTTTTGTGTCCCCGGCTCCTTGTATTAGCATGCAAACATTCAAGCTCTTTTGTACCAACCACTACCAATGCTGGCCATTGTTCCTCACCGAATAGGACCCTCCCTATTTGCTGCTGATCTCCCCTAACGAGCTTGTAGGCAGCCACCAAATCCCCCCTCAGCCTCCACTTGCTGAGGCTGAACAGGTTCAGGTCCCTCAGCCTCTCCTCATAGGGCCCTTTTGCCTCCGACCAAGTGGGTGGCCCTCCTCTGAACCCTCTCAAGGCAGGCCACATCCTTCTTAAAGTGCGGACGCAGTACTCCTACAGCTGCTCTAATAAAAGCACTCCCACTTCCGGAGTGCATGTAAAAGTGCCCAGAGTTTTTAAGGCACTAGAAAAAAGCAACTGGACAAGGACTTACATTGTCTCCCTTTTCCAGCAGGATCCAGGGAGAAGAAATAATTGCTAAGCTCTGTCTCTTTAAACCACCCTGTCTTTCATTAAGCTCTGCAAGGCGTGGAGGTGTTGTAGAGAATGCAGTGGCATTGCCCCCAACTCCTTGTTTTCCTCCACGGAGAATGGGTGGAAACCAATACATTGTTCACAGGCAACAAACTGCTGGGGCCAAGCCTTTCTGTGCGGTCTCCTAACTTAGGAGCCTATATTCGGAGATAAGAGGAAGGAAGCGTCTTTGGAAGTTCTTGATGCGGCCAAACAGGATATGAGCTTTTGTTCTTATTCGTTATTATTGCTGATATGCTGAAGATGCTACTTAGTTCTCAGTGGGTGTGGCAACATGAGACATTTCCTGTAGAGCTGACTAATTAGCTCTGCAGTCAAGCATCAGCATCGACACATGTGACGCTTTTAGGCCGGAGTAAATTAATTAACTCTGCCATAGGATAGTACCGCCCAACACAAGTACTAACCCGTGGTGGAGTTATTTAGTGTGCTGCGATGCACATGTAGATGCTGACCCTGGCTGGCTGGGGCAGCAGCGTGCTACAAGGTGGGGCTGCCTGCCAGCACATGCCTAGCCAGCACCCCTGCAGCACTTTGAGCTGGGCTGGAGCACCCTCAGGCCATCCTGCCACATGGGGCTGCTCTGCCCTGACTCTACGTGCTGCAGTCCCAGGCGCACATGTAAATGCTGTGACTGGGAACAATAAACTCCAGCATGAACAGTGCCAGAGTTTACTGCATTCGGTTGATTTAATGTGTAGATGCACCCAGTAAAAAGTAAACCACATTTCTGTTTTCATAAGAATGATACCTCCCCTTTTATGAGATGGAAAGGATGGTCTTTGGCTTTAGATACAAGACCAGAACACGACAGATCTCAGTTCAGTCGGTGACACAATTTTCTATCCCATGACATCCCTTGTCTCTGTAGGTTGGATACAGGAAATGCCTCTTGCTATGGTCATCCCCATAGCATCTCCCATGGAAATATCTTTAGAGCCTGATTGTACACCTGGAGTGAGGATGCTCGTCTTCTTTCCAGAGCTGTTCTCACACAACCCAGCTAAGCATATTCTGCAAGTTGCCCCCAGCCAATAACGCATTGCCGGTGCTATTCTGAGGCCTGAGTGCCCTTGCATTTATCAAGTCATTTAGCTTCCACAGCATTAATCCTACAGTAGGCCTTACCTTATTTTATGGCTCAGGCAGAGAAATGAATTAATACCCTGGCTGAGGCCAGAAAGGAAAGCCAACACCTTACCCGCTATCAATAACCAGGAGCCTGATTCCACTTTATGAGTTTAAGCAATTGGCTTCAGCGGGAGCAGGATTAGACCATCAGGGCTTGTCTGCAAGGAGATGCTCTGCAGTAACTAAAAACTGGTATTCAAAGTGGATTAAGCAAACCCTCCCCAAACTCTTGCTCAGTGTCCCTATAGCCTTCAAGCTGGCTTCAGGCATGGCAGCCTTGGAGACGTGGTACACAGCAAGTCAGATGCAAACGTACAGAGCTGCTTGGCACTCGTTTCCCATGTGGATGCCATAAAATCCAGCTCCAATAAAACACTTAGGGCCCTACAAGTTAGATATCACAGTGTGCGACTTCAGACACCTGGCCCTCCCAGCAGAATCCAAAGCCCTGAGTCCAGCAGCGAGACTCCCTATGCAATGCACAGAGACAAGCAGGTGCTTCAGAAAGTGGCTCCAAAACCTGCTGAGCAAGAAGGCAGCCAGTAGGTTGGCTACCAGTCAGTAGGGTGATACAAGAGTGGGCCAGAGCTCCCTCCCTTCTGCAGAGCTGAGATAACTGGGGCAGGGCTGCAAGCAGGAGGAGCCTCCAGCTTTGCTCTACTAGCCACAGGTGGCAGTGCTTGTCCTGGAAGCAGGACACCTGGGTTTAATGGCCCTCCCTCAACCGTTCAGACCTGTATCACCCACCTCTCAGAGCAGTGTAGTGGCCAGATGGCTAAACAGGATGGCCGGAAGGGTTTTCTTTACGACTTCTGTAGGAGCTGAGCCACCGTGCAGACAGGGATGTGAGATTCATGGGACCAGAAAGAAAGTTGGGTGAGGAGAAACCTGGCTGCGTTGTAGTGGTGCAGGTATTTCCCTACCAACCATGAGGTCTGGCCTCCAGGCCCCATCCCTTGGACTGTGTATGCATTTTGTATTAGGCCTATTACATTCAGAAAGAAACCAAAAACAATTTTGGGCGCAGAGAAGGAATCAAAGGAAGGCCACTTGAACTTAAGAGTTTCCACACAGGGGCTTAAAACATTTTAGCCCACTTCAAAGTCACACCTTCAATTAATTTTCCTGAATATGCCTGTGCAGACAACATCACAGAGGAGCGGGCTACTTTACCAGAGCGTATGAATGGGACGTTAGTGCAGAGTCACTAGTGCGTGACAAGCCCTTCATTCACTACCATGGGATTTTAAAATAGTCCAAATCCAGGTGATTTTCCATTGCTGAGATTTCAGGCCTATGCTGAGATTTAAGGCAGGTTGACAAATCCACTTTATAATGACACCTTAAGTTAATTCCGAGTGTCTTTACTGAGTGTCTCATACAAACATGTCCTTATGCAGCGTCCTCGGACAGACCATACTTGCATCATGGAAGCCACATAGCCCCCCCGGTCGAACCCAGGACAGGACCAGGGCGCTGTTTCAGGAGCTGCTATTGCTTTCCAGTGTGGTTCAATAAGAATACAGCTGCACAAATGGGGAACGTGATTGTGGGCGGCATCAATAGGAGTATTAGTTGCCAGATGCAGGAGGCACCTACTCGGCACTGTTTTTAGGCCTCATCTAGAGTACGGCGTGCAGTTTTGGATTCCACATTTTACAAAGGGAACGGAGAAGTTAAAGAGGGTCCAGAGGCAGGTGACAAAAATGATGAAGGGTTTGTAAGGCAAGGAAAGAGTGAAGGAAACGGGCATGTTCAGCTTGCAGAAAATGCGATTAAGAGGGGGCATGATAGCAGTCTTCAAGTATCTTACGAGCTGCCATAAAGGGGAGGGAGAATACCTTTTCTCCCTTTCGGCAGAAAGCGGGTCATGGCCCAGCGGTTATAGGTGGCAGTAAAGTAAGTTTAGATGGGATTTCAGGAAAACTTCATCACTGTTAGTGAGGTAGTAGAACAAACTGCCTGGGGAAGTGATGAAATCGCTCTCACTGGCAACATTCAAGAAGCAGATGGATAAAAATTGGACAGAGATGGCCTAGGAGCAGCTATGTCTATGCTATGCAATGGGACTTGCACATGGTTTTGGTCTTTGCTGGTTGCTCAACGGGTCAGAGAAGGAATTTCCCACCCCTACCCCTCAGTTACTACTGTACATGTCAGCATGGTTTTTTGCACCTTCCCCAGGGGCACTGGGTGTTGGCAGCAGCCAAGGTTAGGGATTTTAACTGGGTTGATCCAGTGCTCCTGCTGGACCTGTAACCTGGAGGTTCGTGGCTGGAGAGTCTTATTCTTCTACTCAGGGTCAGGCCAAGCATCACATTTGGGGTCAGGAAAGAAATTCACCCAGTGGTCAGATTGGTATGGACTGGGGGAATTTCTGCCTTCCTCTGTAGTGGTGGTGGGGTGTGGGGAGAAGACTTGCCTTCTTCCTTGGATCTTGTGAGTGTACTTGAACAACACCAGGAAACTGGCCGCTGTTGTCCCCCTGCTTCACCTGCGGCAGGTTAGTGTGCCATGCCTCACGGCTGTGTAACAGGGTTGACTGTGTCGTTTAGTAACAGGTTCGACACGATTATAAAGTGCCATGAGTTATATGGCTGAGAAGCACTAACTATTACCATATCGTCAAATGCATAGGATGCATTTATAATCGACACTGTAATTTGCATTTCACATTGTGTATTAAAGTGACAGTCCAATGGCGACATGATGGTTACCAAAGACTTCCAAGGATTAATCTGGGGGTTTTATTTTTAATAAACTGGAAACTATAAGCTGAATCTTTCTGTGCTGAGCAGGAGCAGGGTGGGGCTGTTGAATGATAATGATGGGTTTCTATTCATGAAAGATCATTTTTTTCAATTGTTCACCCCCTCCCCACCACAAAAAGAAGAATCCTGCCCTAGGCGAGTCTCTTGGCATTTGGGTAGTCAAAACGTCTTATTAAATTGTGCAGGAATTGACAGATTCTAAACAACTAGCGAGAATAATCATTGGAGTGTGTATGATAATCTGGCAACGTGGAAATTACAAATTGTAATATTTCCCCCCCGAGTAAATGAAATATGCAAAAGAACAACTGCATAATACAATAGACTCCATGTAATCCCTAGGCAGCCACAGTGAGCAAGATACTCCATCAGTGCTACTTATCTCTTGGTTAATAATGAATGCGTAGAATTAAGTTACAAAAAGTTCCTCTGTGAAGTTCAGCCTTGCCAAAAACCTGCTCCGCCAACTAGTCGAACTCGAAGGATGCTCCAGGAAACTTCAGGACTTGTTGAATTCCCACCTGGCCTCAAATGGGTTAAATTCCACCCTGGAATAAACTGATTGCAGCACCCATTACTTTGAATGGCAGTTGGACTGGTTTATTTTTTACGCTCAATTTGATCCTAATATAATGTAAATCAGCATGGAGCCTCCCAAAATTTGCAAGGAGTCAGATTATCTGTCCATCAAATCTCACGTACTGCTGCCAGCAGAAGACAGCACATGAGGCTCAGAGAAGACGGTGGGAAATAAAATCTCGAGATGGCCAGGAATCAAAATCTAATTTTGAGAAACGCTGGCTAGGACCCAAAAGAGTTTTGTAGGCTCTTCATCTATTCTTCATGTGTCCAGTGGCTCAATACTGGGTATTTGGAAGGGAAGGGAGAAGTTATTGTCTAAATTAAAGCCATCCATCCATAGTCCCTGAGAGCCGACTATCCCTCATTCAATCAAGGTATCGCTGACTTCAGTAGGCATTTGATTAGATCCTAAGTGTGCAAGGTGCTAATGCGTATGATTGGAGCAAGAACTACAGAATAAAAGTCTTGCTTCTTGTATCGCACGTGATAAAACAATTTTTTTTTACCAATAACATTGCCAGTTTATTAGGAAGCAACACCACTGCAGTGTGCTGGCCACTCTTCCAGCAACAGGAGTATCCAATTCAACATGAATCAGTCTGATATTACCAGGCCTGCCCTCCCTCACGGTTTCTGTGCAAAGATTCAGCAGCACAGAAGCGGAAAGGGATCTTGGAGTCATTGTTGACTCCAAGATGAACGTGAGGCATCAGTGTGACGAAGTGATCCGTAAAGCTAACTGCACTTTATCGTGCATTAACAGGTGCATCACAAACAGGTCCAGAGAAGTGATGCTTCCCCTCTAAGTGGCACTGGTGAGGCTGCAGCTGGAGTACCGCATCCAGTTCTGGGCATCGCACTTCAAGAGGGATGTGGAAAATTTTGAGAGGGTCCAGAGGAGAGCCGCTCGTATGGTTAAGGGCTTGCAGGTCAAGCCCTATGAGGAGTATTGAGGGCCCTGGATCTCTTCAACCTTCGCAAGAGAAGGCTGATGGAGGATCTTGTGGCTGCCTACAAATTCATCAGGGGGGCAACAAGGAATAGGAAATGATCTGTTCACCAGGGCACCCCTTGGAGTAACTAGGAACAATGGCCACAAACTGGGGGAGAGCAGATTTAGGTTGGACATCTGGAAGAACTTCTGCATGGTAAGGGTGGCCAACATCTGGAATGGGCTTCCAAGGGAGGTGGTGCTCTCCCATACCCTGGGGGTCTTTAAAAGGAGGCTGAACACAAACTTTGCTGGGGTCATCTGACACCAGTGCTCTTTCCTGCCCCGGGCAGGGGGGTCAGACTCGATGATCTACTGAGGTCCTTTCTGACCCTTGCATCTATTAATTTATTCATTTATTTTTTGGGGGGAGAGGGGTCCTGATTTTCATTTTGAGTTACAGGCCAACATGCCCACAAAAACTTGAACAATATTCAACAAAACTTGCTTGGGCTTCGATTCAGAAGAGCATTTCAGCTCTAAGCACATTTGGGCTTATGCACACACTTCTGTTCTGGTTAGCTCTGAACTGAAATAACTGAGATGCGTGCTTAAATAATACCTTCCTGGATGGGAAAAAATCACAAACCATCCAGTACCCTCTTGAGCCTCAGCTTGCTGGAGAAGGGTTTTTTATGTAAGCAAGCTCCCCACTCATAACTCAGGGCAAGCCTAATGACTTGTCCGCACATGGAGTTATTCAGTAACCCAATGGGTTAAGATAAACAGGAGCAAGGCACTCATAGTCTGGAATAAGAGCGTCCTCGCATGAATATATTCCATTCTTGAGTAACTCCGTCTGTTGTCAGAACTGAGGACTATTAATCAGTCTTTGAGGTTAATGAAAAATCAGGTTATCTTACTCAGCAAACATCATCAAAGGGCTTTGTCTTCACTTCCGAGATAAAGTCTCCTCAAGTTAGCCCAGCTGACAAGCTGCACTTCAAAGGAAAGCTTGAGCTGCAGAATGGTCATATTGGCAAGGTGACAAGTGTCTATCCAGGACTCATAGTAGAGACGATATCTTTTATTAGATCAACACGATTTTTGCAAAAAAAATGCCTTTAATTGCTATTAAGTGTCTATCCAGGCTTTTAATTATACCAACCAAGTGTGAACCACCCTCAGCTACAGCACGAAGACATTCAAGCTAAGGGTTTTCAGGTATACTTGAGACTAGAGTTTGGGACAATGCTCAGCTCAACTCTCCAGCGAACCCGAGAAGCAATGTAGACACACTGGACTAGGACTTCACCTGTTGTA
Source organism: Caiman crocodilus (assembly GCA_030014935.1). NCBI lineage: Eukaryota > Metazoa > Chordata > Crocodylia > Alligatoridae > Caiman > Caiman crocodilus. The sequence goes on from JAGPOW010001296.1 coordinate 134,615,669, forward strand.
AATTAGGATAGCTCCATCCTTTTCATGAAACTACACTAGTAGTAGCCTGGCTTCATGGGATGTCAGACAGATGCTGCTTGGTTCAGGAAGCCGGGTGGGAGCTGTTAGGTAAGTCAGTGACACTAGTGCATCCTTGCTAGACCTGGGCAAGCACTTTTCACCAGAAGCAATTTCCGGCGGGTGGAAACGTTGCTATTTCGCCTGAAATTTTCAATGATAAAATTTTCCCCTACCTTTCTACAAATGGGCCAAGCTAGAACTTTCCAAATAAGTAATCCAGGCAGAGAACCCAGTCCAGAGGCCTTCATCCTTAACTGGGAAGCTGGTTTTCCTTATATGTGGGCTGGCAGTATACATCTTTAACAGCTCCTGCTGGAGTCAGGCTAATCTCTTCCTGCTAACTCCCCCTCGGACCAAACAACATTTCCAGTCATTTCTCTGGTAAGAAGAAAACTCTGGGTTCAGAAACCACTGCTGGTAGCATCCAGTTGTATGCTCCCAATGCATTTGTGCATCCACCTACCCCTGGGTTTCTAACAGTGGTTTTATTTCCCAAATGAGCTTTCTTATCGGTAATGTTAAATGAGGACCCTCCCACACTTTTTTCTTATCAATGACATGTTGATCGACGCAGTCAGATGAGTGAGGACCTTGGAAGCTGTCTGATCTTTTTACCAGTGAAGAGGCTTATTGGAGTCATTTCAGTCTTTCCAAGCGCGCCGTACAGTGCTGGTTACCCCAGCTGCTGCTGTGAGCACGCTCTTGGAAAGTAGCTGGATGGGCCTTTACGTTGTAATAGAAGAGCAAATGGAACAATAATAATGCTTAGGAGTTTATAGCACCTCTGCACCCAGAAAGCCCTGTAAACTCATGAATTAAACCCTTCAATGCATCAAAAAAAGGGAATAATGAGTTTATTTACACAGACTGGGACAGTGAGGTGCAAAGAGGAGATACACCCCATGTTTCCTATGCTCTGTAAATCCCAGGTGTCTCAGTGTCTGGGTGGTCGTTGGTAAGCACCTGCCTAGATCCCCTGAAAGTACTGAGGTACCTAAGTCCCATTAAAACCAGGGTGTGATAGGTGCTTAAATGTCTTGAAGGACCTGGGCTGTAGACTCTGGTTTTCAGAGCATTAATACCTCCAGGTAAAAAGGCTCCCCAAATCACAAAGGTCTGTTCAAGCTGAAGGGCCGTGGTTAAGGCATGCCAGAATTTACAGCCAACTGCAGAGAAGGGAACACCACAGCTGGTGTCACAGCCATCAGCAGATCCAGGATACCAGAAAGGGTGGGTGCCGGAGCACCCCGGTTCCTGGCCTGCCCCTCAAATAGCAGGGTGGGCAGCTTGCACCTCGGGGGAAGCAGCAGGGACATTTTGAAGTCCCTCAAGCATGCAAGAATCCCCCCCTCCCATTACCTCCATGCTCGGCAGCACTTTTCCTCCACTCCCATTCCTCCCTCCTCCGCCCACCACTGCCGCTGCCGCTGTCTCCAGCTGATCCAGAGGCTGCGGGGAGGATCCCAGAGCCACTCCTGTCCTGCTCCAGCCAAGCTGCATGTGCAGCCAGGCTCGTCCGGGCTCAGCAGCAAAAGCAGGTGGGTTCCCTTCGCCTCATGCCTGCTCCTGGGCTGGCAGGGAACACGGGTGGCACGAGGTAGGAAGGAGGGACTTGCTCCGCTGCTGCTGTCCCTGGCTGAGCCTGGGTCTGCACTCATCCCAGCTGGAGCAGGCAGGAGTGGCTCTGCAGGCCCCCCTCACCTGCCCTCGTTGCAGCTGCAGACAGCAGCAGTGGTGGGTGGAGGGGAGGAGAGGGAAGGAGAGGGCGGGGGAAATTCTCACTCACCTTGAGGACTCACGAAAAAGTAAGTGCTCCTGATGTATGCTGTGCATACAAATGTAAAGGCCATTTTTGGACATGCGACCGTAAGCCGTTTGTCCGGGAGCACCCAGCACGCAGCCCTTGGCCGAGCGACAGCTCAGAACGCGGGCATTTGGAGCGCCGTGACTTGGTCCAGCTTTGTGCCATGGGGGCTAAAATCAAAAAGTGCTACTTAAGCCGTGTGCAAGCAGGGAGCCAGTCACTCTCGTGCCAGCTGCCTCGTGCCTGCCGCAGAAAGCACTGCATATTGCTTTAATTACTCTGCAGCTCTAGAATGCAAACAGTCGTGTCATGCTTTAGTAATATTTATTCAACGGGTTGCAAAATGCACAGCGTGCTCAGATGTCGGATGCCCCCCAGCCATCGCATTTCACTAATGACTCCAGCGTTTCTGAAGGAGACTAATGGTAGAAATTGCTATCAACATTTTGGCTAGATCCTGCCAGCTGGAAATTGGATTTTTCCCCTCCGCCCTTTTCCATTAATGAGATCCTTCTTCAAGATGTCGATGATAGGGATAAAAAGTGAGACGAGCCAGTTCTGTTCTGGGCCTTAGGCTCTCCAACAGGGTGACTTCATAGTTGCTTATTAAAATATATCCTTTGTTTGGTGACCCAGGTGTACAGAGATGCCCAGAAGATGAGGTGCCTTATCCCAAGGACCCTGAGGAATAGGGGCCAAAGGAGGACTTTGACCTCTACAAGTTAAACACCACAGTGCTTATTTTTTTTTAAAGGGGCCTTGCTCCCAGGATGGACTCCAAAGCTCGGCATGAAGACACCTAAGCTGTCTTTCAGAAGAGCAATCCAAGAACGTGCCGGCTTAGCTGGGAGCAACTTAAGGAAGTCAGAGAAAATGCTGAGCTCCGAGCTGTGCCTGAAGCTCCACCGTCCCTTGGAAGATAGGTGCCTGAAACGTGGCTACAAAGCAACTTCAGATCCACAGCCCAGGGGAGATACCTCCAAACACTCTTTGCAAGTCATGAGCGACGCAGGCTTTTTTAGCACGTGGCCAGAGGTGGTGGTGGTGGTGCTCAGGTTTTACTACATTTTGAAGCACTCATCCAAAAGTGTGAAACTTGTATTTTACAGCATCCTCAGCCTGAGGGTGTCTCAAACCCACATCTCCCATTTTGCACCAGGCTGTGGCGTAAGCTGGCTGTCTCACCAGGCTTTCTGTTGATGGTAGCCACTATGCAGACAAGAGCATGGGATTATTGGGGTATGAAAGGGAAGAAGAAAGATGGATCCCTATATGCTATAGCTTATGACAGTGCCCTGCAGGGTCCCAGTTTCTGGTCCCTGATACCAGGGTTTTTTCTGCTTTGGGTCCAAGGACCATTTCATATTACCTACTCCTGGACGCAGGGACCAAAATCCAGGACTTTCTGCCTACTTCTTAGCTGTGCCCTACAGAGTCAGGCTAGTTTCAGTGCTAGGTCCAAATAAGCTGTAAAAAGGAGGTGGGTCTGAGTTGCTCAGGGCAGAACACTTTTTTGTCCACGCACGGAGAGCTGAACTCCAGGCACATCGGAAATTTTCAGGTCAAAAAGGGAGGTGGCCTCAGGAAGTGATATATTTCCAGCATTAGGTGGCCACTTGGATCAGAGTTTTGGGTTTAGGCATGTAAAGTCCTCCAAGTCCTCTTTCCGGTGTGTAAGTGGTCCTTAAGGTCTGGCCATTAGATCACACTAGATCTAAGCCAGGTGAAAGCATTCACTGAAAATGTGAAGTAAGAGCT